>JAVJIX010000011.1:11430000-12027500 GCA_036785185.1 Paratrypauchen microcephalus
AAAAAAGAGACCACTGCATTTTTTTCTGAAATCAGCATCTCTACATGTATTACAGCCATTCCATTCCAGCGTCTGTTGAATTCCAACACAAACACAAAGCTGAGCTACTTCAGTTCTTGCACCAGGAGTGGAATAAAGTCACCCAAGAACAATGTGAAAGACTTGTGGAGAGCATGTCAAGACACATGAAAGCTGTGATTAAAAATAAGGGTTACTGCACCAAATATTGATTTCTGAACTCTTCTTAAGTGTAAACATTAGTATTATGTTGTTTTAAAATGAATTTGATATTGTTTCTTTGCATTGTTTGAAATCTGAAAACATGTATCTTTTTTTTTTATTTTGACCATTATTTTTTACCATATTTTGACCAAATAAATGCTCTAAATGATAATATTTTTATTTGGAATTTGGGGGAAATGTTGTCAGTAGTTTATAAACTCAAACAAAAATGTTCCTTTTGCCCAAACACATACCTATAAGTAGTAAAATCAGAAAAACTGATAATTTGGCAGCAGTCTCTTATTTTTTTCCAGAGCTGTATTAAATCCTCTGTAGCATCTACTCATATCGTAGCATCCTCTTTTATCTTCTAATTGTGGCATCATTTCATTCATACATTCACAATCTCTTCTCCATACAAACATCTCCAAAAGAAAAGAAAAGAAATAAATACAAATTCTTCAGAACAGTATTACAGTTTCTATTAGATTCGCTATTTTTAATTTCAAATAACCCAAAAACATGCTCCATAGGTAAAAAAACCCAAAATCCTCCAGCTGAGGTCCTGACCATAGCCTAGAAATAAGATCATGGAGATGGGTCCCCGGGCACCTGAAAGATGAGCTGCCCACTGCTCCTGAAGGATGGGTCAAATGCAGAGGAATAATTTCTCTACAGAGATAAATAAAAGGATAATTAAAAAAATAAAATAAAAAATAAGAATTCAGTTCACTGTGCATATTTATTGTTATTTAGGCTATTGTTTGCCTCAAGTAAATACCTCAATAGCCTATTTCAGCCTTTGTAACTGTTCAAAATATATATTTATTTTTTGATTGCCATACGTAATTGTGCAGCCCTGGACGACTGGTTAATCTTCCAGCGAGGTAGTCACCTATAGCTCCTGACAGGCTGCCCCAGAGACTTTTCATCACAGGGACAATAAAGAATAACTATAGGCTTACATAATAACTCCACCAGCAAACCACTAACCTTGACATCTTCAGCCCACCAGCTGCACGTCTGTTTTTTTTTAAGAAGACATACTGTGCTTGTGTCACCCGTGGATCATTATGTTATCATTTTAAATTTCAATATTGATCTAAAACGACTTCATAAAAGAAACAAGTCCACTGATTGTGTTAGAAAACTGCGGTGCCCAGTGAGAGCTGATGTCATGGTAAAAGTCATCACAACAAAGAGCTGTGAAGTTTTGAGGACCTCCTATGGATAGCTGCAGATGACACTTGCAAGCGGATTTTTTCTTTCTTTTGCACCAAAATGACAATGCAATGCTGCTGATTAAGAAAATAAAATTGACTAGTGAAATATATACAGAGCAGTGGGTGTACTGGACTGGGGGATAGGCCTGGACTGGTAATCAGACATACTGGGCATTTTCCCAGTGGGCCGACAGTCCGCGGGGCCGATGCTGTTGGTTTTTTATTTATTTATTTTTTACTTAATAATAATAATAATAATAATAATAATAATAATAATAATAATAATAATAATAATAATCATAATAATCATAATAATAATACATTTTATTTATAAAGCGCTTTTCAAGACACTCAAAGACGCTGTACAAAAGGTAAAATAAGTAATAAAACAATAGACAATCAGACAAACATTAAACATGAAGAAACATTAAAAGCAGTTTTAAAAAGGTGAGTCTTGAATAGTTTTTGAAGGTGGGGAGGTCAGAGCAGTCACGGATAGGTCGTGGGAGTGAGTTCCAGAGGGTGGGGGCAGGTTTGGAGCTTGGTCCTGAGGTACAGGAGGTTGGTGTCGGAGGATCGGAGGGAGCGGGATGGGGTGTGGTGGTGCAGGAGGTCTGAGAGGTATGATGGGGCCAGGTTATGGAGGGCTTTGTAGGTCATGGGGAGGACTTTGAATTGGATGCACTGAGGGATGGGGAGCCAGTGGAGATTTTGGAGGACAGGAGTGATGTGGTCTCGGGAGCGGGTGTGGGTGAGGAGGCGGGCAGCAGAGTTTTGGATGTATTGGAGTTTGTTGAGAGTTTTGGAGGGTAGACCATAGAAAAGGCTATTGCAGTAGTCGATTTGAGAGGTGATGAATGCATGAATGAGGGTTTCAGCAGCAGAGAAAGAAAGGGATGGGCAGAGTCATGCAATGTTTTTGAGATGAAAGAAAGCAGTCCGGGTTATGTAGTTTATGTGTTGTGGGTATGAAAGTGTGGTGTCAAAAAGAATGCCAAGGTTTCGGATGAGTGGGGATGGAGTGAGGGTTGTGTTGTCTAAGGTCAGCCTGAAGTCTTGGGTGGATTTGGTAATGTTTTTGGGGCCAATAATGATTAAGTCGGATTTGTCACACGTTTTGATTTCGGAGAGGCAGTGGGTGAGGGAAGAGTGAGTCATGGAGTTGATGGATTTAGTAGTTATGTAAAGTTGAATATCGTCGGCGTAGCAGTGGAAATGGAGGCTGTAGCGGTAAATGATGCTCCCAAGGGGGAGGAGGTAGAGGATGAACAGGAGGGGACCAAGCACCAAACCTTGGGGGACACCTTGCAATAGGGAAGTGGTGGAGGAGGAGCAGTTGTTGATATGGATGAATTGTTGACGGTTTATGAGGTAAGAGTTGATCCAGGATAGTGCTGAGCCGGTGATGTTGAAAGAGTTCTTGAGACGGGAGAGGAGGATGGAGTGGCTGATAGTGTCAAATGCTACTGTGAGGTCCAGGAGGATGAGGATACTGAAGTGGCCGGAGACAGAGGAGAGGAGGAGATCATTGGTGACTTTGAGAAGGGCTGTTTTTGTATTGTGTTGTGGACGGAAACCAGACTGGAATGGTTCAAACAGGCTATTGGATTTGAGATGGGCTTTGAGTTGGGTGGCCATGACTCGTTCCAGGATTTTGGACAGATATGGAAGGTTTGAAATGGTACGGAAATTTGCCATGTTGTCAGGGTCAAGACCGGGGTTTTTTTTAGGATAGGGGTGATGGCAGCCAGCTTGAGAGACTGCGGGACAGAACCAGTGGTGAATGAGGAGTTGATGATTGTTGTTATTAGAGGAGAGATGATTGGAAGGCAGTCTTTGATGAGTGCAGAGGGGATGGGGTCGAGTGTACAGGTGGGGGTTTTCATGGTGGAAAGAAGTTTAGAAAGTTCATCTGGACAGATAGGGGAGAAATTGGAAAGCCGCTGAGTCGAGTTTGGGGGAGGGGAATCAGAAGGGAGGGCTGGAGAGGGAGTGAGGGAGCTATAGATTGTGTCAATTTTGGATTTGAAATATGAAAGGAAAGTGTTGCATTTGTCTACTGTAAAAGATGAAGAGGTGTTGTCACTGGGTCTGAGGAGTGTGTTTAATGTGGAGAACAGAGCTTTGGGGTTATTGGAATCAGAGTGAACGAGGTTGGAATAGAAATTTGACCGGGCTGCGTTGAGGGCATCTTTATATTGATGGAGGTGATCTGTGTAGGCTTAGAGACCAGCCCACAATTTAGAGGAGGTGGATCATTGGTCAATCTTCAATATAGACAGTGGACTAAACCAATCAGGATATAGAAGCTTAGGAGAGCGGTCCCACCCCTTTCTCTGCGTTGATCCCCACCAGTTTCAGTGTTGAGCTTGGAAACATGGAGAAGCGGCAGAAAGGGGGTGTGGAGAAGTTACAGGCTAAAAGATTAAAAAATCTCACTATAGACGCTGCAAAATGTTCTAAAATAACAGACATATTCTCTGGAGGGCTTGAGCCTCCATGTCCTCTGCAGCCCAGGTTGAAGGTGGACAGGGAGAGGAGCAGCCAGAGACTGTGGACAGGGAACCCGAGGGAACCCGAGGGAACGCGAGGGAACCCGAGGGAACCCGAGGGAACCCGAGGGAACCCGAGGGAACCCGAGGGAACCCGAGGGAACCCGAGGGACAGAGTGACCAGGGAAGTGTTGCACATGCACAAAAGGTAAGCAGGTAGTAATGTTAGGATAATACCGTGATTTTTAGGTGATGGACAGGCATGAAAATCGCTCACCTTTCGGCGAAAAGATGCATTTTAAATAAACCGTTGAATGTAACCTGGGAAATCCTAGGCTGCTTTCATTCGTTCCGATCTGAAAGACACCCTGGCAACTATGGCAACTGAACTCTCCCGATTCTGGGAGCCAATCAGAGAGCGGGGAGGGGTGGCAAGACAGTGACGCGTACTATGTGACAAACAGAAGCTTGTAGTTTGAACTGACAACTGACATCATTGGCTATAGGCTACATATACGCCAAATGATAGACATTCGTAACGCCCAATAAACGGTCGTTGGCGATCGTAAACCACACCTCTGAGCTGGTGGTTTTTGGGAGCTGAGATTTTTCCTTTAAATGTTGCGCCCTGGTTTCCCCTCAGCCAAGACGTAACAATAGTAAAATAGTAAAATAGTAAAATACTTTTTCTTAAATTAGTCCGTTGTGCTCCGCTAATTATGAGGGGCCGGACTAAGCCAAAAATGCCAGTTTTTTTTTGTCCCAGTCCAGCCCTGATTGGGGACGGTGAAAACAGGAGCTGATCTGCAAAATGGCGTCTTGTAAAGATTAAAGATTGCTGAAACTAGAAAATGCTAAAAATGCACAAATCACTCCAAATACAACTATAACATAGTTAAAAGGCCTGAAAAGTCTATTTTGCATAAGTAGAGTTAATATGAGGAGCAGGACCACACCTCAACCTCCCTCCTCAGCTCAACCACACCTTCAATTACCCAGAGGCCCTTGTTATACAGACCTCTCCCCGACACTGTCTGTCTCCACTCTCTCGACCCGCCCATGTCTCTTATTCTTCCTTCAGCCTGAAGACATCATCTACAAAAGATGTATATAGCTGTGATTTTATATTTTATTACTTATTTTCTAATTTATTTTGACTTGCACATATACATTTATTATTATTTTTATTTTTATAAGTGTGTCTCATTTGACACCGGTTTCTTGCTATCTTTTTGCTATACCATCTATTTTTGTTACTCTCTGTTATTATATTATATTATGATGTGTAAGCTACTGTATCCAAATAATTTTCTTTGTGGATCAATAAAGTTTGTCTAAGTCTTAAGTCTAAGTACCTTTATTGTATACCACTGTTGTGGCATGGCACTTCATCTTTAAGATTATTCTAAAGTATCACTAAATCGGGTCTAAAATAGAACAATACTGCTGTCAGGCTGCATCCCATTACTCTGTTTTACCCCTTCCCCTTTATCTACGTCTTCGTCTTGCCCCTCGATGACGAGCTGAGAGGGCTCGGGGTATGAATGTTCCGTTAAGAAATGGGACACCACTCGATTACCGTTTGCGTCATCATCCCTTGCCTCTACCTGGCTGCTACGTCTACAGAGGCGACAACAATTGACGCAAACAAATGTAAACAAATGTCAAAGATTATCGGGTACCTCAGCTCGACAAAAAAACTAGCTTGTTTATACATGAAAGTTCTATGAAAACGATAAAGTCGGCTAAACAGACATCGCTACAATTAAAACCGCCACAACAGTTCACTAAAAGTAACGTAGAACATAAGTGACATAATTGTAAACCATGCTAAACTGTTAATCGATAATTACAACTACTGAAAATACATTTATGAGACTCCTTGACTGGTTGATGTGACGCTGCCATCCTGATCCCAAAACCTGCCTGAGCTTGTAGGCGTACCCCTTCGTTCCAAGTCTGGTTAGCTTACTTCGTTTCAAGGGGTATGTAGCCTTCGGCATGGCCCGAGCCCTTGATCAAAATTAGAATCGGGACACCCCTTGCCCTCACATGAACACGCAAAACCAACGGGTAGGGGTAAGACGAAGGGGTAAGACAGAGAAATGGGACGCAGCCTCGAGTACTTCTAACTTCTAACCAAGTGTACCACCAGAATGAGCTCATACCACATTTTTCGAAGCACTGCAGTATTTGTGTAGTTTATATGTACAGTGTATAAAATAATATTTGATAATTCCTTGCAATGAAGATGCATAATAAGATATATATTCAAATAAACTCGAGTAGCCTCTAAATGGGAGTCACATCTTGGGCCCAGACACTATTGATCTGAAGGGCCAGAGATGATCACATATCTGATTCCGCTGCAGCTCTGAGACCGGACCTCTTACTTCAGGGACATTGATTCTAGTGGCCGGACACTGGCTCAGATATCCAACATTAAGATGGCTTTCCTCAAGAACTTCTTTCCTGGAAGTGATCTTTATCTTCAAATCGTATTAATTACATGTATAGCAATGTAATATTTTGCTAATATTTCTTTCTGTGATTATCTTCAGTATTTAGTTTTGTAATCTATTTTTTTTTGTTTATTCCATTCATGAAGTATAAATCAACAGTGTGATAACGATACAAAATAATTTAATAGAAAGGGGGCAGAAAAAAGAGTAATCTTATGTTATCTGCCCCTTCTTCCCTTTTCCAGACAATAACACCGATAGTGACTATAAAACATTTCATCAATACATTCCATTTCAATCACAATTAATTCATCAATTGTAAACAGAAAGCTTCATTTTTATGCGCAACAACTTAGTTTTCTTTTTCATACATACACTTTACACCGGATTTTATGTATTTTATAATGTTGGAGTTGTGTTTTGTTTCATTCACACATATTTAACAAACAAACCCTGCAAATTTAGGCTACGCCCACACGATAACGTTCCTGGATTTTTTTCTTATGCAGGTTGAAAAAAATTTGCGTCCACACACGTTTCGGATCAGTAAATATTTGTGTCCAGAAGAACGGAGCGCTGAGTGAAAACCATGTAATACATACGCCACACCGATATGTGGCGCTGTAAACAGGAAACAGCCAGAGCCACCGGAAACGCAATACAGTGGTCCCTCGCTCTATCGCGGTTCACTGTTCGCGGCCTTGCTGTTTCACGGATTTGAAAAAAAAAAAAAAAAATTATTATTATTATTTTTTTTTTATAGTGTAACATTGTGTTCTGCGTCCTGATTGGCTAAGAGACTGTAGACCCAGGACTAAACGTGGAATAAACCAGGTCTAGACCAGAACTAAACCAGGTCTAAACCTGGACTGGACCTGGACTAAACCAGGACTGGACCAGGTCTAGACCTGGGCTAAACCGGGACTAGACCAGGTCTAAAACAGGATTAAACCACCACGTGCCGCTCTTTGCTGGTTTCGTGCAGCTGGTTTGTGGCTCGGACTGAGAGGATGCGGTCCGGGCGCCGCGGTTCTATCTCGTGCAGTCCCGGTGTACGCGCGGCCTCGCGCCAGTCACGCTGCTCTATCACGGATTTGTCCACGATGAGGGGTGCACGTGTCGCGCACTTCTCCATGGGGTTGGTGTGCGTTGTGTCCCGGGACGTGGCAGTGCTGTGGCATGAGCGCAGTGCGCCCTGCTCGTCCCTCTGTGCTCACACTGTGTTTGAATGAGAAGCAGTCCGAGCCGCATTGGGCTCCGGGGGGCTGGATGCACGAGGAGCATCCGGCCCCAGGTTTAGAACATGTCTAAACCTGGACTAAACCAGGACTAAACCAGGTCTAAACCAGAATTGCGGCTCTTTGCCTTGTTTCGTGACCACGGGTGCACGTGTCCGCGCACCCCCCCCCTTCCCCCCCTTTACTATTAATAAAGTTTGTTGAAAATCTGTGAAAATGTTAATACCAGACTGAGGAAAGCGTATAATGTGTGTGGTGATGCGTTTACAGCCTTAAAACATGTATAATAATTGTAAAATATAAAGTTGTCCTACTTCGCGGATTTCACATATTGCGGGTTATTTCTGGAACCTAACCCCCGCGATAAACGAGGGACCACTGTACTACAAAGAGCACATGAGCATAAAGTCCTCTCTCTTCCGTAAACAAACAAACACAACAAGACAGTAATGATGGCCATCGCACACACAAAAGCCGACTCTCTTTTGGACCGATGACAAAGTAGAGTTACTTCTGTGGGTTACGCTGGATTACAAAACACAACAGTATCAGCATAACGTTGACTGGGAGTCCTGCCCAAGCAAATACTCAGACATTTTGTTGGCTTTTCGGCGAGAATATACAACTGGGGACACGGCTGCAGGGAAGGATTTACCTCACGACCCCCATACCATCACCAAAGGGCAGCTAACCACAAAACTGAGGGTAGTACGGAACAAGTACAGACATGCCGTTGGCTCTGGGCGTCGCAGTGGCCATGGGCATGTGGTCCTGTTCTATTTTGAACTGTGCCAACAAATCTGAGGTGGATCGCCAGCTACTACAGCCATTTCAGCCGGCGTGGAAACCGAGGATTTCTTCTTGTGTTTTTTTGTATATAGGCCTACCGTATTTTCCGGATTATAAATCGCTCCGGAGTATAAGTCACACCAGCCATAAAATGCATAATAAAAAAGGAAAAAACATATATAAGCCAGGAATTCGCGATGTTGCAATTTGCAACTTCAATGCAACTTCAGCCAATCCCCGTGAATTCAGGGCGGTGTTGCAATTTTGACCAATCACCGCAAATTTCTAATACTAATTTTGACCAGTCATCGGCGACGTATTGAACTCACGTCGACCAACTTCCTTCTGCCTTACTTCCGTGTGACGAAACGAAACTGCGGCCGTGTCCCCAGTTCGGAACGTGGTTTGAAGGGGGCTCAGACTGCAGTCAAGGCAGTGCACACTTGCTCAGCCCTGAGTGCACTCTGCGGACTGCATGGCCGTCTGCCAAATGCGACAGGTCTCACAACTACGGGAAGCAGTCGCCGACTCCATTTTCTCCCGTAGAAGAAATAACACGAGGTGCATGCTGGAATATATGAGTGTGCGAAGCGTGCATTTTCACGCGCTTGGTCCACGCCCCGATTTCCATGGAAACGACTGCGGTCTTCAGACTGCGTGTTAACTGCACATGGGACAAAACAGAAATGACGCACATCCCCTTCAAACCACGCTCCGAACTGTGCACTCTGGGAATTGTGACACGGCTTCTAATGGCAAAGAAACATGTCTGCCGCGCCATTTGCCCATAAAAATAACAGCAAAAGACGGGCGAAACAGTTCCCCTCCTAGTAGTAATTTATTTTCGATGTTGGTAAGGTTGTTTTAGGACCATATCTGTGATCTCTGTGTCCTTGTATTATTCTTTGTCAGTAATAACACTCAAAATATTACTCAATTTTAATTACAACAAGGGAAAATCACAACTATTTATCGCAACTTTCACTTCCTCCCGCAACAAAATCGCAACAAAAACCTTAAAAGCACAGCAACTTTTATCACAACTTTTTGGAAAAGCTCACACAAATTCAAGCATTTTAGCCCGCAACAATCACAAAAAATGCCCACAAATCCTGGGGGGTCTGATAAGTCGCACTGGAGTATAAGTCGCATTTTTTGGGGAAATTTATTTGATAAAATCCAACACCAGGGCAAAGGCAATTTAAAATAAAAATAGAATAGAGAACAACAGGCTGAATAAGTGTACGGTATGCTAACGTTACATGACGCCTAAACAACGAACTGAGAACGTGCCTGGTAATTAACATATTAAGAGTTATTCAGATAACTATAGCATAAAGAACATGCTAACAAGTTTACCAAACCATCAGTGTCACTCCAAATCACTAAATCCAATGAAATCTTCAATCCACAATGCAGTTTAGTGTGAAAATAACATGTGAAATGATATAATAATGTGTTAATAATTTCACACATAAGTCGTTCCAGAGTATAAGTCGCACCCCCAGCCAAACTATGAAAAAGACTGCGACCTATAATCCGAAAAATACGGTAGTTGTGTGAATTTGTGTTTGTGTGAAAACAGAAATGCTTTTATATAGTTTTGTGTGTGATACTGCATGTGCCTGTTTGTAAAAGGTAAATTTTCATTCAATAAAAAAAGACAAGAAATGGTTGCTGTTTTTCTTTATTTACAGCACACAACACACTCAATCCACACATTTTCTGCAAAAGCTATATACAATTGTGACAACAGTTGGTTAAAGCACTTTGTTCAAGGGTCATCGTTTTCCCAAAAGCCGCGTTTTGCTCGTCCAGACGACAACACGACCCCCGGCGTTCTCAGATTTCTCCACTCTGGAACCTGGTTTCAAAAACCACCGTTTTCAGCTCCCCAAAACGCCGGCGCTGTGTGGACGAAAGGCCAAAACGAATACAAACTTATTCGTTTCCACCAAAAAATGTTGTCGTGTGGACAGGCCCTTGTTCCACCTTGTAATGCCATGTGGTAATACAGGAAGTGCTCCACTGTGTTTTTAAACTCCATACACCTTCACTAGAATCATTTGGATAATTTAAGCCTGGAATTCCCAATCTCTGCTGAACAAAAGGGAAAATGTAGCTCTTAACTTGAAAACCGCTGCTTCATGACATCACAAGGTGGAACAGAGCATTTTGAACTGACAGACTAATAATAAAGGGTTATTCAAACTACTCCGGGTATGTGTTTGAGGATTCTAACATGACTAAAAGCTCACAAGAGTCAATTTTGAGCAATATACAGTAAGACCTTGAAAATGTCAGTTTACAATCTTCAAAATACCGAAACAGTTTTCGTTGCCTTTACCTCAAACAACTCTGGTTCTTGTGACTCAGATTTGTACTTAAAGGGTAAATGAACTTAGTCTAAATTAAAGGGGGCATTAATCGAGTTTGTAATCTAGTTATCAATCTTATGTAATCTCCAAAGCAAGGCAGCACAGTCTTCCAAAAATGGATTTGACATTGTAACACATAAAATAAGTCATGAGTGATATGCAACAATCAGTGTTTTCATAGATGTTCACAGTTCTATATTGACATTGTGAGGTAATGTGTACATTTGAACTGTCATCGAAGTCTTGCGGTATAGTCGTCTTTCAGCATGCAGTGTTTGATATCAGCATGAGTACATAACCTCATTTCCATGTCACATGTTGGTGGTGATTCAGTTATTTGATTAAAGGAGGGAATATGAGCAATTGAGAGGATAATATTTGCTCACTGACTGGATAAGGCCAAACTAGTGACTGTGCCGTATGATCAGGCCAGGATATCTAATCTGACAAAATTTGAGAATAAATTAAAAATAAACAGGGTAGGGGAGCTCACATTAACGTTCAAAAACCTCAGAAAGTGAAAATTTCATGCCATGGGACCTTTAACTCTAGAGCACTATTGCTGGGTGATTTTCAATATGTTGCATTTTTTAGTTGTTCAGTTATTTTTCAGTGTCATGGGTCCCTGGGGAGCTTCACCATTGTTTTTGACATCTTTGAAGGTGTAGGTCTTTCCCTACCCCAAAGCCCACTTTTTCCCACAGGCTTTCGGGTGATTTTCACCCGGCAACAGTGAAAGAGGAATGTAAGAATGCAATGAAATTAATGTAAGAGGATGTAAGGAATATGTAAGTAAGAGTGATCCTGGAATGTGTATTTATCCTTATTTAGTGCAGTGGTTATGAATAAATATCACAAAGTGGTGATTTCAAAGGGAATTCTTATGTTGAAAACAATATTTTAGTCAACTGGTCATTTTTACCCACTGAAAAAACAAGAATTTTTGTTTCTCTCTCCTGCAACTGTTCGTGTGTCAATGAGTCTGTGCTTCACCAGGGAAGTCTCACATGTCCCAGGAATGGGTGGATCAAAGACCAAGTTTCCAGTATCATTTATTTATTTTTATTTTTTTAATGAATTTTTTGTTCTAAAATTCAAAATTTTTCAGTAATTTTGGAGCATGTTTTTAGGGTCTTCCTGTTTTTGTTTTTGTTTTTTTCATTTTGTTACACATACCACAGTTGAAAATAAAACAAAACCACTCTAATTTATCATGTGTTGTCATATTGTGATCTGTTTTTCATGACAAGTACTTTTTCTTGGGTATATTATATCAGGTAAAAATTACCCTGCAAAAGTGATGGTGTTACTTTTTACAGCAAAAGTGTTCTAGGGTTAAAAGGTGCATTGTGTAACTTTTCTGGAGATCTCAATCTGTTTCTCTTTATGGAAATGTTAATGCTTTGGTTTAAATTGTCCACAGTTTGGCATCAAACTAATCTGTCTTGCATTTATTCAAGTACAGGTGTTATTTATTGCTACAAAAATATCCTAAAAACATGTTTTTTTTTTATTGTGGGGTCGCCTCTCTGCAAATCTAACCTGTAATTTGGCTCTCATCTCCATGGAGCTTCTTAAGTTTATGGCCGTACTGTGGAACATTCTAGACACATCTCCATGGAGACGAGCACCGGACAAGTTACACAGTTCACCTTAAATATTATTATTTTATGTTGATCCAATGCAAAAAGTCTGTGTAAAAGCAATTTACTAATTCAGTATTTAAACTGAAATGTGTCACATCATTAGAATAATTTTACATCTACAGCTCTGGAAAAAAATAAGAGACCACTGCACTGACCACTTTTCTGATTGTACTACTTATAGGTATGTGTTTGGGCAAAAGAAACATTTTTGTTTGCGTCTATGAACTACTGACAACATTTCCCCCAAATTCAAAATAAACAGAAAGAAACAAGATCAAATTCATTTTAAAACAACACAATACTAATGTTTTCACACCTCAAACAATGCAAAGAAATAAGATCAAATTCATTTTAAAACAACATAATACTAATGTTTACACTTAAAGGGACAGTGTGTAGGATTCGTGGCGCATAGGTGGTGTAGGTACCATGCACTTCCTCTTTTGGCTACGGCAGACCTCGAGGGTCACCCGGGCGCGTTGTAGCGCCGAAAGCTCGCGTGCCCGCGCACGAATCGCGCGCCGCTGTATACACGTATATACGGTTCCCCGTTCACTTTTTTTTTTCTTTTCGCATGAAAACACACAATCCCGATCATGATTCATGACAATCTACACATCAAATGAAACCTTACAGTCTCCTCTTTTTGACTATGCAATTCATTTCCCTGCAAAACAATCACTCCCCGAGCACATTGGGCTTTTATACAGAAAAGCACAAAACTTAGCTTACTTAGCTTACCTTTGAAGGCTCTGCACAGGTCAAACTCTGTATTTCACCATAAACTTGGCCTCAATCTGTCCATAAGGATCCAGCGAATAAAATCCAGTAAAACAATTTAGTCCAAAATACGTCTTAGATCCATTACGAGTGTGATACAGCAGCATGCTTCTTTACACGAGGCTCCCCCCTTCCCCCCTCCCCTTCCCCTTCTCTCCTTCTCTCCTTCACTCCCATATGCAGCGCGGCTAAGCAGCTGCTAGCAGGAGCCGAGGCGAAGGATGAGCCCAAATGTCCTTCTGCGGCTCTCGTATTCAAAATGGCTGCCTCTATATGGGGAAGATCCCCCTTTTATGTGACTATATCTAAGTCCAAAAGAATACTTTGATTTCATGATGGAAGTGAAAAGGCTTGGAAAACAATGTATTTTTGAATGGGTATCTTCAATTTATGTAATTAACAGGTAAAAATCTTACACACTGTCCCTTTAAGAAGAGTTCAGAAATCAATCAGGTTCAGGCTTATTGCACCAATCAAATTGGTGCAATAAGCCTTATTTTTAATCACAGCTTTCATGCGTCTTGGCATGCTCTCCACAAGTCTTTCACATTGTTCTTGGGTGACTTTATTCCACTCCTGGTGCAAGAACTGAAGTAGCTCAGCTTTGTGTTTGTGTTTGAATTCAACAGACGCTGGAATGGAATGGCTGTAATACATGTAGAGATGCTGATTTCAAGAAAAAAATGCAGTGGTCTTATTTTTTTCCAGAGCTGTACATTGCATTTTGTGGGTATCTTATTTATTGTTATCATTTTGCTCTGTAATTTAGTCTCATACCATTATCTTTACCCATGTTGTATTGTTGTATTTCCAATGTTATCCTTGGTTTAAAAATACATTACTCCACCACAGACTGAATCTACCCAGCATCCATATGATTGAAAGAGTGCACAATAAAACACAAGTCTGATATAAAATATGAGTGTGAGTGGGATCCACGTGCATCTGTCCAAATCTGCTCCCTCTGTAATCCCCTAATCCAGCACAGATTAAGGCAGGACTCAGCCCCGGTGCTTTTATGAATGAGCCTGTCCTGTCTGTCACATGTGTTTATGCAGCTCAGTGTACGTGACTCTGATGAGAAAGTGAAAAAAAAGAACAGATCACGTGTCAGACTGAGTTATAATCACAGATACGTAAATAATGCATCTGCAAACTGTTGAGTTATGATATTAAACATAAAAAGCATGCAATTTGTCTAAGATAGTTTTTGTATTGTCTTATATAGTATTCTGGACACTGTCTTTTTTGCACTACTCGGCCAGAGAGAAACAGAATTTGGATTCACTGTATGTCGAACACATATGGCAGAATTGACAATAAAGTTGACTTTAAACTTTGAATTTTGAACTTGAATAGGAATCGCACCAACAACCCTCTAATAATTTGGAAACAATGTGTCTTTTGCCTCAGCCATGGCCTTCCAAAATAGAGCATTTTAGTAGTGGCTGATACATTGTCTACGTTTTACAACATAATATTGAAATTGTGATTTTGAGTCTATACAAAAAATCAGCATGAAAATGAGGAAAGAAAAGTTTGAGTTTGCATGTTTCTGTGTCTAAATGGGCTTCAGACACTCCAGGTCCCCACATCAACCCAAAACATAGGGAAAATCCATAGGAATCCTGACCAAGACAAGGGAAGTTGTCCCAGTAGTACAGAAGGATGGGTCAAATACAGAGAACAAGCTTCTCTACGGGAACAATTCATGTTAGCCTTAAAGCAGACTTATTATGTAAAAGCTTTTCAGAGCTTTTAAGCATGTTATAGTTGTTTCTACCTTGCACCCTCATTTTAGGTGCATAAATGAATGAAACGTGATGGAAAAGTATTGTCTTTGTGCCCTTAGTCAGTTTGGTCTGCACCTGGTCCTTTTTCCCCTTCTCCTTTCCCCTCTCAAAGTTGTATTTGGAGCGATTCACAATTCAGCTTTAAGTCAGCTTTATTGTCAAAAACAATATGTACAGGTTGCACACACAGGATTTGAAATTGCAGCGCTCCCTAGGCCCACAGTGAACATAAAACTCATACATGTTTGTTTAGATCTTTATTTTCAAGATACCACATTGCCGATCACCCAGTTTCCACTGCATCTGGTACATGCCCACTGCTCACTATTTACTTTGTTCTCAAATTGTATTTTCTTAATCAGTGATACACGTTGGATTCAGTCATTTTGGTACTTATTTAAAAAAATAAAATAAATCTATGGCTCGCTAAGAGATGCTGACAACTGCACAACTCTTTTTTTGTGATGACAAGCAGACTTGTTTGTCTTATGAACGCATATTAGATGAATTGTATTTTAAAATGTGCACAAATTATATAAACATAATGATCCACGGGTCGTAGATTATAGATCATATATAGATATACATCTCTGGAAAAAAAATAAGAGACCACTGCATTTTTTTCTGAAATCAGGATCTCTACATGTATTACAGCCATTCCAGCATCTGTTGAATTCCAACACAAACACAAAGCTGAGCTACTTCAGTTCTTGCACCAGGAGTGGAATAAAGGAATTTGCACATAAATGCTCTAAACGATAATATTTTATTTGGAATTTGGGGGAAATGTTGTCAATAGTTTATAGACTCAAACAATTTATTTTGCCCAAACACATACCTATAAGTAGTAAAATGGGTGTTATGATCGATGAACATCTGACATGGAAATCCCATATAGATTATGTGAAAATTAAATTATCACAAGTAATAGCTGTGTTATATAAGGTAAAAGAGTCATTAAATATGAGAGCTTTGTATTTGTTGTATAATTCATTGATTGTTCCATATCTGACCTATTGTATAGAAGTCTGGGGTAGTGCTTGTAAAACTTATGTTAATTCTGTTTTCATTTTACAGAAAAGAGCGGTAAGAATCGTTAGTGGAAGTGGATACAGAGACACAACAAACCCAATATTTATACAATTAAAAATATTGAAATTCAATGAACTGGTTGAATTTCATATTTTAAAAATGATGTACAAAGCAAATCAGCAAACCTTGTCCACTAATTTGCAAAGTAAATTTAAAAAGAGAGAAAGTCATTATAATTTGAAAGGAATTGAAATCTTTTAAAAAACCCAAATTTAGAACAACAACAATGGAAAAATGTGTTTCAGTCAAAGGTGTGAGTCTATGGAACAATCTAAATGAAAAACTCAAAGCTTCAAAATCTTTTCAAGTGTTTAAAAGAAATGTCAAACATGATATGCTAAAAAAGTATGAAATATGAACTGTCCTTTTGTGCTAATTAACATGTATTTAATATTGTGCACGTCATGTAAATAAGTTCCTCAGTGTAGTTGGAACTGATGAAATGTTGTAAATGTCGGATTTTGTGTGAAAAGGGGGCAGATGTTATAAGTTTATACTTCTTTCTGCTCCTTTTCATTCACATGGTTAAATGTTACAGAACTATTTTGTATTCATATTTTTATGAATGAAACAAATAAAGAAATGAAATGAAAAGAAATCAGAAAAACTGATCATTTTGCAGTGGTCTCTTATTTTTTCCAGAGCTGTATGTGTTCTTTAACCTTAACCTTAAAGTAGTATTATTTTAACTTGCATATACAGTAGTTAAATTATTGGAGTTCTAGTTTTCCAAGAGTAAATATTAGTTTGGTTTCCATGCATTACAAAAGACTCTAAGTGATTTATTTGTTTTTGTGTTCATCTATTAGAAATTACAGCGTTCGAAACCATTACTGTGCAGCCTAATTTTTCGATCTCCCTCCTGTTTTTGCTGCTGTTTAGACTCACCTCTGCACAGGTCATCCACATGTAAACTAATGCTCTGCTACCAACAGCACGCTCTGACTGTTTACTCTGCTCTCTCACACACACACACACACATATACACGCACCAGCTCACAGGAACTCCATATATGGTCACAGCCTTCACTTCCTCCGCTGCCAGCCACGAGTTCACGAGGGAGCGATGATGACAGTGCAGACTACTGAACCTACCACAGTGCAAACAAACCCGAGCAGTTGGATTTGCAAAACAAAATAGATGCTTTTTAATTTTCTTTTACATTTTTTTTTGCATAAGGAATGGACAAAGTTTAGCTGTGTTACCACTAGCAGCAAGTTTGGTTTCTGGCCATGTTTTGCATAGTCAAATGAGGACACTTAACGTCACATTATCTTACCACAGACTCCCACGTGTCCTAACGTCTAGTTGAAACAGTGTCAAAAATAATATTGGCTTTGTGAATGAAAAGAACAATAGACACAGCTTAAGGAGCCTTGTATTGTGGTATATTATTGTTTTTCCAATCACGGGTTAACGGGTTAATTCCTTGGAAGCACAATGTACTAAAAACAGAAAAAAATACCCAATTAAAGAGGGAGTATTTTATTTCACTGGCCAACATATAACATATTTAGATCACCATGTTATATCATATTTTATTGTTTTGAAAATGCTATATTAAATAAAATATTAACATGTTTAATAAGTTTGACTGTTGTTTTTGTCCCTCTGAGTCAAATTTTACTCAAATTTCACACATTACAATCACATAAAATCTGTAAATAGGTATATATTTATTCTTTTGCACCGATTTTAGATTTTAGATTTTGTCTTAGATAGTTTTTGTATTGTCTTTATTTTGTATTTTGTACACTGTCTTTTTTGCACTGCTTGGCCAGAGAGAAACGAAATTTCGATTCACTGTATGTCAAACACATATGGCAGAATTGACAATAAAGCTGACTTTGAACTTTTGATTACAATTAGAATCAGGCATTAAAATGTAATTGAAAAAGTGCAAAATAGAGTTTAAAACCATGCTGTGGAACATTATTTTTACATTATTTTACATTATTTTTGTTTTTTGTTGTTGTTGTTCTTATTGTTGCGAAAAAAAAAAAAAAAACCCAAATGTAAATTGCTTACAGCCCAAACTTATCCAAAACAAAACATTATGGTCATAATAACATATGACAAGCAGGTGAAGGGCTCTCCACCAAAAAACGTACACAGTGCCCCTTGAAAATTTCGTCCCCTTTAAAATTTGTGCTATAAACATTATGGAATGGCAGACTCGGCAATTTAAATACTTATAGTCACCATTATTAAAGGTAATATTCATCGAAAATGTTTTATTTGTTTCTCTTTTTGAGTCTTCCCCTTCGGAGCGCCATCACAACACAATCAGCGTGTATCTTCCTAATGAAACTACTGCACGTCGCATCAGGTTTTTCAAGTTGCTGTGTACAGTTTGGTATCAGGTTTTGTGTATTTATGGCAATTTTGTCTTGTGGGGGGCATGAGTGATGAAGGCTTGTGCATAAAATCTTACAGCTAAACGTAAAGAAGGTTTGAATATGGCCTCAAACATACGTGGATGACAAATAAACCCTCTTCAGGCATGTTCTTGATAGGAGGGAATAACATTATAACATGGTAGAAAGCTAAAAACAAAATCGATTTCGCATAATACCCCTTCTTTAACTTGAGATATTGATGCAAAAATGCCATGTCAGATATATTTAAGACGGATGTATTTAAGTTTGTTCATTAAATCCACTCCTTCCTCCCCTCTAAGTCATGTCTGCTAAAGCTAATATTAGTTTTGTAAATAAGGAACTGCAATTGCCTGAAGTAGGAAGTGTTCTTAGCACAAATTCGAATGACCAGACAGCTTTTGTTTCCTGAGTGCAGCGTTTTCAGTGGCAGCTTGTTTGTGAATGAAGACAGCAGAGGATTATGGGTAGGTCAGTGGGGGGCAGTTTAAGCAGAGCACACTCGTGGATTAAAGACAGGAAACAGACTGTGTCCAGCCCTTTAAATCTACATCTGCAAAACACCGTAGAGCCTAGTTTCATACAATTACCACCAATGCTGTCTGTAAACAGAGCTGAGGTAAATGCAGGGACATTTTTGGCATTTCATTTGGATAGAATAATAATAGAGTGATAGATAGATATTGTTATAGTGGGGAACCTTCATTTATTTTTATTTTTTAGGGGGAAACTGATGAAAAGTGTGGGTAAATATGATGGTAGGTTACATCTCATTAGACCAAAGAAGCTCCTAATCGAGGTTGATCTAATGAGTTCTAATGAATAAAAGGGTGATTCTCCAAAAAATTAGTGTCCCAGGCAGAAATAAGAAAAACAAAAACATGTTTGTCATTTTTTATTCATGCTGCACTTACTAGACACAAAGATGAAATGTATGATAGATAAATTATTATTTTTATTATATAAAATATGGTTTTATATTGAGTGTTTTTGCTATGTTCTTTGTCCCTTGGCCAGGTTTTGGACTCTCAGTCCCTCATAAGACTGAAATTCAAGTTGATTCAACGGTAACTTCATTGACAAATGGCACAGAAATTCCTTATTTTAATGAAAAATATAATGCGCTTGAAAGATATATTCATATTTTATTTATTTTTCATAAAAAGAACACCTGTCCCTAGGGATCACTGTCATTTCCATCACCCACCACAAAATGTAACTTTAAATTTTTTTTAAACCTTTGTCTACTTGAACCACATCAGTTGTGATGTGACAGGAGAGTCAGTATCACCATAAGGTGCCTTTGAGACTTCCCAAATCTGCCCCCAAAAAGTTTCCATTTAACTTCACATTTATTGTAAGTAGATGTTATGCTTTTAGAAATGGATTTTGGTCAAGCTCCCACACTTTTTATAAATTGACTGCAAGCAGACACTGTACACAAAAACCTCAAAATATGTCAATCCTGTCATGGACAATTTCAAAGAAGAATAAACACATTGCAGTTACAAAGATATTATAAAATTATATATTTTCAGAAAGCTATTTTGTCCCTTTCTCAACACTATGTTTTAGTTCATGGGAAAAGTATTTGGATAGTAATGATATTAGGGTAAAATACTGATATTGGTTTATCTATGAAATCAGCGAGAATAGCACTTTTTTTTCTAAATAAAATCTAACAACAAAGATATTTGTTGATATTTGATTTTAGCCTCTAACTGTCTTTTCCATGGTGGGTATTGTCTCTCATGGCTCCCATGGTTGCTCTTATAGCCTCTAGGATCACTGCTGCTGAAGTGTATATCAGCTCATTGGTTTCAGTACCTTGGTATCCCAAAAGCAAATGGCAACCTTGAAGAGGCAACAAGGAAAGCGGCTACAGCCAAATACCTGCAACGAGTAAGGCAAGTCCTAAGAAGTCAGCTCAATGGCAAGAACAAGGCCCAGGCAATAAACAGCTATGCCCTGCCAGTGATCAGATACCCAGCAGGAATCATAAGCTGGCCAAAGGAGGAGATACAGACCACAGACGTTAAGACACGAAAGCTCCTGACCATGCATGGAGGGTTCCATCCCAAATCCAGCACCCTGAGACTGTACAGGAGCCAGAAGGAAGGAGGCCGAGGACTAGTGAGTGTGGGAACCACCACTGTCCAGGATGAAACATCCAAAATCCATAAGTACATCAAGGACAAGGCCCCGACAGATGATGTGCTCAAGGAATGCCTCAGACAGTGGAGTGCAGAGGAAGAGGTGCTGGAGGGACCATCATGGCAGGACAAACCCCTACATGTGGCGTACCACTGAAACATAACTGAAGTGGCTGATATCAAGAAATCCTACCAATGGCTGGAGAGGGCTGGTCTAAAGGACAGCACAGAGGCCCTCATCCTGGCTGCACAGGAGCAGGCCTTGAGCACCCGAGCAATAGAGGCCCAGATCTACCACACCAGACAAGACCCAAGGTGTAGGCTGTGCAAAGAGGCTCCTGAGACAGTCCAGCACATAACTGCAGGGTGTAAGATGCTGGCAGGGAAAGCGTACATGGAGCGACACAACCAAGTGGCGGGCATAGTGTACAGAAACATCTGTGCAGAGTACGGGCTGGAGATCCCACGGTCAAGGTGGGAAACACCTCCGAAGGTTGCGGAGAATGACCGAGCCAAGATCCTGTGGGACTTCCAGATACAGACTGACAGAATGGTGATGGCGAACCAACCAGACATAGTGGTGGTGGATAAGGTGGACATTGCAATACCAAGTGATGGTAACACCAGGAAAAAGGAACACGAGAAACTAGAGAAATACCAGGGGTGAAGGCATCAGTGGTGCCCGTGGTGATCGGAGCACTCGGGGCTGTAACACCCAAACTGGAGGAGTGGCTACAACAGATCCCAGGAAAAACCATCAGACATCTCAGTCCAGAAAAGTGCAGTACAGGAACAGCAAAGATACTGCGCAGAACTCTCAATATACAGTATATATATACACACACACACACACACACACACACACACATATAATAGACAGAAGTACATCAAGATTCATGGTGGCCGGTGCATTGTGGCATTATGTGTGATCTGGGCAGCAGACCTGTCTGAACTGTTGCCTCCGTGACCCGAACTAGGGAAAAAACAGAAGAAAATGGATGGAATATTAAAATGGGCATGCCAATTTTTTTTTCTCTTCAAAATCCTTTGAATGCTTTCTCCTTGACGCCGTTGCCTGAAACACAAAATATTTGTGAGGATTTTTAATAAGATTATAGTTATTTAGTTGTCATTATGTTATTTTATGAGGACACAAACAGGTGATATTTGTCATTCAAATGATTCAAAACTTTCTGATAAGTCTCATCAGCTAAACTTCCAATGAACTAACCTGGAGGGCCCTGGCTCACGCTGATTTTCAGGAGTTTCGGGAGCTGCAGGGGAGTTGGGTGGTGTTTCTGCCTGTAGTAAAGCACTGACTCATCTTTTTGCCCTCTTCTCTCTTTAACTGAGCTCATGGACACCCTTCTTCTTTCCAGTCTCTCCAGTCTCTTTTTTCCGTTTGTCCCTTTCCTTCTCAAGATACTTTCTTCTTCTTTCTGGGTCTGCAGTATGACGTTCCTGACATGTATGTGCTACCTCAGCTCCTAGCAACTAGAAAAAGCTTCAAAAATGTTCCCTTAAACAATATAACTGGGAATCCTGATAAACTTGGCTTGCCTGATCAAATTTTTCTATGTATACCACGTACTGTTTTAAATGACTGTAATAGCTATTGTAGTATGTTATCAGCATGCTGCCTAATCCAGTGGTTCTCAACCTTTTTTCCCAAAGTTTCTTATATTTAATTGTGATTGTCCATTGACAAAGACTTAGCAGCATGTATATTTTCCTGTATTTAAAAGAAAGACTTTTCTAACTTAGAATGTCACTCAGCCATTTAGCATTTAGAGTAATTGTATTGAAACCATTAAACGAGTATGCAGTATAAAACACCCATTACTTTACAATTTTTCAGTCTATGCATTAATGCTATATGCATTAGAACTGTTCTTCTAAGAACCCATTTTAGCTCTTTTTCCCCTGAAACCTGTCGCTTATTCTCCACATGTGTCAGGTCATACTGTCATAAACACATATCTTAACTTTAATGCACATTCTATTGCGCATTACCATTTCACTGCTGTATCTTTCATTGCACATTTTGATGCACACTGCACATTTTTGGACATCTGTAAATAGGTATTTATTTCATGTTATTTCATGTTGCACTGCGTTCAGATTTTAGATCTTAGATCTTAGATTTTAGTTTTAGATTTAGATATTTGTCTTGGATAGTTTTTGTTTTGTCTTTGTATTGTATTTATTGTATTTTGTACACTGTTTTTTTGCACTACCTGTCCAGAGAGAAACGAAATTTCGATTCACTGTATGTTGAACACATATGGCAGAATTGACAATAAAGCTGACTTTGACTTTGCGTGTGTGTGTGACACACACACACACACGCACGCACGCACACCCACACCCACACTCACACACACACACACACACACACACACACACACACACACACACAAACACACACACACACATAAACTTGTGACCCCACAAATGCATAAAATTATCAAAAATACATCAAATGTGCTGTCTGTGGTCATTTTCCAATTCATTTTTGGAAATTTTTGCTCTTTAAGTGCACAAAAAAGGGCTGGCATGAAATGATTTCTGACCACACTTCGTTCTGGGGACCCCCTGAATTCCCAGGTGCCCGACCCTGGGGTTTAAAATGTGCAGACCAGTGGCTTAAACTATCCAAATGTCCTTCCTGTCATGAACCTTGTGCACCCTGTCATGGAAGGTTTGCTGACAGGGTGGACAATAACAGGGTGGCCATTTCTGGGTAATGTTAGCATTTAATTAGCATATGTTGGACCTTCACTTAGCAACATGATTCAGTTAGCAAGCAGACTGTGTATTGTTGAACACATATATTTTGAATTTCTAAAAGGCTGTACATAAATTCATATTTCACTATGACAGAGTTAAGCTTGACAACATCTAACTATACACCTAATATGATGAAAATTAAATATCAGTGGGTTTCTTAAAGAGCCAAAATGACAGGGTAGACAGGAAAGTCAGAGACACATGCAAAATGTTCAATATTTTTATGAAAATAGAATACGCATGATCAAAATGACTTGTAAAACTTGTAAAAAAAAAAAAAAAAAAAAAACTTGTAAAAAACTTGTAAAAATAACCATGTAAAAATAATAAAGATTTAGTATCATTTAACCACTTATTTCACACACTGAAGTTAGCTGAACAGTGCTTGGGACATGTCAAAATCACATACATCCAATGAAGAAAATGGTAGAAAATGATGGAAATACACATTTTAAGATATATATTAGTGCACTGATATATGTGCAAGTCTTTGGTTACTTATAATAAGTCCTCAAAGTTTAATTTTTCTGCTGCATTTCCATGATAACTGAGCGATTCTGATTAGGACACCAAAAGGCACTTTATAGTGATATTGACTCAGGAGCTCATGGGAGGATAGCAGCGTTAGCGCCATGGAAGGAAGGGAAACAAGAACAAAATCAAGGTCAAGTTTTGCAAAACCAAGAGTAGGTTTATTGGTCGTCATTTCCAAACACCTCATATTTCCTTTGAATGTACAAATAATGAGAAAAATACCATTTTATATTGTGTATTTTGAGTATATTTTATGCTAACTCTAAAACAGAGATTAGCATGCTAATATGTCATGAGATTTTAAAAGAAATGCTAAACATTGTCATTTCCACAACAGTCATTTCCATCACTTTATTTATTGTTATTGTTTATTATTATTGTTTTAATATTTATGTCATTTCATTACAACCACTAGTTTAGTTTAGTCTTTATTTGAAGGGACAATGTACAGAGACATTATGTACAAAGACAGGGATGTTCTGCACCAGAGTATAGCTACAAAGCTAATTTCCATCCGCAGTCCCTGGTTACATGGATAAAAAACAACGGTCTATATCAATAAAAGCAATCAAAGATTTTCTCTCTTAAACACACACATATACACACACAGCATCACACATTTAACTTTGACACACATCTCATTACGCAGTAACACAGCAAAACATAATATACACCCACTAACATTAACCCAAAACACACAATCACACACATCCATGTACTATTTACACACCATATCATTCACAATAACAATAACACATAAAAACATAATTCTTATATTTGATCTCAATGCTGTATTAACGGATTAACGGATTCATTACTGTCAGTTCATGTTTCTACACATTGTGATGAAGAAGAACAAATAAAAATATTTCTAAAAATATGTGTTGGATTTTCTGAAAAATATCAAGACCAAATTTGACTATAGTTGGAGAATCACCCAAAAATGACATGAGAGCAACAGTAAAAAGATAGCACATGGTGGGTCATATCTGCTTGGTCCGATGATGCAGATAATCAGGGGGCTTGCACCATAGAGATACAAATTAGTCATATTTACTAAGAGGCCATTTAGCAAGACTTCACAAAGCTCCTTTACTGTGACCACGATGAATCATTTTTAGCGTTAATCTGACTTCCTCTTATTCATCTGGGTGGCATTAGTTTAGGGAGCGTCAGTAACGCTTTCAAATCTGATGTTTTGAAAATCGATAGCAGCTACTGAGAATTGACTAGAAATGTTAAGCAAGAAGACTTTTCCCCCAAGCTTTTTTCCTGGAATTTCATGTTCAGCTGACACATATATCATTATTTTTTATTTAGTTCACTGGAAACCACAATATTGATCCAAAATGGCTTAATAATAGACTTTCATTCACTTCCTGTTCAAAAGTGTTGAACTGATAGGCAAGCAGCTACGTTATATTTTCCACTGCAAAATTATCTGATTTTACTACCTATAGGTATGTGTTTGGGCAAAAGGAACATTTTTGTTAGAGTCTATAAACTACTGACAACATTTCCTCCAAATTCCAAATAAAAATATTATCGTTTAGAGCATTTATTTGCAGAAAATGACAAATGGTCAAAATAACAAAAAAGATGCATGTTTTCAGACCTCAAACAATGCAAAGAAACAAGATCAAATTCATTTTAAAACAACATAATACTAATGTTTACACTTAAGAAGAGTTCAGAAATCAATCTGTGGTGCAATAACCCTTATTTTTCATCACAGCTTTCATGCGTCTTGGCATGCTCTCCACAAGTCTTTCACGTTGTTCTTGGGCGACTTTATTCCACTCCTGGTGCAAGAACTGAAGTAGCTCAGCTTTGTGTTTTTGTTGGAATTCAACAGACGCTGGAATGGAATGGCTGTAATACATGTAGAGATGCTGATTTCAGAAAAAAATGCAGTGGTCTCTTATTTTTTTTTCCAGAGCTGTATAAGTACAGAGGTATTAACTTCTAACACATTTAGATCACCATGTTACCCTTTATAATTTTGATAATGCTATATTTGCAAAAAACAAACAAACAATAAAAACAAAACAAAAAACCCCGAAACATTTTAATACGTTTCAGTTTTCTTCTTGGTCCTTTTGAGTCTCCCCTCCCTTTGCTCTCTGTGTTAAGTCACTACCCCTTCAGAGCTCTATCACAACACAATCAGCGTGCATCCCGCTCGTGAAACTACTGCACATCACATCTGATTTGTGAAGTTGTTGTGCATGGTTTTGTTTCCTTCTTTTGTAGTCATTCTTTTTAGTCATTGGGTTTATTGTCTTGTACTTTGGCTACGGGTATATATGATGTTTGAGTCATGGTGTTTATTGTCTTGTTTATCAGATGTTTTATGTTCACTGTGGGCGTAGGGAGCACTGCGATTTCAAACCCTGTGTGTGCAACCTGTACATATGTTTTTTGACAATAAAGCTGACTTTGAACTTTGATGATGACTGGCTGAAGAATCTTAACGCTAACGAAAGAGGGTTCGAACAGAGCCTGGGAGAGATCGCTAAATTACTGAAACTGGCATGGATGACATCTAAAACCATTTTTTTATAACATGGTAGAAAGCTCAAACAAATACATTTTGCATAATATCCCCATTTTAACTTCCACTCTATCCAAAATTAAAATAAACTTGTCTAAATGTGCCTTGTCCTCCAGTTTGCCTCAGCATCACATGACCTGCTCTCGGGGTTATTGGAGACACGAGGAGCAGCTGACCGGAGGAGGGGGCTGACCGGAGCAGGAGATACGGGGGTAGGGGCCGGAGGAAGCGCCGTGTCCTTGTTAATGTGACACACTCGCATTTAACTGATTGAATTTCCTGTGTCTCCGCGGCGACAACTGCGACAACAGCCAACAACACTAAAGTTACACAACTGAAAGGGGGCGAGGTGTGAGTGTGTACAAATAGCCCTGTTCTTATTGCGCACTAGGAGATTTTCTACTCACAATCTGTAATTTCCTGATGCAAAAATGTTCAAGTAAATGCAGAAGCAGGGTCAGAAGAAGAAGTTATGCACGGATTATAAATTAGGCCAATGGGTACATGACCTTGTTTAATTGTACTGCAATTGTGTTCATTTATTTCATCTTTTACAGTTTATAGTGTGATTTTAATGCTAAAGCTCAATATGTCCAGTTTCAGTTAAGGGAAAGGTTATTTTAAAGTTATTATGTCTCATATGACATTGGTCTATTGCTCTTTTTTTTTTTGCTATTCCATCTATTTTTTGTTACCCTCTGTTATAGCCTCCTGAGACCCGCCCATTCATTTGTGTCCTTTATAGTAGACATCTATTAAGTTTTGAGATAGACTAAAAAAGAATAATATAAATAATAATAATAATAATAAAATATAATAAATAAATGTAATAAAATAAATACATTATTATTATGATTATTATGATTATTATTATTATTATTATTAATAATAATAATAATAACAATAATAATAATAATAATAATAATAATAATAATAATAAATCAAAAATATATACATAAATACATAAATAAGTAAACAAATAAATAATACATAAAAATTTTAATAAAACATAAAAAAATAATAAATAAAAATACATAAATAATTGCCTGGAAGACAGACTCATCGCTGTACCAGCGGCGAGTCTGGTAACGCTTGGTCCAGAATGCGCTGCTGTTGCGCTTAGACAGACAGCTAAGTGAACCAATCAGAGAACAGTTAACGGACAGCGACGTGAACCAAACCGGTAGGAAGCAATGCAAAAACATCTTTTTTGAAAAGAAAGGCCTCTAGAGCTGTCAGCTGCTGTGGTTTTAAGGAATCAATGTGTTTTAGGTCATTTAAGACCAATTTTACAGCTGAATGGAAGGGACGTTGCGGGCAAAGGCGGGTGCACTGACGTCACCATCTTTGAACGAATCAGAATCGCGGAGTCCGTTGTTAACCAGAGGAGCGAGGGTGGAGCGAGGGTGTCCAAATGTTATCGCGCTGTATAGGAAATACAGAGAGATATCATTTGGCTGGCCAGGTAACATAAATAAATAAATAAATAAATAATGAATTAAAAAGGAGTCTAAAAACTTTTTGAGGCGACTGTAAAACCGACCAAAAAAATGTTTTTGTTAGGTTTAGGTTAGGTTAACTTGACATGGATTTAACACTATTACAGTCCATTACAGAGGACATGTTACAAAAATATGAATACAAATAAATTTAACAAAATGTAAATGCTAAGGTGTTCATTTACCTCCAAATAGAAAATTAAAATAATAATAATAATAATAATTTAGATACACTTTTTTCTTCAGGTCCCAGGAGGATATATTATATTTGATGAGTGAGCTACTGTACCCAAAACAATTTCCCTTGTGGATCAATAAAGTTTCTCTCAGTCTAAGTCTAAGTTAGGATGGTGTCTGTTGTTTCCATGAGCAAGACATTTCTTCTAATATTAGGCACACTCATTAAAGGTCCCATGACATGGTACTTCTTGATGCTTTTATATGGCTCCTTAATGGTTCCCTAATACTGTAAATGAATCCTTCTTCAAAATCAACACTCAGTGCATGAGAAAGAGAGATAAGATGAGAGAGTCATAAATGTCACTCTGGAACAGTCCATTATGGGCGTTGTTGCTTGAATGCAAATGAGGAGGACAGAGATGGCCTATAGTAGCGGGTGGGGGCATGGCCAAACTCTCCACTCTTTCCTTTTCAGCTGTGCCCTGTGCGCTCTGACCCACTTCCGTGTTTTTGCGCGGAGGGAGAGATGAGAAGCCTTCCATTGAAAAATAAACACATTTCCACAGAAAATAAAATTAAACCACTGCTGTTTCAGATATCCACAGGCTCAGATAAAGGACTTCCGAGCCTAGAAACACTCGCAAGTTCCTCCAGGCAAATAAAAAAAACGCATTTTGCATTGCGTAGCTCCTCCGCAGTCCAAACTCTCTGGGCGTGATTTACAGAGATGCTGAGTACAGACAGACGGGGGTGGAACTGCATTTGCATTTCTTTTTTCGAGCTGACGTCAATAAGTTTCCTTGTTCAAAATCGCCCGTTTGAGCTTCTGATTTTGCTCAGTTTAGACATTTCGCAACTTTTAACCATGGGGGGGGGGCTAAACAGGGTAGGGGAGCTCACATTAACGTTCAAAAACCTCAGAAAGTGAAAATTTCATGCCATGGGACCTTTAAAAAGAATAAATTAAAGGTGCACGTTTTAATGCGGAAATGATATTAAGGTGAATGATATTATGGTAAAGCAATAACAAGTCTATAAGGGTAACCAGATTAGAGGTCCTCCACCAAAAAATTTACATCTTTAAACTGAGATTGTAACTGTAGGAAAGTGAAAATTCAAACGCTGATATCAGATCAATATTTCTTATTTAAAACGATAAACCAGAAATGATCCAATCGTCATAATCCACCGTTTATGTGTCAGTAGGGTTGAGCAGGAGTCCACCAGCAGAGCACATAATGATCTGGAGTTTGTCTTTTCCAGGGAAAGCAGTGGATCTCTCTCATCTGTGACTCATTGTTCTAAGAAGAGAAAGTGGAAGTATCGCCCCCACAGAGCACACGTGGCTCCGGCCTCGCAGCGCACTCACATCCTCTTTAGACAGTTCAAAACTTTAATCTAATGAGATGTTACCTTCTCCTTTCACTGCACTTCCTATTTTTAGTATGGAGGTAGTTTCTATGTTTGGGTAAGTTTGTATTTTATAATATTTGCAAATATCGTGACTATATATATATTTTTTAATATTACACAAAATGGATTCTTGTGAGCTTTAAGCCATTTTATAATGTTTTTATCTCATCCAAACCTGTTTTGTTTCATTTGCACGTTTAGTAATCTTTTATTATTAGTCTGTCTCCAAAACTCAAATTGCCCTGTTCCACCTTGTGTTAATAACTGCTTTTTTATCTTTAGTTCAGTAGAAATAGGCAATTCCAGATCTGAAATTATCCAAATGATTTTAGTGAAGGTGTACGGAGTTTAAAAACATAGTGGAGCACTTCCTGTATTACCACGTGACATCACAAAATGGAGTGGTTTCTGTTTGAGAGAAGGCTTCAAAAGGGCCAGGGGAAGGGTTTTGCGTTAAATTTCCCTCACCTTAGATTAACAGAGATTAATGCTTTGCTCAGTGTTTTTCAGTTTCCTGTGATATTTTGTGTGATTTTTCCTTTGTTTCTTTTTTCCTCTTAAGCAGCCATTATTTGTTTTGATATGGACGGACCATGTGTGTAATTCACCTTTCACACAACCATCTGAACTCTGGGAACTTCACTAGTGACCAGACTCATGCTTAAAATATTGAAGTATTGTGCATTCTGGATCCCAGACAAATATGGTAATTTTAATAAATTTTTCCCCCCACAAATTTAATCTACAGCTCTGGAAAAATAAGGGACCACTGCTTTTTTTTTTTTTTTTCTGAAATCAGCATCTCTACATGTATTACAGCCATTCCATTCCAGCTTCTGTTGAATTCCAACACAAACACAAAGCTGAGCTACTTCAGTTCTTGCACCAGGAGTGGAATAAAGTCACCCAAGAACAATGTGAAAGACTTGTGGAGAGCATGAAAGCTGTGATTAAAAATAAGTGTTATTGCACCAAATATTGATTTCTGAAGCGTAAACATTAGTAATATGTTGTTTTAAAATGAATTTGATCTTGTTTCTTTGCATTGTTTGAGGTCTGAAAACATGTATCTTTTTTGTTATTTTGACAATTTGTCATTTTCTGCAAATAAATGCTCTAAATGATAATATTTTTATTTGGAATTTGGGGGAAATGTTGTCAGTAGTTTATAGGCTCAAACAAAAATGGTGTATGTTTTGCCCAAACACATACCTATAAGTAGTAAAATCAGAAAAACTGATCATTTTGCAGTGGTCTCTTATTTTTTTCCACAAATGTAATATATTTACTATTTCTACATACCGGTATATGTTAATTCCCATTGGATACACAGTTCTTTATTGAATATGAACAGCTGCAATCACAAGTGTAATCTCTACCTCAAGACCAAGTGGACTTCAGGAAAGTCACAGCCCCCCAGCCCCCCTGCATCCTCTCTCCCTGACAGACTCCCCCATCACCACAGTGGACTCCTTCCGGTTCCTGGGCACCTGCATCACACAGGACCTCAGGTGGGAGCCGACCATCAACCCCCTCATCCAGAAGGCCCAGCAGAGGTTGTACTTCCTGTGGCAGCTAAGGAAAGCCAAGCTGCCAGTCCAGATGATGGTGCAGTTCTACACGGCCATCACTGAGTCCATCCTCACCTCTTCCATCACTGTGTGGTGCTGGAGCCACTGTCAGGGACAAACAGAGACTGCAGCGGATTGTGCGCTCTGCCGAGAAGGTGTTTGGCTGCAGCCTTCCATCTATCCAGGACCTGTACGTCTCCAGGACTATCAGGCCGGATAGCAACTGACACTTCTCACCCTGGACATGAACTATTTGAGCCACTTCCCTCTGGCAGGAGGCTACGGTCCATCGGGACCAGAACCTCCCGTCACAAGAACAGTTTCTTTCCCTCTGCTGTTGGACTCATGAACAATTCATAACATCTGCACAAAGCTGGACACTTTATATCACCAGTCACTTTAATTAAAGGAAAAGTGACGTTATTTTACAATCTGAGCCTTCTTTCGGTAATAAAACAAGACGTTTGACTCACCCATATCACGTTCGTGTCATTTGGAGCTGTTTGGTGAAAGTTATGTTGTAGCGTATCCGTTAACATGAGTATTCGGGGCATTACTTTGCGGTCTCCAAATAACACAAACTTTAGCACTTTTCAAATCATAGAAGCCCGATGTCTTAATGTAAGATTTCGTTTGAAGCAAAAGTGGCCTGTAATCCGAGATTTATCCATAATTTTCAGCTTTGCGTTTCATGTTTGGGTCCCGGGAGCAGTCCGCGCATGCGCACTGGCGTCCTCATCTACTCGAAACTATGGCTAAATCTCGGATTACAGGCCACTTTTGCTTCAAACGAAATCTTACATTAAGACATCGGGCTTCTATGATTTGAAAAGTGCTAAAGTTTGTGTTATTTGGAGACCGCAAAGTAATGCCCCGAATACTCATGTTAACGGATACGCTACAACATAACTTTCACCAAACAGCTCCAAATGACACGAACGTGCTATGGGTGAGTCAAACGACTTGTTTTATTACCGAAAGAAGGCTCAGATTGTAAAATAACGTTACTTTTCCTTTAAGTCATGTTTGCACTACTGTTCTGATGCTGCTCATCTGAACTTTTTTGTTATTTGGATTGTTTATTATTTTTTACTATATTATAACTATATTTTAGTTATTATTATTATTTAGTTATTACTATTCTAGTTATTACTATTATTATTTAGTGTTTTATGTTTGCACCTTATCACCAGGACAAGTTCCTAGTTTTGTGAATTGTGTTCATTTGACAATGGCAATAAAAGTCTTTCTGATTCTTATTCTTTCATAATATGATTATAATATGTTGGGGAACAAAACCTGAAAAGACTAAAACACAAGGATGAGCTCTATTCCCTGGAGTATGATCCGACGTGATGTTTTACTCTTTCCTTGCTGACATTGCCTGGGAAGTCTAGGGTCTGCTGGTGCTCAGGGCTGTTCAGCTTTTACCCTTAAATTTCACAGGATATAAATAACTGACCTCGCGAGGAGGGCGTCTGAGGACTTTATTTACAGGAAGCGCAGCCATGGATACAGAAAGTTACATCACACGGCGGTCGGCCTGTCCCGAGAATGTGTTTTTTTAATGTAATTGCACTGGAGCGGCTGAGTTGTCTTATCACTTGTCAGGAACAGTCAGGACCACCTCACAGTTTGGAGGACATGTTGTACAGTACAGGTCGAATGAATCTTATCTTTCGTTTTTCGTCATTGTGGGTCTCTCCTGAACATTGCGTAAATTGAACTGATCACTAAATTCACACTGGAAATCGATGGTACAAAGATGAACAAAAGAATGATTTAGATTTAAGGGGGGAAAAAAGAAAAAAAGAATATAGTCATGGTAAAAATATGGTACAGTGAACCCTCGTTTATCGCGGGGGTTAGGTTCCAGAAATAGCCCGCAATCAGTGAAATCCGCGAAGTAGGACAATTTTATATTTTACAATTATTCTACATGTTTTAAGACTGAAAACGCTTCACCAGACACATTATACACCTTTCTGAGACTGGTATTAACATTTTCTCACATTTTTCTCTTGTTTAAACACTCAAACTTTTGTAGATTTTCATTAAAATATATTAATAGTGGGGGGGGGGGGGGGGGGGGCACGTGACACGTGCGCGCAGACACGTGTGCGCGGACACGTGCGCGCGGACACGTGTGTTTGTTTTGGTACCACATATCCATGCCATGTGCGAAAGTCGAGTGGAAAGCGACCTGGATATCATTTTGGGCAAGACTCAAGCCAATGCTAACAGTGCCAAACCGCTAACAGACGCCTCTGAGCACCGGTCCTCACCACAAGACCAGGTAAGACCAACCTGCGCTCACAAGAGTTGGTTGCATTTCACCCCGGCTCCAAAATCAGACCGCTATCAATGCGTCGCCAATACTCCACAGCTCTCTAGGACGGGGTCGGGTTCGTCCTCTCGGCGTGACGGGGAAGAGCCACTGTCTCCTCTGTGCGCGCGAGTGTCCTCCCCCCGCTGCGGCTCCCTCGAATGCGGCTCTCCCCGCTGCGGCTCCCCCGGCCCGTCCATGTTGATTCTTGGCTCTTCCATGGTCCGGCTCGCACTCTCTTCCATGGCTCGTGCAAGTAAACAAAGGCCACACCTCCTGTCACCCAGGCGCTCTCGTGAAGGACATCAGAGACTCCCTACCACCCTGTGTGACCATCCCTGGTCTAGACCTGGTCTAGACCTGGTTTAGACCTGGTTTAGTCCTGGTTTAGACCTGCTTTAGACCTGGTTTAGTCCTGGTCTAGTCTCTTAGCTAATCAGGGCGCAGGACAGAATGTTACACTGTAAAAAAAAAAGTTACACTATAAAAAAAATTGGAAAAAAAAAAAAAAAAAATTGGAAAAAAAAATCCGCGAAACAGCGAGGCCGCGAACAGTGAACCGCGATACAGCGAGGGTTCACTGTAATATTAACTACTAACTAAGTCAATGGCAACTTTTCCAGCTTGTCTCCATGGTGATGTTTTTGCTTCTCGGGGAATGTTCCACAGTATGGCATGAAACCCATCGGTCTTTCATTTCTTTACTAGCATTTTTATTGCTTAACACGCCTTGAAAAACATGCATTCTTACTGTAAGATCCAAACATTTGTGAAGATTTGCGCACCTTTTCCCACCTTTTAAAATGCCTCAAAAGTGAAATAAATCCACAGAGAACGATCCAAGTGCAGTTAAAACTCTTTACTGAGGATTCACTTATAATTGAGGACATACAAAAGTACAAAAAGTGGAAATTTACCAGGTAAGGTGACAGGAGGTCAAAAAACGGTTTGGCTCCACTCCACACTCCCATGGTGCACCTGCACTGGTTTTAAATAAGGAGCCATAGGCCGCAAAATAATACCATAAATAAATAAATAAATACATAAATAAATAAATAAATAAATAAATAAATAAATAAATAAATAAATAAACAAACAAACATTACTTAGGTAAACTTATGATAAACATTAGCAATAATTAAAAAAAATATAATTGAAAAATATAAATAGATCAAATTATTTTTAAGCAAATAAGCAACAAATAATCATGTTAACCATAAAGAATTGCTGCTTAAACTTAAATGACACTGACACTGCTGCTTAAATGACACCATTTGAGCTTTATTATGCCACACATTGTGTTTTACCTATTTGTATTATATACAAGTTTACTGTACTTTTGCTATGGGTATATGTGATGTTTTAGTCATGGTGTTTATTGTCTTGTTTATCAGATGTTTTATGTTCACTGTGGGCCTAGGGGGCGCTGTAATTTCAAATCCTGTCTGTGCAACCTGTAAGCTGACTTTGAACTTTGAATTACCAAAATTACCAAAAAATCATGCATTTTAAGTAAATATTAAACCAAACATAATAGGAATAATTATCTCAGTAATGAAAATATATACAAAAATTATAAAACTTGGTTTAGGCTCCAACACATACTGTGAGCAGGCTTGCTTCTCCACAGATCTGACTTGTAATTTGGCCTATTGGCACACCTTTCTTTGATTTATTTGACAGGGACCATGTACAGGAGCATTAATCACAATCAATGAAAAGATGCTTTATACCAGACTATAGTTCTTCGAGCTAATTTCCATCTGCAGTCCCTGAGACACACAACACGACAAAACATTAAATATAGCATAAAACAATGCATTTCATAAATATTTCATCAAAGGTACATCTACAATAGTTTAATTTACAATAATTTGGCCTGTTGTACATTAAATGCCATACTGTGGAACATTCTACTCATAGCAATAAAAGCAGGTGTAACATTAATATTACATGAAAATTAAATTAAGAGTAACATTAATGGTCCTATATTACACAAAATTGACTCTTGTGAGCTTTAAGACATGTTATAATGTTGTTACCTCCTCTTCCTGTGTTATCACATGACATTACAATGTGTAACAGAGTGTTTTTTTTTATTTGAGAGAAGAACTCATCTTAAATATGCAGGGTTTGTGTGTTAAACCTGTGTGAATGAAACAAAACTCCAGGTAAATATGTGATGAAACAACATTATAAAAAAGCATGACCATGCACTTGCACGTGAAAAAAGTTTCAATAAAGATGGAGAAGCAAATTGTACCAGCTTTTCGACTGCATAAGAAAACTTCAAATTTATGTAAAATGCGATATAATTCCGTGACTCAAACGGACAGGTTGAGCTGTGTTTTGCTTGCTAAAACCTCCCTCTTAAGTTTGGGTGAGTAATGGTCAGTAGAAGTGGCCTGACCTCTGCATTCAGGCTGGGAGAATGTGGCTAAAGCGCCGGACCGAACAGTTATGCTTTTGTTGCAGATGCATTAGTGTGAGGGCTGAGAGAGCAGCAGGATCAACATACTTATTAGTCCGGGAACAGCAGGTAATGGTGCAGATTTATGTTTAGTGGGTTGTATAATGGGAATGGAATGAGTCAGACTTATATCACACTCACTCAAATCTCCTTTTTTAAATTTTTTTAAAAATGAATCAGTGTTAGTCATTGCAGAACAGAAGGTTACTTAAGAATCAAATGCAACAACAAGATGTATTTATCAATTCTTCCATATAAGGCTTGCATTGCTATAACGGAACTATGGATTATGCCACTTTTCACTATTTTTAAAGACATACTTAACTCATATAATATTAAACTGTACTTTACTCTTGTTTAAAGGCTCCATACCTACTGTATTAACATGTGAAAACAGAACTAGTTCATTTTAAATGGATCGCGGTGATTAAAAGTTATTCCTCACTCGCCTGATTCATTCAGAGTGCCCTAATTACTCACCACAGTGAGTTTATAAGTAAACTCTGAGACCAGTGCAGAGTTTTGCTCAACAAAACAGCATAACACACACTTCCTGATTATCGGACAATAAAATGCTTTCTAAAGAGATGCAGAAAATACACACCTGACCTTATTTTGACCTTATTTTGTCCTTATTTGGACCTTCCCATCCTGTTAGCTTTTAGCCATAGCATTACCTGATCAAAAACATACCTGGAGCTGTGTTTTGTTTCATTCAGACATGTTTCAGTAACACTTTATTATTAGTCTAATTACATCTGCAAAGCTCAAAATGCTCTGTTCCACCTTTTGATGTCATGAAGTGGTAGTTTTCCAGTAAACAGCTACATTTTACCTTTTGTTTAGCAGAGGCTAGAAAGTCCAGGGCTGAAATCAACCTAATGATTCTATCCATATATCCATCCATCCATCCATCCATTTTCGTCTGCTTATCCGGGGCCGGGTCGCGGGGGCAACAGTCTAAGGAGGGACTCCCAGACTTCCTTCACCCTGGACACTTCCTCCAGCTCCTCCGGGGGGACCCCAAGGTGTTCCCAGGCCAGCCGGGAGACATAGTCCCTCCAGTGTGTCCTGGGTCTTCCAGGAGGCATCCGGAACAGATGCCCGAACCACCTCAGCTGGCTCCTCTCAACGTGAAGAAGCAGTGGCTCTACTCCGAGCTCCTCCCGTGTGACTGAGCTCCTCACCCTATCTCTAATGATTCTAGTGAAGTTTAAAAACTCAATGGAGCGTTGTTGTATTACCACATGACATCACATGGTGGAACACGGTGTTTTCAATTTGAAAGATGCGGAACATAAATTTGCGTGATTCATGTGTTACACGTGTGTGAATGAAAAAAACACACGATTCTGGGTATATTTTGATGAGGAAACATTATAACATCGGTCAGGAAATAATATGAACCCTTTAAAATCAACGAGAGTACCAACCACAACAACAGTGCAGGTTTGTAGAAGTTGAAAATAAAAATAGTGGTGTGGATGAAAATACTACATATGATTATTTGTATTGCCATTTTGAAAATCCTGTTTAAATCTGTCCCGTTCAGAAGTGTAGGACTGTGCGTCTTTATTTAGATAGACTGTGTGGGAAGTGATGTTGCTCATAATGTTGGCTCCTGTTGTTGTTTCCCTGCAGTTGGATTGACAGCGTGTTTTGTATAATACCATTATCTTACTTACACAATTGTGTTTTGAATTCCAATAAGCTTGCGTGCATATACACTTTGCCCTCACATAGTCTTCCGCCTCAGTTTGTCAAATATTTCTCTGTATTCCACGCTTTGTACTCTTGCTTTCCAAACAAAACAAAACAAAACAAAAAAAAACGTGTGTAAACCGTTCCACTCTGTATGTCGGATGTGTATGTGACCATTGTTATTGACTGTATCTGCATTTCCTACTAAATGGTCACATCTTTATATAGCGCTTTTCCACCTTCAAGGCACCCAAAGCGCTTTACAACAAGGAACCACTCACACATTCACACATTCACACACCAGTTTACGCAGACAAGAGCAGGATTTGAACCGCCAACCTTTGGATCAGTGGACAAACCCCCAGTTCATGTTCTTGTATCGCTGATGAGAGAGGTGGGATGTTAGCGCCCCATGTTGGCTGCTTTAAGATCCATCTTGTCCTGACGGGGAAGATGTAACCCGTCCATTTCCTATCTCATCTCGTTGTTTACAATGACAATAAAGCTTCCATTATTATTCCATTATTATATTGATGGTTCTTCTAGGTATTTATTCTTTGCACTGCTTTTAAAATTTGTTTTAGATTTAGTTTTTGTATTGTCTTTATATTGTATTTTGTACACTGTCTTTTTTGCACTGCTTGGCCAGGGAGAAACGGAATTTCGATTCCCTCTATGTCAAACACATATGGCAGAATTGACAATAAAGTTGACTTGACTTGACTTGACTCTCAAAAACAAAAATGAAGCGGTTATTTTTATTAGTTTATAGAAAATTCTGAGTTTGATTCTGTGTGGAGTTTGCATGTGCTCTCTGTGCATTGGTGAAAGGCAATGAAGTAAAAGGAGTAAGGTACTGTACTTAAGTAAAAAAATGTAGGTATCTGTACTTTACTTAAGTCAATTTTAATGTGGATCCTTTTTACTTTTACTTCAATACAAGCTCCAGAATGAACAGCATCCTCTGACAATAGTCCCAACATGCACCAAAACTGATGAAACTCATTTCGCTGGCGGAATTAAAGTCTATTATTCCCATAAGTACAAAATTGGATAAGTGTCATATCACAGATAGCTATAATTTCCATTTGCTTCTTCCTCAAACCTCTTCATTGACCCGGGTCGCTCACCACCTCCTCCTCCTCTGTCCATGTCAGACAGTACCATTAGTCTGTCTGCTGCAAACGGGTCAAGTGTTGTTACCCCATCCTCAAATCAGGGAGGGCATTATAGCAACTAAGTAAATATAAGGTTTATAGATTCGTATGTCATTCATTTGTTCATTGATTCTATCCAGTCAATGAATGAACCATGCCAGTGCGGAAGAATGAAGAAGACTCTTGATTCTGATGACTGGAAATGCCAAAGTAGGTCACAAAGAGAGAACTGCACCCTCTTGAATGAGATTGTGAAATCAGTTCAATCATGGACATTTTTATTTTGTCTAAAAAAAAAAAAACTAAACCAAAAAAACATACTCTTGTGGCTTGTGAGTGGTTTGTTCTCAGAGCAAGAATATTGTTCTATAGAAATGTGCGGCATACACGAAAAAAGTTATAACAAACAGTATCATCACAGACCTTTCTTTCTCTGCTGCCGAAACTCTCATTCATGCATTCATCACCTCTCGAATCGACTACTGCAATAGCCTTTTCTATGGTCTACCCTCCAAAACTCTCAACAAACTCCAATACATCCAAAACTCTGCTGCCCGCCTCCTCACCCACACCCTCACCCACACCCGCTCCCGAGACCACATCACTCCTGTCCTTCAAAATCTCCACTGGCTCCCCATCCCTCAGTGCATCCAATTCAAAGTCCTCCTCATGACCTACAAAGCCCTCCATAACCTGGCCCCATCATACCTCTCAGACCTCCTGCACCGCCACACCTCATCCCGCTCCCTCCGTTCCTCTGACACCAACCTCCTGTCCCTCCCCAACAGGACCAAGCTCCGAACCTGGGGTGACAGAGCTTTCTCCATTGCTGCCCCCACCCTCTGCAACTCACTCCCACAACCTATCCGTGACTGCTCTGACCTCCCCACCTTCAAAAAACTGCTCAAGACTCACCTTTTTAAAACTGCTTTTAATGTTTCTTCATGTTTAATGTTTGTCTGATTGTTTATTGTTTTATTACTGATTTTACCTTCTGTACAGCGTCTTTGAGTGTCTTGAAAAGCGCTTTATAAATAAAATGTATTATTATTATTATTATTATTATTATTATTATTATTATTATTATTATTATTAGGGACCGAGCCCGAAGGGGGACGAAGGTCCCTATTGTTGTTGCTTTGTTTCCGTATTATTAGGGACCGAGCCCCGAAGGGGGACGAAGGTCCCTATTGTTGTTGCTTTGTTTCCCTATTATTATTATTATTATTATTCTTGTTCTTGTTCACACTCGCTGGGGCAATTTTGAGCATGTTCCCATGCTTCAAAACGAACGAAACTTTGCACGGGCATCACAAAGTGCTGCCAGTACGACCACACAAAGTCCCGTCCCCCAGTGACCCCCAGGAGCTCGATAGCGCCCCCTAGCGCGTTGTCTTTCGGGGCTGGCATACCGTTTAAGATAGGCGCACGAAATTCGGTAGGGACGTGTATCTCAATAAGACGAACAAACGCCTCACTGCAATGTCATGGCCACGCCCAACAGGAAGTGAGATAATTGAGCTTTTGTGTGATTTTTGGGTATTGGACATAGAATGGAATTTGAAACACTTCTCCTACACCGTACCTCAGATGGGCTTAAATTTTGGTGAACATAATCTTAAGACGTTGGAGATGTTAAATTGCGAAGGATTTTCAAATAGGCGGTAATATGACGATACGGCGGATCGATAAAGTTAGGTATGGAATTTGAAACACTTCTCCTACACCGTACCTCAGATAGGCTTAAATTTTTGGTGAACATAATCTTAAGACGTTGGAGATGTTAAATTGCGAAGGATTTTCAAATAGGCGGTAATATGACGATACGGCGGATCGATAAAATTAGGTATTTATTGAATGGGAGTGATGAGTTATGAATGGGAGGTATTTGTTGCTAGGCAACGCCCTGATCAAAGGTCTTTGATCTTTGTACCTTTGATCTGATATAGCTGCAAGCAGCAATGTGGGGACAAGCATCGAAGGTTCATGTAGGCCTCAGCATGTAGGCCACATGCAGGGTCTGACAGGGTCTGACAGAGTCTGACAGGGTCTAACAGAGTCTGACAGGGTCTGACAGGGTCTGACAGGGTCTGACAGGGTCTGTTCTGACAGGGTATCTACAATGTCATGGCCACGCCCAACAGGAAGTGAGATAATTGTGCCAGGCACACGAAATTTGGTATGGCTGTGCGTCTCAGTAAGACGAACAAACGCAGGTGCGAGGTCCCGACCAACGCCGCTTGCGGCTTTAATTATTATTATTATTCTTGTTCATACACGCTGGGGCAATTTTGAGCATGTTCCCATGCTTCAAAACAAACGAAACTTTGCACGGGCATCACAAAGTGCTGCCAGTACGACCACACAAAGTCTCGTCCCTGGGGGACCTGGAGGTCCCTGGGAGACCCCCCACTGGGGGACCCCCAGTGGGGGGTCTCCTAGACCGTACCTCAGATGGGCATAAATTTTGGTAAGCATAATCTTAAGACGTTGGAGATGTTAAATTGCGAAGGATTTTCAAATAGGCGGTAATATGACGATACGGCGGATCGATAAAGTTAGGTATGGAATTTGAAACACTTCTCCTACACCGTACCTCAGATAGGCTTAAATTTTGGTGAACATAATCTTAAGACGTTGGAGATGTTAAATTGCGAAGGATTTTCAAATAGGCGGTAATATGACGACACGGCGGATCGATAAAGTTAGGTATTTATTGAATGGGAGTGATGAGTTATGAATGGGAGGTATTTGTTGCTAGGCAACGCCCTGATCAAAGGTCTTTGATCTTTGTACCTTTGATCTGATATAGCTGCAAGCAGCAATGTGGGGACAAGCATCGAAGGTTCATGTAGGCCTCAGCATGTAGGCCACATGCAGGGTCTGACAGGGTCTGACAGGGTCTGTTCTGACAGGGTATCTACAATGTCATGGCCACGCCCAACAGGAAGTGAGATAATTGTGCCAGGCACACGAAATTTCGTATGGCTGTGCGTCTCAGTAAGACGAACAAACGCAGGTGCGAGGTCCCGACCAACGCCGCTTGCGGCTTTAATTAGGGACCGAGCCCCGAAGGGGGACGAAGGTCCCTATTGTTGTTGCTTTGTTTCCCTATTATTATTATTCTTGTTCTTGTTCACACTCGCTGGGGCAATTTTGAGCATGTTCCCATGCTTCAAAACGAACGAAACTTTGCACGGGCATCACAAAGTGCTGCCAGTACGACCACACAAAGTCCCGTCCCCCAGTGACCCCCAGGAGCTCGATAGCGCCCCCTAGCGCGTTGTCTTTCGGGGCTGGCATACCGTTTAAGATAGGCGCACGAAATTCGGTAGGGACGTGTATCTCAATAAGACGAACAAACGCCTCACTGCAATGTCATGGCCACGCCCAACAGGAAGTGAGATAATTGGGCTTTTGTGTGATTTTTGGGTATTTGACATACAATGGAATTTGAAACACTTCTCCTACACCGTACCTCAGATGGGCTTAAATTTTGGTGAACATAATCTTAAGACGTTGGAGATGTTAAATTGCGAAGGATTTTCAAATAGGCGGTAATATGACAATACGGCGGATCGATAAAGTTAGGTATTTATTGAATGGGAGTGATGAGTTATGAATGGGAGGTATTTGTTGCTAGGCAACGCCCTGATCAAAGGTCTTTGATCTTTGTACCTTTGATCTGATATAGCTGCAAGCAGCAATGTGGGGACAAGCATCGAAGGTTCATGTAGGCCTCAGCATGTAGGCCACATGCAGGGTCTGACAGGGTCTAACAGAGTCTGACAGGGTCTGACAGGGTCTGACAGAGTCTGACAGGGTCTAACAGAGTCTGACAGGGTCTGACAGGGTCTGTTCTGACAGGGTATCTACAATGTCATGGCCACGCCCAACAGGAAGTGAGATAATTGTGCCAGGCACACGAAATTTCGTATGGCTGTGCGTCTCAGTAAGACGAACAAACGCAGGTGCGAGGTCCCGACCAACGCCGCTTGCGGCTTTAATTATTATTATTATTATTATTATTATTATATGTGTCCAAACACATATGCATAAAACAATCTTCCACTGAGAGCGAACATTTTTGGGTTTCATTGAAACATTAAAAAAATATGATTTTTTGTTGTTTGCCATATATTTTATGTTACATAATAATCCCAAAAGAATAAAAAGAACATTGTATGTCCAATCTTGCCGGTTGTTGGAAGCTAAACAAAGCCGCACCAGGTGAGTATCGCCTGTATTCAGCCTCATGTTTCATGAGTTTACTATTCTTCTTTATCTTTATTGTGATGGCTCAGATTGACAGCTTAAGTCTGTTCCAGGGCAATGGTGGTTACAAAAGAACCTTGCCACGACCCTTACTTTAGCACTCTGAGAACCATCTCAAGATGTTAGCTTAGGTTTGGCCAGGAGGAATACTTGAGTGAGTGTAAGTTCTAGGTTCATGGGAGAAACGGAACACCCGAACATAACAGTCTATTCTATTTTATTTTTAGAACCTTTGATTTACATTAAAAGTGTTCTTTGTGAGGCACTTTAAAGATGGCAGCACATATTACAAACTGGATTCACATACTCTGGCCTTTCAAAGATTTATTTGACATAAAAGAAGGGAACTGGATAAACAATTATGAAGGTACATTTCCCGATTTATGGTTTGAACTCACAACACCAAGGCATGCTTAAATTAACTACTCACTGAAAAATACTGCAGATTTTTCAGCACTTACTCTAGTCTCCATGCAACCTACTATGATGACAAACAACCACCAGATGCACTAGAGAAGAGATTCCACTTTGCCACAGTGCACTTTTGAGGAACTTTCAATGTCCTTAAACCTCCTTCCTCTCCTTACTTCCACAAAAGGACAGATCAGGATGAGCCCATGTGGACAATGACAATAAAGATTACAACAAAAGGAAGTCCATCCATCATTCTGACCCACACAGACAGCAGGAGGCAGGCCGCTGTGTCCAGATGGTACAGGAATACCCCACTCACTACTAACGAGCACGGCTAATTAACACAAACACACACACACACACACACACACACACACACACACACACTGGACTGCTGGCCTTTTACATGTGATACAACAGGAAGGAAGTGCACACAAACCAAACAGACAGTGTGTAAATGTCAGCGCTGTGTCAGAGGCTGGGGGTGACACACTCAGACACTAATCTAATTTACTCAGGAAAACACCAAAGGGATGCTGAAAGACTGGACATTTTAAAAAAAGAAAATTCAAATTTATGGCAGTTCAAAGTGTAATAAAAAATCTAACTTTGAAAATGAGAAATATGCGAATATGCACAAAAATGTATTCAGAAAGTACTTTAAAGGTGCACTATGTAACTTTTTGGTCCATCACCTGCTTGTTACTATGGATATACAACTGCTCCACAGTATGACATTAAACAGCTCTACTTTACATTTATTCAATTACAGGTGGTTTTATAGCTAAAAAATACCTAGAAAAACAACATTTTATTTTCATTTTTATTTATTTTTCCAAACAAAAACAAACAAAAAAAACAAAAACATTTCTACCTCTAGTTCCAATATTCAATTCAAAGTTTATTACAAAAAACCAGTCTCAGTGCCTATTTCAACAAAAAAACAACATTTTGACTGTGAGTGTGGTCGCCTCTCCACAGATCTGACCTGTATTATTACAAAATTCAGCAGCACGTGTCCTGACTAGGACCAGAGGGCGGGACCACATTACATCGGTTTTAAAATCACTGCATTGGCTCCCTGTGAGTTTCAGGATAGATTTTAAAGTTCTTTTACTGGTTTTTAAATGTCTTAATGCAGTGTTTGTCAACCTTTTTTGTCTTGTGCTTGGGCCTCTTCTCTCCCCTGAGCCCTGTGGCGGTTCCTGGTGGTGGTGGTGGACAGCTCTCTGCTCTTGCACTTCTCTCTGATGGTTCACCTGTATTCAGCCTCACTTTTTTTACTATGTGTAGTTTTAAGTATTTTAGCATGTTTGTGTGTGTGTGTGTGTGTGTGTGTGTGTGTAACTGTTTAAGTTGTATGAAAAGTTTGATTGAATGATTGATTGGTCGGTCTACACTCTGTGGTCTCCATATTGAGACATATTTGACGTACTGGGGTATTAACTTGTCTGACTCACAGTTAATGTTTGTTTCTACAAATTGCAGTAAAAAGTATTTGCTATGATCATTTGGGTCAACACAGCGGGAGGAAGGAGGCCAACAAAAATTGGCCTGAGGGTGGCCTTTGATTCACAGTTTGAGCATTAAGGGAAAAAAATACAATTAGATATTAGATGTAGATGTTTTTCCACAAACATTACATTAATGTAATGGAAAATTGACTCTTATGAGCTTTAAGCCATGTTAGAATGTTGTTACCTCATCAAAAACATACTGGAGTTGTGTTTTGTTTCATTCACACATGTTTGAGTAATCCTTTATTGTTAGTCTATCTACATCTCCAGCGCTCAAAATACTCTGTTCCACCTTTTGATGTCATGAAGCGGTAGTTTTCATGTAAATAGCTACCATTTTACCTTTAGTTTACTAGATTTGGGCAATTCCAGATCTGAAATGATCCAAATGATTCTATTCAAGGTGTATGCAGTTTAAAAAGCGCGGTGAAGCACTTCCAATATGTCAGCGCATCCCAAATGAGCAGTGCTGAAGTTGCTGACACGCGCTTTCTGTACTACACCAGTCCCGCTGCTTATTCCTCTGTTTCCTGTGAGAGGAGAGAACAAAGAAGACTGAGGCATTCGTCACTGAGGTGGCATCGTGATGTGTTTAATTGTCTCATTTATCTTGTGCACTGGCCCGAGCCGAGACGCAGCACAAATATAAGAGTATCATCATGAGCAGCTATAAACCATCTGATAGCATCTCACTCTGACAGGGCTGAGGCGTGTTCAAGTGGAGCGGTTTCCTCCACTCGCTATGTCCTACAACTAAGATCTACTCAGCAAGCAGCAATCTGGTTTCACTTCAAGATTCAAGATTGTTTATTTGTCATATGCAGGATCAACACAAGGTCAACAATGCAATGAAATGCTTAGGATCAGAAGAACCGTTGACTCGCTAAGATAGTCAAATAGGTAAAAAGTGTTGCAAAAAAGTGCAGGGGAAAACAATATAATTTAAAAAATTGTAATAAAATATAATAAAATAGAGGTACAGGAAGGATTAAATAAGGTGTAAGTAGAGTATTTCACAGATTACACATAATATAGTATAAGTATTGCATGTGGGTTATTGCACAGGTTATTGCACAAGTAACAGTAGTTTACAGTGAGGTAGTGACAAACATGATACACTCATACAGAGCAGCAGCAGTAGTTTAGTGCAGTATTATTGAGAGTTCAGTATTATTTAGAGTATTATCCAGAGTTCAGTAGTCTGACAGCTTGGGGGTAATAGCTGTCTTTGAGTCTTTTTGTACATGCTGGCAGGCTCCTGTATCGTCTGCCAGAGGGTAGCAGACGGAAAAGTCCTTGTGCCGGATGAGTATGGTCCTTAGTGATGCTGCATGCCTTACGCAGACCCCCACTTTATAATAGGTACACTTTAAAAGCCTCATGTTAATCTGTTTTCTGGTCTGTGTTATATGGTCTATGTTGTTTCCTCGTCACAAACCTGAAAACCGGTCACAACTCGGGAGGAGCGAATAGGAGAAAATCGCGTTAGAAGCATTTTTTGTAGTGTCCTATACTATATTTACCTATATACTGCTAATTTTTGATATATTTTTTACTTTTATCTTTATTCTTTCTCTCTTTTTCATATAATCTTTTTCGTATAATACATTTCATATTGTATTGTATTAAACTGACAACACAGGTGACTTTGACTTAACATATTATCCTGTGTATTATTGAATTATTGAATGATTATATGGACTTTTTGTTATAAAAGCATTTCCATTTTAATAAAGTACCTTATAATTCTGCCCTGCCCTGAAACACCACACCACAGTGATGTCAGTGATGGGGGAGGGCTTAACTTAATGTCATGCAAATGAGCTCCTTTCTGCTCTACAAGCCTATCTTCAACACGGCTTTTCACAGCTTTGTGTTTTCTTATGTGCATGCTTTCAAATGGCCACAAATTCTTCAAATGGTCTCAGATTTCCATGTGTAAGGCATCGTTGGAAAGCTTAGAATCTACACTTTCAGAATCTGTGAATAACTCAAAACACCTCTGGGACGACTTGTGTCTGTTTTTTCCGTGGCAGATCACATATCTTAAGTTGTGTTTTGTTTCATTCTCATAATGTTTAGCACACATATTCTGCACATTTAGGACGAATTCTTCTCTCAAACAGAACATACTTTTTTTGCTCTTTGTTATTGTAATATGATATATGATATAAATAATGAGCTACTGTCCATCCATCCATCCATCCATCCATTTTCTTCTGCTTATCCAGGACAGGGTCGAAGGGGCAACGGTCTAAGCATGGACTCCCCGGACACTTCCTCCAGCTCCTTTGTGGAGAACCCCAAGGTGTTTCCAGGCCAGCTGGAAGACATTGTCCCTCCAGTGTGTCCTGGGTCTTCCCTGGGGCCTCCTCCTGGTGGGACATGCCCGGAACACCTCCTGAGGGAGGCACCTAGGAAACATCCGGAACAGATGCCCGAGCCACCTCAGCTGGGTCCTCTCGACGTGACCTACTGTGTCCAAGTAATTTCCCTTGTGGCTCAGTAAAGTCTGTCTAAGTCTAAGTCCACCTTGTGATGTCATGTGGTGTCATGTCCACACACCTTCACTAGAATCATTTGGATAAATTCAGCCCTGGAACTCTACTCAACACAAGGTAAAAGGTAGCTATTAACTTGAAAACTACCATTTCATGACATCACAAGATGGAACAGAGCATTTTAAGCTTTGGAGATGTACACTATTAATAAAAGGTTATTCAAACGTGTGAATGAAACACAACACAACTCCAGGTATGTTTTTGTGGAGGTAACAATATTATAACATGGATTAAAGCTCATAAGAATCCATTTTGCGTAATATATGGCTCTTAAGTACTGTGCATTTTTTGGAAAAGCTACAATTGGCCAAGGCTTACCATGATGATAATAAAAGTAAAAACACAAAGAAACAGTGTCTGAATAGCAATTTCTGTAATAACCCTTTACCATAAGGTTCAGAACATTTACTGACGTCCATCTTCATGGTATATAAGAATAATACAAAAGAGAATGTTCTATTTAAATTAACAGGATTTCATTACTGCAAAATGTGTATTGTTGCTTTGACGGCAATGCCAGCACACAGAGCTGCAGTGAAGTGCGCACTCTTCCATGTTTGTATTGACAGTCTGCGCACAGCTGAGACACTGTACTGACGTAACAGCATTATACACTCCCACTGAATGTACAGACTGCACCAGCAACACAACTCTCTGCTCTAGTGTTTTAGTATTCAATCCTACCTGAACCTTTATACATTGTACTTTGTATTTTTATTACATTTTATTACATATTTTTATTATATTGTTTACTTCTTCCCCTGCACTTTTGCAACACTTTTTTACCATGTACTATTATTGCATGTTATTAGTACTTCTGACTATCTTATCGAGTCAACGGTTCTTCTGATCCTAAGCATTTCATTGCATTGTTGACCCTGTGTTGATTCTGCATATGACAAATAAACAATCTTGAATCTTGAATCTAGTGCCACAAAAGACCGTCTACATCACATTTACATCTTTACACGTTTGACAAACCTCTCAAAAACCTTTTTACAGTAGATGAGGCTCATTCTTCAAACTAGAAGGTGGTGGTATAAGAAACTTTGTTGTTCTGTAGCCACAACCTGCCATTCATTTAAATCATTTAAAATCAATCAATCAATCAATCAAACATTATTTATAAGGCGCTTTTCATACAAAATTGTAACACAAAGCGCCTTACAGTGGTCAAGGATTAGAAGATTGACCTTATTTGATCTCGCACAGGAGAAGTTGTTTCTATATTTGACCCGGGGACCATCCCCATGATTTTGTTTTGTTATTTAGGCTTTGGTCAGGCCCTAAGCTGGAGGATTTTACCTATGGCGCATGTTTAGGTTGGTGGGGGAAACCGGAGTACCCGGAGGAAACCCATCCAGACACGGGGAGAACATGCAGTCTCCGCACAGAAAAGCCCGGGCAACCCGAACCTTCTTGCTGTGAAGCATGAGTGCTAGCCACTCAGCCACCGTGCCGCCAGGGGAAAAAAAAAAAAAAAAAAAAAAAAAAAAAAAATGGTTTGTTGTTATTCCTCACTTACCATATGTATTCTGAGCATCCTAATTATTCACCATGATGAGTTTATAAGCACTTTTCATAACTCTCAGAGGCCAGAGCAGAGTTTTTCCATAACAACTAGCATGATAACAGCACACTTCCTGAATACCGAACAATAAAAAGCTTAATCATTATTTGCAGACAGCATGCCACAGACTTGTTTTGACCTCAAGAGCTGCTTTTACATATACAGCTCTGGAAAAAAAATAAGAGACCAAAAAAATTATCAGTTTTTCTGATTTTACTACTTATAGGTATGTGTTTTGGTACAGGTATTTTGTTTGAGTCTATAAACTACTGACAACATTTCCCCCAAATTCCAAACAAAAATATGATCATTTAGAGCATTTATTTGCAGAAAATGACACATGGTCAAAATAGCAAAAAAGATACATGTTTTCAGACCTCAAACAATGCAAAGAAACAAGATCAAATTCATTTTAAAACAACATAATAATAATAATGTTTACACTTAAGAAGAGTTCGGAAATCAATATTTAGTGCAATAACCCTTATTTTTAATCACAGCTTTCATGCGTCTTGGCATGCTCTCCACAAGTCTTTCACATTGTTCTTGGGTGACTTTATTCCGAGAATTCCAAGAACTGAAGTAGCTCAGCTTTGTGTTTGTGTTGGAATTCAACAGACGCTGGAATGGAATGGCTGTAATACATGTAGAGATGCTGATTTCAGAAAAAAATGCAGTGGTCTCTTATTTTTTTCCAGAGCTGTATATCTGTACTGGACCACGACAAATTTTGCTCAAATAAATGGGGGGAAAAAAATCATACTCAGGACCTTTAACCTTTAACCCTTTGCCTCGACGCTATTACAAAAGATTGCCAAACAGACTACTTAACAATGTCCAGGCGCAGACCTTTCCCATACAGAGACAAGATCATACCCTCTTCACCGCCGCCATAACTACATCAAGTCTGATCAACTCCTCTGCTTCCTGAGCCGAAACAGGGAAATCCAATCTACAAACTGTGGGGTCCTCAAAGTATGTCAAATTGGATTATGGAGGTAAAGAGGAGAGGGCCAGGGATGAGGGATGATTTAAAGGGCAGTCGGAAAATGGAGGAAATAAAGTAGATATATGTATCCTGTGCATATCACTAAACATAACTTTTTTTTTTTTCAAATTGTTGGGAGTAGCAGCATCAGCTAATGGACAGGAAATGTGGTCATGAGTCATTTTCACCCAATTTCAGCTTGCATGGATTTGATATACTGTTTGAACAGAGAAGTGTGGTCAAATGTAACAAAAATCTAACCGGTAAAACAGTAATGAAACTAGATACTAAGGTCTCTCTAGATCTGGATAAGAAGTACGTTCAGAGCAGCCTGAAGCGACCCAAATCCAAATTTTTAGCCTCTATGCAACCTGTATTTGATCTTTTAATGACAGTCTGAACGACACAGATCCGATTTTTTCAAATGCGACCCAGGCCACTTGGATATGTGGACCTAAAACCAATACATATCTGATCTTTTGGCATGTGACTTCAGTCTGAATAGCCAGGTTGTGTTCATCCGACCTACACGCCATCAACAAGTGAGAGTGGTACAAGTAGGCGCTCACAAATGTACACAAACGTTCTTCTCGTCATACAAAAATTGTGTATGAAGTCCATGTCAGTGAAGCAGCAAAGCACATCTCAATCCCACCACTCTCAGCACCAACACGTTCCTTTCTACGGACATTGCGGCTAAAATGCTTCTTAAATTGTGTTAAACAGTAACTGGGCAGTGACCCTTGCCAAGGTTACATTTACGAGATTTATCACCAAAAATGTGAAAACGCCAATCTTCAAAATAAAATCTCAAGTCTGGAAGATCAAGTAAGTCTAAATAAGAAAAAGGAAGTTTTAGAGTTATAAAAGAGCTGGAGGACAAGTTGGCAGCACAATTACTGAGAAGTCTTGATGCTGCTGAAAATGCAGCGCTGAAATTGGAAAACACCAAACTTCCAAATGCCAAAATTGTTCGAGAAAATAACTAAAATCTGGAGCATCCTGTAAGACTGCAAAGTAAAAAGAACTGGGCTGCTAATGAGAACATATACGTCACAAAACTACTGGAAAAGAGACCAGAAAAGAAACCATTATTATAATGAACAGGAGAAAAAATAAAGAAAATGTGTCCTTGGGCAAGACACTTCCAATCATTCACTTAAGTGCAAATTTTGCTGCCTCTCAAGTTTTAAATTTTAGTAATGTGACAACCCTTGAGCAGATGAACAAATGAGAGGTTGAAAATATGCATACAGTATGTATGTATATACTGTATATACAGTATACAGCTCTGGAAAAAAATAAGAGACCACTGCATTTTTTTCTGAAATCAGCATCTCTACATGTATTCCAGCATTTGTTGAATTCCAACACAAACACAAAGCTGAGCTACTTCAGTTCTTGCACCAGGAGTGGAATAAAATCACCCAAGAACAATATGAAAGACTTGTGGAGAGCATGCCAAGACGCATGAAATCTGTGATTAAAAATAAGGGTTATTTCACCAAATATTGATTTCTGAACACCTCTTAAGTGTAAACCTGCCTGGTTAACACCTGACCATATCACAAGGGATATATGGTCTGGGAGCCACCTTCGAAATATCTCGTAGTGGAGGTGTGGTTTACGATTGCCAACGACCGTTTGTTGGGCGTTATGAATGTCTATCATTTGGCGTATACGTAGCCCATAGCCAATCATGTCAGTTGTCAGTTCAAACTACAAGCTTCCGTTTGTCACATAGTACGCGTCACCGTCTTTCCATCCCTACCCGCTCTCTGATTGGCTCCCAGAATCGGGAGAGCTCGCTTGCCATAGTTGCCAGGCTGTCTTTCAGATCGGAACGAACGAAAGCAGCCTGGGATTTCCCAGGTTAAGTGTAAACATTAGTATTATGTTGTTTTAAAATGAATTTGTTCTTGTTTCTTTGCATTGTTTGAGGTCTGAAAACATGTATCTTTTTTGTTATTTTGACCATTTGTCATTTTCTGCAAATAAATGTTCTAAACGATAATATTTTTATTTGGAATTTGGGGGAAATTTGTCAGTAGTTTATAGACTCAAACAAAAATGAGTTTTCTTTCCTTTTGCCCAAACACATACCTACCGTATAAGTAGTAAAATCAGAAAAACTGAATTTTGCAGTGGCCTCTTATTTTTTTCCAGAGCTGTATATATTTTTTGCATTGAGAACAGAGGAGGTCTGTCCAGTCAGTCTGAGGGACAAAAGGAGTATTCTCACACACATGCCTATAGCTGCTTAGGGAGATGGCAAGGACGATTTAACTGCGTGCCATTCATTCTACACATTACACACTCAGACAAACAAAACTCACATACAAAACCTAAGTGTGCCAGTTATGGTAATACGTACTGATGACGGAGATACTTATTTAAATATGAATAACTCTATACAAGATTAGACAGTAGGGTATTCCTTGCAATCGTTTGATGAAGTCTATCTTATAGTGGGGGTATTATGGAAAAATCGACATTTTGGAGATTTCTCCCATGTTACAATGTTGTTCCCTCATCTAAAACACGTCACAAACGGTTTTATATGCAATGTTTTAGCAATTAATACCCCGTAGAAGTGCGATATCCCCAATTAAACATTTAAAAAATAATGACATAACTTTATTACAGTAATTGTAAAAGTTTTATTGTTATCAAGCTTAATAAAGACCAAATCATTTTCTTCATTTTTAACATCACGTTGTTTTGATCAATAAGGGGAAAAAAATATCAAATTAATGCTAGCTAGGCACAAGTTCAAAATGTATGCTAGATTCAGAAAAATACAATCAATACAAAGCTCAGGGTAAAATGCTGTAATATCTCACAAACATGTTTTAATAAGTAAATAATTCATTAAGTGCAAAGGTACAAAGTTGTGCGTTTTTAGGAATAGCAAAGAGATCAACATTACATTACGCTTTATGGATAAGAATATAAAACCCACACAAATATAAATAGAGCAGTAAAAGTTGACCTATTAAAATATTATTCATACATTTCCGCTCTGTAAAATTATTTTTGTTTTTGGACATTTTCAAATCTTTGCTCTTCTTAGTTTTTGGTGCTTGTCACCAAAGGGAGGAGATGATTCATTTGCCTGGAATGTTCCAAGGCATGGCATTTGAGTGATTTTTCTTGTATTTATTCAATTTCAGGTGTTTTTCAGGTGTTTTATAGAATTTTTTTTATGTGTACAGGATCGTCTCTCCACAGATCTGACCTGTAACTTGGCCTGGCACCATCACCATCAAATATGATCAGTTAAAGGACCCATAATAAGCCATTTTCTGATCTCTGGTGTTATAATGTTGTTTTCCTCATTGAAATTCTCCTTGTGAAATCAAGTGGTAATACAGGAAGTGCTCTGTTGTGTTTTAAAACTCCATAAACCTCCACTAGAATAATTTGGATCATTTCAGCCCTGGAAATTCCTATCTCTACTGAACAAAATGAAATGAATGAAGGGTAGTTGTTAACATGAAAACTACAACTTCATGGCATCACAAGGTGGAATAGAGCATTTTGAGCTCTGCAGATGTAGAGACACATAATAAAGGATTACTCAAACATGTGTGAATGAAACAAAACACAACTCCTGGTATGTTTGTGATGAGGTAAAAATGTCCTAACATGGCTAAAAGCTCACAACAGCCAATCTAGATAATATACAGCTCTGGAAAAAATAAGAGACCACTGCAAAATTATACATTTTTCTAATTTTACTGCTTATAGGTATGTGTTTGGGCAAAAGGAACATTTTTGTTTGAGTCTATAAACTACTGATAACATTTCCCCCAAATTCCAAATAAAAATATTATCGTTTAGAGCATTTATTTGCAAAAAATGACAAAAAAATACATGTTTTCAGACCTCAAACAATGCAAAGAAACAAGATCAAATTCATTTTAAAACAACATAATACTAATGTTTACACTTAAGAAGAGTTCAGAAATCAATATTTGGTGCAATAACCCTTATTTTTAATCACAGCTTTCATGCGTCTTGGTATGCTCTCCACAAGTCTTTCACATTGTTCTTGGGTGACTTTATTCCACTCCTGGTGCAAGAACTGAAGTAGCTCAGCTTTGTGTTTGTGTTGGAATTCAACAGACGCTGGAATGGAATGGCTGTAATACATGTAGAGATGCTAATTTCAGAAAAAAATGCAGTGGTCTATTTAGTTTTTTCCAGAGCTGTAGTACTTTTAAATGCCATACTGAGGAACATTCTGGTCATAGCAATAACATAGCATCTCTTTAACAGTTGTGGATCATTATAGCATTGACAAATGGTACCTTCAGAAACTTCTTAACCTTGTGGCAATGACTCACATGTTATTGACACAGACTATATACCAATAAAAACATAATCAAATGACGAGTGCAATTTTCACGCTTTGTAGTTGACCTAGACATAGCAACTGTAACATTCTTAAGTTACACACTAAGACAAGTGACGCAAGTACACGGTGGACCTCAACGTTCACGTACGCACTTAGGAATAAATATGCAATTAAAATATCTCCTTCCTAATTAATAATCGCACTTATTATGATTCATGTGCTCCTAAGTGTCGGGGGTGGGTCAGCTGGAGGTGTCCTGCTGGTTTATGCTTTTACATGTGATTCACTGGGAGCTGATCACTGCCTGTATGTGAATGTGCTCAAAAATAAGCAGGTCTGAGTGTGCGTGTGTGACTTGCATACTAAAAGCAGCCGAGTCGGTGTGAGGATGACGAACTGTTGCTAAGCACTGGTTGCTAGGTGTCGGAGGGGGAGGGGAGACAGGTCTGCGGTCTGTCAGTGATGGAATCTCAGCGCTCTACCTCTCCGCCTGCGTCCTGGATTTCACAACGGACATGGGCTGCTTGATACGGCTATTTATAGCACTGGTTTCATTTATAGTTATGTTCTTATGAATGGGAGGTTCTGCTGTTCTGATGCCCACTGTATTGCAGAGTATTATTGTGCTACTTGTTGGATTTACAAAAAAACAAAAACAAAAACATTTATCCAAACTCAGATCTATTTACTGATACAATTCTGATAAGATCCAACAATATTTGATTAGTATTAAGCTAGTACTTCTAACTTTGCATCGACTTTGTACATCTTCTTGATTAATGCATCTTGTAAATGTTTATATTTAAAGCCATATTTCATCTCACCCTTATGTAACAGATAATACTCCCTACAAATGTACAACAACACAATCTTAAGTAACGGATAACCTTATGCTCTGTCAATCAGTATATTACTGCACTGCCGTTCTTGTCTCCTGTACTGTATATAGGTGTGATTTGATATTTTATTACTTATTTTTCTATTTTATTTTGACTTATACATATACATTTATTATTTTTAGTTTTAGTTTTATAATTATGTCTCATTTGACACTGGTCTCTTGCTGTCTTTTATATATCTGTTATATATTATATTATGATGTGTCATGTGTGAGCTACTCTATCCAAATAATTTCCCTTCTGGATCAATAAAGTTTGTCTAAGTCTAAGTCTAAGTCATATTATGCAACTTTTAGCCAAAAAAAATAAAATGGATCGGATTGGATTGGGCTTGCATCTCCACAAACCTGATTCTTAATTGGTCTGGAGTAGGGCCTATAATTCTGCTTGTTTCCATGGAGATGTTATCAAATATCAAATGTCAAATAACACCAAAATTCAACTCTTTGAAGCCAATGAACTGTTATTCCAATGGATATAAGCTCACACAGAATGGTATAAAACATGCCTAACTCCATGGGGAATGTTCCGAAGTATGGTTTTAACTTTCTGTCTCCATGGAATTACTGTATGTAGGTGATGTGGGTTCTCCAGAAAGTTACATACTGAACCTTTAAATAGAATAGAATTGAAAGTATGTTGCGTTTATCAAAAGCATTTCATTTATATCAGGTTAAGTAATGTTTGTTTGTTCTCATATAACTGTAGTCATGCTAATAATAGATGCATACGACAAAAATAAAATGTCTTTATATTTGTTGGGATGTATTATTAATATTAATTCCCGATATTCCCGTTGGAATGTATATAGTACCAAAATGGAATGTATTTTCCTGGTTGTATTAAAGTACAATTCTGGAAGGTAAAATTTGTCTCTTTTACCTTCTTGCTAATATTATTTTACTTTAAATCCTCTTGTACTTTTCCATGTTTTTCTCCTGTAAATTTCCACTGTGTGACAGAGCCTAAAAAAAAATAAAAATAAAAATAATCACACCTCTCTTTTAACAGCGGGTTATGAGTGAAAATCTCTTATGTTACCAGCTAATTATGAAAACCTGAGTCAAACAGAAAAATTGATGCCAAACATGCAATCAATAACCTGTGGTTTTTCCACACAGTTCAATTCCGTCATCTCCAGAATGGTCTGATATATTTTTTTGAGCTGATTCCGATAACCAATATTTTCTTGCTGTTATAGCTGACAGCCAATATTTGCCGATACCAATATTACTTTTTAAAAATTCATAGCAAAGCCCACATATTTATGTTATGTTTTGTTAAGTTAGAGAAAAGCGCCACAAAAATTTGGAGCTAAATATCGGCTAAGTTTACAACATTTGACCGATCCTGGCAACCCACTGCTATTCATAACTGCTGTACACTCTCCTCTAGTTCACTAACCACTCTGGGTGTCCCTAGCATGTGCAGCTGCTGTCAGATCTCGTCCAGACTGCGGGTGAAGGAGATGGTGGGGGGGTTGGCAGGGCGGGACACAGGCAGCCATTTGTACTGGAGGTCCTGGGATGGGGGGTCCACACACCAGGCATAGTGCTGTAACAGGTACATGCACGCTTCCTGCAAGACAAACAAAAAATTATGAAATATGAAAAAAATTGTATATAAAAAATGTGTATTACTATTATCTGACTCACTGAAGTGAATTTGATACATGGTTAGGCCTTCACCTGCTAACTATCAATGATACAATGGCAAAAACTGAATTCTGCAAAGTGTCAAAATGTTTTTAAGAATTAAACTGGCAACTCACTGCCTTATATCTGTTATATCTGTCTGAAGGGAGGAACTACACTGAAAATAAAACACCCTAGTTGTTTAGATTAAAGTTACTTTGCCCCATTTCTCTGGCCTCATTGTGATATAATGATGCAGTCTTTTGTATGGCACTGTTAGGTTGAGTGATAATTAGCTGTCAGTGCATGCTTTAGTTTTGTAATGTGTCCAGTTGCTAAAAAATACAGCATTTACCTGGGATCTACAATACACACTTCTTCAATACTTTACAAAGATGACACTTCTTTAATACTTGATGAAGATGTGAGTGGTAAATCTCCCCATTTTCATATGGGTGTGATTGACAGGTGGTATAGTCAGTGATGGGCTTTGTCCATATTGGAAAAAATAAAGGAAAAAGAACATCACAGAGAACTGACAAACATTGTAGAGTGAGACACTAACTCAGTTAATCTGAGGTGAGATACAAATTAATTTGTAAATCATAAATGACCAATGAGCTCCTTGGTTTGACATGCGTCACTGAAAAAAGACTAATCTGATTGCACCAGCATGTTTGGCTGGGTTTGAGGTGCCATGGAGGGCGTGGGTACCAGACTGATATCTGAATCTGAAATCTGTATAGAAAACACAGAGATATCATTCTGGATTTACCAGGCAAAATAAATATGCCTACCTCTAACAAAGTAGAAATAGTAATATATCTGTAATAAAAGATTCCATGAAAAAAAGCTTTTAACAAAAAATTGCAATCTTTCGCGTATAAAGGGTTGGACAAAAGCTGTACAACTTATCACAAAGAGTATTATAATTTAGCGATTTCTTTGTAGCTGTTAGATCATACTCCATGTGGGTTGTTGTTTTTCTAAATATAAAACTGAGAGCACACACCTCCTACAGCAGCCTCTATAGTACTTGGTTTATGTACCCTCCCACACTGCTACAACTTTACAGGCAAAGCTGCACACTCCAGCCCAGTTTCATAACAGAACCATGTCCGTGTGGATAAACCCACTTTGATTCTAGACCTGTCCACTGACACATCGGCCGGTGGGAGGAGATTCTAATTTTATCGGCACAAAAACAAAGCGTTGGTGTGGAAGGCACTCGGCAGAACTCACGTCTACTCCAAAACAGCTCCACCGATACTTTGTGCTTGTGTTTACAGTGCCAAAAATAGCACAGCAAAGCAACACTTTTTAGGAGAAAAACAGAACATTCTAATGCTTCAAACAGTTACAGCAAGAGCTCAGAAAATTGACAACGCATGATTTGATTTATCTATCTGTTTGGTTATAATTCTATAAACAAACATAATTGTATAAATTCTAATTCTATGAAGGATGTAAGTTCATTGACTCAAAGTGGTAGATCCAAGTCTGATTATCCATCCATCCATTTTCTTCCGCTTATCCGGGGCCGGGTCGCAGGGGCAACAGTCTAAGCAGGGAAGCCCAGACCTCCTTCACCCCGGACACTTCCTCCAGCTCCTCCGGGGGGGACCCCAAGGCGTTCCCGCCATAGTTCCCGACATAGTCCCGCCAGCGCGTCCTGGGTCTTCCCCGGGGCCTCCTCCCGGTGGGACATGCCCGGAACACCTCCTGAGGGAGATGTCCAGGAAGCATCCGAAACAGATGCCCGAGCCACCTCAGCTGGCTCCTCTCGACGTGGAGAAGCAGCGGCTCTACTCCGAGCCCCTCCCGCGTGACTGAGCTCCTCACCCTATCTCTAAGGGTGCGCCCAGCCACTCTACGGAGGAAACTCATTTCGGCCGCTTGTATCTGCGATCTCGTCCTTTCGGTCATTACCCAGAGCTCATGACCATAGGTGAGGGTAGGAACGTAGACTGACCGGTAAATTGAGAGCTTCGCCTTTCGGCTCAGCTCCCTCTTCACCACAACGGTCCGGTACAGCGACCGCATCACTGCCGACGCTGCACCGATCCACCTGTCAATCTCACGCTCCATCCTCCCCTCACTCGTGAACAAGACCCCGAGATACTTGAACTCCTCCACTTGAGGCAAGGACTCCCCACCCACCCGGAGAGGGCAAGCCACCTTTTTCCGGCCGAGAACCATGGCCTCGGATTTGGAAGAGCTGATCCTCATCCCAGCCGCTTCACACTCGGCTGCAAACCGCCCCAGTGCACATTGGAGGTCCCGGTTTGATGAAGCCATCAGGACAACATCATCTGCAAACAGCAGAGATGAGATCCTGTGGTTCCCAAACCGGATCCCCTCCGGCCCCTGACTGCGCCTAGAAATTCTGTCCATAAATATAATGAACAGAACCGGTGACAAAGGGCAGCCCTGGCGGAGTCCAACATGCACCGGAAACAGGCCCGACTTACTACCGGCAATGTGAACACAACTCCTGCTCCGGTCATACAGGGACCGAACAGCCCTTATCAAAGGGCCCCGAACCCCGCACTCCCAGAGCACTCTCCACAGGACCCCACGAGGGACACGGTCGAATGCCTTCTCTAGATCCACAAAGCACATGTGGACTGGTTGGGCAAACTCCCATGCACCCTCGAGCACCCGATGGAGAGTATAGAGCTGGTCCAGTGTTCCCTGGCCGGGACGAAAACCACACTGCTCCTCCTGAATCCGAGGTTCGACTATCGGTCGAATTCTCCTCTCCAGCACCCCAGAATAGACCTTACCGGGAAGGCTGAGGAGTGTGATTCCCCGATAGATGGAACACACCCTCCGGTCCCCCTTCTTAAACAGAGGGACCACCCCAGTCTGCCAATCCAGAGGTACTGTCCCCGACCGCCACGCGATGTTGCAGAGACGTGTCAGCCAAGACAGCCCTACAACATCCAGCGACTTGAGATACTCAGGACGGATCTCATCCACCCGGGGCCTTGCCACCGAGGAGCTTTCCAACCACCTCAGTGACTTCGGCCAGGGTGATGAACGAGTCCGCCTCCAAGTCTCCAGCCTCTGCTTCCTCCTCGGAAGACGGCGGGATTGAGGAGATCCTCAAAGTATTCCTTCCACCGTCCGATAACATCCCCAGTCGAGGTCAACAGCTCCCCACCTCCACCGTAAACAGTGTTGGTGAAGCACTGCTTCCCCCTCCTGAGGCGCCGAACGGTTTGCCAGAATTTCTTTGAGGCCGTCCGATAGTCCTCCTCCATGGCCTCTCCAAACTCCTCCCAAACCCGAGTTTTTGCCTCTGCAACCACCCGGGCTGCAGCACGCTTGGCCCGCCGGTACCCGTCAACTGCCTCAGGAGTCCCATGAGCCAACAAGGCCCGATAGGACTCCTTCTTCAGCCTGACGGCATCCCTTACTTCCGGTGTCCACCACCGGGTTCGGGGATTGCCGCCGCGACAGGCACCACAGACCTTACGACCACAGCTACGGGCGGCCGCATCGACAATAGAGGCCGAGAAAAGAGCCCATTCAGACTCCATATCCCCAGCCTCCCCCGGAATCCAGGAGAAGCTCTCCCGGAGGTGTGAGTTGAAGGTGCCCCTGACAGAGGGCTCAGCCAGACGTTCCCAACAGACCTTCACGATACGCTTGGGCCTGCCAGGTCTTTCCGGCTTCCTCCCCCGCCAGCGGACCCAACTCACAACCAGGTGGTGATCGGTTGACAGCTCTGCCCCTCTCTTCACCCGAGTGTCCAAGACACGCGGCCGGAGGTCAGATGACACGACAACAAAGTCGATCATCGACCTCCGTCCTAGGGTGTCCTGGTGCCACGTGCACTGGTGGACACCCTTGTGCTCGAACATGGTGTTCGTTATGGACAAACTGTGGCTAGCACAGAAGTCCAATAACAGAACACCGCTCGGGTTCAGATCTGTCGTTGCTCACGTAGGCGTTGAAGTCCCCCAGGAGAACAACGGAGTCCCCGGGGGGTGCACTGTCCAGTACCCCTCCCAGAGACTCCAAGAAGGCCGGGTACTCTGCACTGCTGTTCGGCCCATAGGCCGACACAACAGTGAGAGACCTGTCCCCGACCCGAAGGCGCAGGGACGCGACCCTCTCGTTCACCGGGGTGAACTCCAACACTCGGCGGCTGAGCTGTGGGGCAATGAGCAGGCCCACACCAGCCCGCCGCCGTTCCCCGCGGGCAACGCCAGAGAAATGAAGGGTCCAACCCCCCTCAAGGAGTTGGGTTCCAGAGCCAAGGCTGTGCGTGGAGGTGAGGCCGACTATATCTAGTCGGTAACGCTCAAACTCCCGCACAAGTTCAGGCTCCTTCCCCCCCAGCGAGGTGACATTCCATGTCCCCAGAGCTAGTCTCCATGTCCGGAGATCCGGCCGCCGAGGCCCCCGCCTTCGACTGCCGCCCAGATCTCTCTGCACCCGGCCCCTATGGATCCTCCTGCGGGTGGTGGGTGCACAGGAGGATGGCCCCACGTCGCTTCTTCGGGCTTCGCCCGGCCGGGCCCCGTGGGGAAAGGCCCGGCCACCAGACGCTCGCTGGCGCGCACCCACCCCAGGTCTGGCTCCAGGGTGGTGCCCCGGTGACGCCAGTCCGGGCGACGTATCTGGCCTTGTTTTGGAACTCATCATAAGGGCTTCAAGTCTGATTAGATTTGCACAATTCTAACCTATGTAAAATGGTGGGTTGATGAGAATAAAATCAAATGTATTAAACTGATTAGAAAGACAGTACTTGAAATGAATAAAAAAGTTAAATTTCATCCATTTATAAATGAAGTTTACAGTTTTCTAGGAATTGATTTCTTATTCCTATTGTGTGCAAATTCATTTATTATTTTTATTACGTTTATCATAGTTGTGTTACTTAATTGTTAAAATTACCAAATCAAAAACATTACCAAAGTTGTGTTTTATTTCATTCTCACATGTTTGAGTCATCCTTTATTATTAGTCTGTCTTCATCTCCAAAGCTCAAAATGCTCTGTTTTTTCTTGTGATGTCATAAAGTGGTAGATTTCATGTTCACAGCTCCGTTTGTTCAGTAGAGATTGGCAATTCCAGGGCTGAAATCATCCAAATGATTAAAGTAAAGTGCTTAATGTTTGAAAGAAAAAAAATAAAAAATCAGCCTAAATATGCAAGATTTGTCTGTTAAACATGTCTGACAGCATGGAAGCGTGGAATAATACTTCTGCACCTTTGTGGGTATTTTTAAAGTCTTTTCACATCCGTCTGATATTAAAAAGTCCGACAGGTTTTAAACGGAATCCTCACAACATTCTATAGGCCAATAATTAATTAATTATTAAATAATATTGTTAAAATGCTGATTTTTGTTTCATTCATTCATTTCATTCATTTATCTATTCATTTCGAGCAGGTCAACACAAAGAAATAAATACATGTAACCAATATACAGTCAAATACATTCACTTTTTTGCTTGAAAAATTATTGAATCCCACCCCTGTCTTCCAAAACATAAGATAAGATAAGACTTTATTGATCTCATGGAGGAGAAATTTACTTGTCACAGTAGCTCCAGGTAGGGACAGATTGAACAAGAAAGAAAAGTGCATGCAGGCAAGAATGGAATAATATAAGTACCGTAATAATAAAATAAGTAATAATAATAAAACAGTAACAAGGAGAGTATTGAAAAAGGATATCGCACGTTGGAAGAATGATAATAACTTAAATTATTAATTTAGCTTCCATGTCAGATCAGTTGAAAAACACAAAACCAAAACAAAACAAAGGCAAATTCCATTCTTGTACAAAAACCCCCCAAAAAACCTTTTGATCAGGGACAATAAATTACACATACGGAGTTTCTATCAGGAACATTTAAAGTCCGCAACAAGTAAACATAGCAGCAATGATAACACAACTACAATAACACAAATACATAATACCAACGATGGTGAGACAACAGCAGAGGCCAAAGCACAAAACTGATACAGAAAAGTGCTTTTTGACGATTCATTCAAACTCGTCTCTCTGTATTCAGACCAGACCATGTGTTTATACAAGAACTTAAATTTGTGAATATTTTGGCAGAGCTTTTGCTGTAAATCCAGAGCATTCCACACTTTTACCCCACATGCATACATATTGTTATAATACAGCAAGTCAATCACAGAAATGGCCAGGTTCAACATTACATTTATAAATTGACCTTTTAGATATTTCATGGCAGACGACAATGTCATATTGAAAATGGAAAAATGACCCTGACCCTGCGAGAGAATGACGTCATCACATTCTAGACTCTGAAAACCAGCATTACAATACCACGCCAATACAGTCTGATGAGCCAAGAAGAATAGAGCCCATACAATCTCCACATCCACAGCTGGTGATGTCAAAGGCTCTTCTCCTCATTGGCTAACGCAGCGCTCAGCCAACCGACATGGCCTACGGTAACACACATGCAGCTCCCAGACTCCCTGACTTTATGAATGAGGGTTTTCTGATGGAGGGGGAGGAGCCACATGAATGAACGGGGGGAAGGTGCCGGCGCGAGAGGAGGAGGAGGAGGAGAGGGAGAGGGGGAAGGATAACCACGAAGGAAGGGAGAAGGATGAGGAGGTAGAGAGGAGGGGGGAGGATGAGTCACTGCTCTGACCCAAATAGCCGTGCGTTACTTGCTACGCCCTGGTCACGCCCAGCTCTTACCATGTGGCGGCGTGTGCCCGTGGTCACTGAAATGTCAGCCAATCAGAACGCGCCGTGTGCAGACTTATAGATTAGGGGTGCATTTATCAGAGTGAGATTAGATTCACGGGTGCAAAGGGAGAGGGATGGTGAGAATTGTTCGTCGTCAATACAGCTTCAAAATAGAAAGCATATCGATGAAACTGGTCAGTATAATCAATATGGCAACTAATTTAGTAATTTAACTGGAAAATAATTTATTCATGGACTTTGACGCAGACCTTTGCACTCCCTGGATAGCGGACAGTGCCTTGTAAAGTGAAAATAATGGGTACTGGAGTGATTAAAAAATGTTATGTTCTAGTCGTTCTGAAATGACAAAAGGTCATTCTATTGCCTTTATCACTTTTTAGTTTGTGTTTTTATGGATTCATGTATTTCATGTACTTGTACTCTATTTGGCTCTAATCTTAAAAAAGCTAATATAAAAAAGTGATAAAATGGTAATTCTAAATAAACACGGTATTTTGCAATAAAAAAATTAATAAAACCAAAAATAAAACTTGCAAATGATCACACATTTCCGGTCCTATAATCAGATTCTAAACCAAAAGAGGCTTATTTTTCTTATTTGAATGGGGGTTGTCAGTGGGGGTTGCTACTTTGAAAATAACCATATTTTGCTTATCAAAAGAGTGTTATTTTACCATGCATGAATGGAGATACTACACACAGAAAAAAAGATTAAAGATTCATTTAATGAGTACAAAGAATATGATTTGTAAATAGACTGTGGAAGTACACAATGAGGAACAGGGGTGGGAGATTTTCTTCTTCCCACTCCCTTTTGGGCTACATTTGTTATTGTATTGTCATTATGTATGTGCGTGTGTATATGAACAGCTATGTAAGAAAACAATACAAACCTATGATGTCATCTTTAACCATGTAAATGTAAATATTCTATACCTGCTTGAAATAAATCAAAATTGTAACTGTAAAAAGGAGAATATTTCAGCACCCATCCCAGAGGCTTCTTCATATTTTGATCATCATATTTTTAAAGGGCCTATATTACACTATTTTCTGATGTTATAATGTTTCCTCATCACAAACATACTTGGGGTTGTGTTTTGTTTCATTCACACATGTTTAACACACAAACCCTGAATACTTAGGCGGAGTTCTGCTCTCAGACTGAAAACATACACCTTCACTAGGATGATTTGGATGATTTCAACCCTAGAACTACCAATTTGTACTTAACAAAATGCAAAAGGTAGCTGTTAACTTGAAAAGGCTACTCAAGAGTCAGTTTTTGAATAACATAGGACTTTTCATCTTTATTATGTCCATATCCATAAATACAAAATGATAAATGTGTGAGCCTGTGATGCATATTGAATTAAAAAAAAACTTTATACAGCTCTGGAAAATAAGACACCACTGCATTTTTTTCTGAAATCAGCATCTCTACATGTATTACAGCCATTCCATTCCAGCATCTGTTGAATTCCAACACAAACACAAAGCTGAGCTACTTCAGTTCTTGCACCAGGAGTGGAATAAAGTCACCCAAGAACAATGTGAAAGACTTGTGGAGAACATGCCAAGACGCATGAAAGCTGTGATTAAAAATAAGGGTTATTGCACCAAATATTGATTTCTGAACTCTTCTTAAGTGTAAACATTAGTATTATATTGTTTTAAAATGAATTTGATCTTGTTTCTTTGCATTGTTTGAGGTCTGAAAACATGTATCTTTTTTGTTATTTTGACCATTTGTCATTTTCTGTAAATAAATGCTCTAAACGATAATATTTTTATTGGGAATTTGGGGGAAATGTTGTCAGTAGTTTATAGACTCAAACAAAAATGTTCCTTTTGCCCAAACACATACCTATAATTCAGAAAAACTGAATGCAATTTCCTGCCTGTTTAAAAAAAACAATCTTAAGCAGCAAACCCATAATATTTCCAACTGTCCCAATTTGTGCCCAGTGAAGCGCTCGTATAATAGGTTAATGTATTCCAGCCTCTCTAGTCTGTGCATAATAGAAACTGTCTATATGAAGAGTCCCCCATTGTCCGCTCGGAATCGCCGGGAACCAAAGTAATGTTCGGCGGCCATTATCTCCTCAATGGCTCTGGCTCAAGCATTAAAACTCAAGCGACTTCTCTGGATATGAGACTCATTCACGTTTAATGCTTTTTTCTTTCAATATTTTGATCCGATTGGCTGCCCGAACAATAACAGGAAGTGAATGGGGACAGAGCCGATTGAAGTTCACCTGGGCGCTGCATGGCTGGACTAATATTTATGATGACTCAGACTCGGAGCTTGTTGCGTGTCTCGGGGTGGGACTGAGTCATCCATCAGATTTCAAGTTTCCCCCAGCAACAAGAAAAGTGCTACTACGTTTGCTTTTGCATTTGTTTCAATAAGACCACCTTCGTTAGTTACCTTGGAAGCACGTACTGATAACCATGATAACCTTAAAGGGGCATATTATGTAAAACTGACTTGTCTGAGCTTTTAGCTATGTTATAATATTGTTCCCTCATCATTTAGCTTACTCAAAGTTCTATTTTGACTCAGTTAATGTTTGATTAATCCTGCTTTGTCCTGCATTTAAAGCTTTAGTGCTCATAAAATATTTTGATGTTATGTTCAAATGTTATGGTGCGATATGTTGTGATGTTGTATTCTTTCTTAATTGTATAGTAAGTATGTGTATATGTATTTTGTATTATATTGTATATGTATGCTCATTGCCTTTTTACATCATGGCCAGGGGACTACAAATGAAAACTAGACTTCTGGCTAATTCTGGCTTTTTCAACCATGTGTAATCATGTGTTTTCTGAAATTGCACTGTCCCCCTTTTAACAAAACTAAACCTAAACCTAAATGGTTGTTTTCACCTACCTCCTATCCCAAACCTCACATTGTACTTACTTGTAAGGGTTGTCAAAAGAATTGAAAATCAGATAAAACAAGTACAGAGCCTAGATACTCATTTGAGCAAGTATCCATACTAAAAAAAAGTCACATTAATGGGGCAGAAATGAACCTTTTATGAATAGCTTTAGAATGATCTAGATCAGGGGTGTCAAACATGCGGCCCAGGGGCCAGATCCGGCCCTCCAAGACCTTTAATCTGGCCCTCGGCTGATTTTCTATTTAAATATTTTAATTATACTTAAATTTTCTATTAAAATATTGGTAATTTTCTCCGCCTCTTTTTTGCGTGGCCCCTCCCACCAGAGCAGCACAAATGAAGACTTGTCTCTTTCCAAACTCTCTTAAAGGACGATCGTTTTGACTGTTGACCATTCTACATTCTACTGTCTGAATAAAGAGTGTTTTTCCTTATCATCCTGGTACTGGAATCTGTATTTAGTCTATTCCATAGTATCGAAATCATGTTTGAAATTTTAGTATCGTGACAACACCGCTTATTTGTGATTGTTTTAAAAAAAATCAGAAAAAATCAGACTGCGGGTAAAACATGGGTTCAGAAATACCCAATAGCCATTTCTCAAGAAAAAACAAAAAAAAAATAATAATATAAAATCTGTTTGTTATTGAAATGCTACTATGAAGAGGTGGGAACTGTCAGATCTGCAGTTTTGAACAGAAGTCAAAGGACCTATTTCAATTATTAAGCCATTTTAGACCAATATTACAGTTGGCAATGAACAAAATATCAAATAATAAGCTTTGGACGTTACAGTTTCATACTGAATACCTGAAGAAAAATGTCTCTTGGGGCCTTTGCTAAGTGGGTTGACTAAAGCGGATGTTGCGTGCCTGGCTGATGCCAACCCCCCCGGCCTCCTTCAGATCTGTGCTGTGGGATTTGACGAGACTCTTAAGATGTGGAAATATTAAAGAGAATGAGTGAACCGGAAATGACTCAAGTACTGAAGAGAGGTCAATGCTGAGCCAATCATAAGCCTAGTATTTATATCACGTGTCAATTACAGTCATCATATACATTATGGATATTTTGCGTTAATGCAAAATATGTTAGCCATTTTCATTCAGTTTCCACAGTCACAGTCTTATTAATGTAATTTCTAGACAATATTGATACTTTCTTCCAGGGTATAGTCTACTCTTCAAGGTTAGACTATGCCCGGCCATATAAAAGCACTCACTCTTCCCTGTTTATGCTATTTAAGGTCCTATATTGCGCAAAAATATACTCAGTCATGTTATTATAATGCTATCTCCTCAAAAACACCTAGAAATGTGTTTTGTTTCATTCACACGTTTGAGATTTTGTTATTATTCTGTCTACATTTCCAAAGCTCAAAATGCTCTGTTCCACCTTGTGATGTCATGAAGCGGTAGTTTTGATGATTTATAGTTTTATATATAGTTCAAATAACTACTGATGACTAATAAAATGGTGAATGAGTATTTTATTAGCCGACTAGTCACAGTTATTCCTGTTAATTGTTGCTGTTTCACTTTCTCGAGGGTGTAATATTCTGTAATATTCTGTATATAGAAGCTGTTGTGTTATTAGCATTATTCGACTGTCTCCAGAGTGTTGGCGGGGGACACATGTCGCTTTGGGGACAATGTCAGGGCCCAGTGTCCCATAGCATGGCTCTGACTGTGGTGATTATGGTGAGCTGCTCTGGGACTGCTGAACCTGCTCCAGAGTGCTATCCAATAAACAACCCTACAGTTACATCACAAAGTGCTGTTCTATTTACAGGGAAGCTTCTAGGGATTCACTTCCGCCACTTGCCTAACACTATGACAATGTACGGCTATGTTCAGACTGCAGTGCTTAAAGCTCAATTCGGATTTTTTTGTGAAATCCGATTTTTTTGCGAGGTCGTTCACATTTCCATTTAAATGCGACTTCTGTGTGATCTCCAGTGTGAACTTTAAACGCCCCAAAAGTGTCCCGCATGCGCCTCGGAGGACACGACGATGTCACATGTAGCGAGTGTGCTCAGTGTTTACGGAAGTAGCCTAAACATGGACACTAGCACTGAGCGCTTGGTGATTTTAAAGTTGCTGTCATAACTTATTTGTTTTAAGGAGGAGAATGAGAAGGACAAGGTTTTTGGCCACAGCGTTTTGTGGGGCAGTGGCAGCAACGTCCGTAGAAATGAACGTGTTGGTGCTGAGAGTGGTGGGATTGTGATGTGCTTTGCTTCACTAACATGGACTTCATACACATTTTTCGTATGACGAGAAGAACGTTTGTGTACATTGTGTACTTGTACCACTCTCACTTGTTGATGAGGTGTAGGTCGGATGAATGCGACCTGGCTGTTCAGACTGAAGTCACATGTCAAAAGATCGGATATGTATCAGTTTTAGGACCACATATCCAAGTGGCCCTGGGTCGCATTTGAAAAAATCGGATCTGTGTCATTCAGATTGTCATTAGAAGATCAGATACAGGTCGCATAGAGGCAAAAAAAAATGGATTTGGGTCACTTCAGGCTGCAGTCTGAATGTAGCTTACTTTTAAAACAACATCATCAAGTGCCATTCATTGATAGTGTATTCTATAAATGGCAGGATATAAAATATGTTTTCATAAATGGGAAGGCTACACATAATCAAAGAACCTAACATCAAAATCCAGAATCGTTCAGACAGTGGGTTTTCACCATAAATAGACATAGCTAACGCGCTAGCCACTGCATTCCAAATAGGAATTGACCACGGGCACACTTCAGGCTCCACCGACTCCTGTCCAATTCACTCCATTGAAAATTTGTCACCCCTCTCTGTAACTGCTGCAATGAGACTCGTCATATGTTCTTAACCCGCTCTACACAATCCTGCAGTTTTTATTTTGCTAACATTAAATCAGACCAATAAGCAGCCCTCTTTCACTGAGGTCCTGTTTGTGTTAGCAAAGGTCTGACTGACAGCGCCCACCACGTTAAACCAGCGGTGTGGGCAGAAAAGGGGCGTTACCTTCAACAGCCTCACCCCTGATTGGCTCTTTGGTTGCTATGATACTCGCAGTTGGAATTGCAAATATGGAACTTGCCCGTAAAACTTATATCTTTACACAGTCTATGGTTTTTACTTGCAATTTGAAATTTGGATTGAGTTAATAAAAATATACAGTATAATGAAGGAAAATTTTAGCATGAGAAAATATTTTGGATTTCCTAATACTCTTTTCAATGCGTATTTTAATGCAGTCAAGAGTAAGGTATTAAAATGCAAATAATTATGTTTCAGTTGACTCAAAATTTAGCAGTTTGAAATGCTAAAGGGTTTTTTTTTTAAATTGAAAAGCCCAAAACCTCTGTCAGTAAAATAATGTGGTGGACTTGTGTTTAATGGCACTGACTACACTCTTCTCTTCTTGATGTTCATGAAATTAATCATGAAAGTAAATTCATTTCATAATTGTATTTTGCCAAATTGCCCAGCCCTATTTTGTTTCATGGCCCTGGTTGTATATAAAAGTGTAGCCTGTTGGTGTGACAGTGATAGTGCACCAGGAGTCACCTTAAGGAAAACATCTGTGAGTTTAGCTCCAATACAGCTCCTTGGTCCATTTCCAAATGAACAGAGAAGGTGCTCCTGGCCTGCATTCCTGCAACAAGCACACACATTAGACAACATTAGACAAAACTTCAAAACTGCACTTGATATCCATTTTTTAAAAATAAAACCTGTGTTGTCAATAGGATTTTTTCGCACTAGAATTTGATGGAGGAGGACAGGGGCCTGTGAACCTACTAACCAGATGTTTAATCTATCTCAGTACATTGTAAAAACTGTGGTCCTATATTATGCAAAAACATACCTGGAGATGTGTTTTGTTTCATTCACAAAACCCTCAAAATGCTCTGTTCCACGCTGTGATGTCACAAAGTTTTCAAGTTAACAACTACCTTTTACCTTTCAGTAGATATTGGCAATTCTAGGGCTGAAATTATCCAAATGATTGAAGGTGTATGGAGTTTAAAAACACAGTGGCGCACTTCCTGTATTACATTACAAGGTGGAACAGAGTGTCTTCTGTTTGAGAGAAGAACTAAATATGCAGGGTTTGTGTGTTAAAGGTCCCATGACATGGTACTTCTTGATGCTTTTATATGGTGCCTTAATGGTTCCCTAATACTGTAAATGAATCCTTCTTCAAAATCAACACTCATTGCATGAGAAAGGCACATGTACACAGTCAGAGTCAGAAAGTCTCTCTCTGAACAACTCATTCTGAGCCTTGTTGCTTGAATGCAAATGAGAAGGACACAGATAGGTTAGAGAGGGTGGGGGGGCAAATGCGCCCGCTGGTTAGGTGCGCTGTGCGCTGTCTCCCACTTCCGCGTTTTAAGCGCGGAGGAAGAAAGGAGAGGAATTTCAATGAAAAAAACACATTTTCACAGAAAATAAAATTAAACCACTGCTGTTTCAGAGGTCCAGAGGGTCGGGTAAAGGACTTCCGAGCCTAGAAACACTCGCATGTGCCTCCAGGCAAATAATAAAACGCATTTCGCATTGCGTAGCTCCTTCGCTGTCCAAACTCTCTGGGCGTGATTTCCAGAGACAGGGGGTGGACATCCAGACGGTGGTGGAACTGCATTTGCATTACTTTTTTCGATGTGACGTAACATAGTTGCCTTGTTCAGAATCGCCCGTTTGAGCTGTGTTTTTTTTCTAATGCAGAAAAGGACCGCAAATGCTCAGTTTAGACATTTCGCAACTTTTAGCCATGGGGCTGGGCCCTAAACAGGGTAGGGGAGCTCACATTAACGTTCAAAAACCTCAGAAAGTGAAAATTTCATGCCATGGGACCTTTAAACATGTGTGAATGAAAGAAAACACAACTCTGGGTATGTTTTTGATGAGGAAACATTATAACATAGATCAGAAAACAGCGTAATATGGGCCCTTTAAACGGCAAATCCCCCATAGCATTCTTCTGACCCGTCCTTCATTTCAGAATGTGATGTCACCTGAATGCAACATATTCCATTTTCCTTATCTCTCCAGTACCTCTTTATGACCCAGGCTTCTAAAATAATGTTGGGCATAAATCACTCCCTTCCAGCCCTCATAACGCTGATGCAGACCTCCTCCTGTCTCCGCTAATGCGTCCTGTCTTCCTGAAACCTGAGCTCTGATTAAAGCCAAACAGGAAGCATTAGAAGAGAGGAGAGTCCGCTGCTTTGGGCTCCACTGTATAAGAGCAGGAGGTATTGAATGTTCCCTCTGTGCTGCATCAGTGTAATGAGGAAACATACTCACACAGCCAGGCCTATTGTGGGAATGAACAACAGTAAGAGCAGGAAGAGAGAGGAGGTGATGTTTGCTGTGTAATTCGTTGTTCTTTAAATGTGCACTGTAGATTTTAACCAAGAGATAGATCTGACAGCACATTTCTCATCCCAAAGTAAAATATTTTCATATTTTACAAGATCAGGGTTTTAATCATTTGAACTGGATTAAAAAAATGAAGATGAAGTACAAATTATACAATTGCTTCTAGTTTGAAAAGCCATTGCTATACAGTACAGCTCTGGAAAAAACATAAGAGACCATTGCATTTTTTTCCTGAAATCAGCATCTCTACTTACCTGGCCAACCAAATGATATCTCTCTGTATTTCCTATACACCGCGATACCATTTGGACACCCTCCATCCACTCTCGCTCCTCCGGTTACAAACGGACTCCGCGATTCTGATTCGTTCAAAGATGGTGACGTCAGTGCACCCGCCTTTGCCCGCAAAGTCACTCTTAGGCAGCGGAAGTTCCGCCTCAGTTTTGAATCAAGATGGCGCAATCTCTGATTGGTTCACTTAGCTGTCTGTTTACGCGCAACCGCAGCGCATTTTGGATCAAGCGTTACCAGACTCACTCGCTGGTACAGCGATGAGTCATGGATTCTTCCAGGCAACATCTCTACATGTATTACAGCCATTCCATTCCAGCGTCTGTTGAATTCCAACACAAACACAAAGCTGAGCTACTTCAGTTCTTGCACCAGGAGTGGAATAAAGTCACCCAAGAACAATGTGAAAGACTTGTGGAGAGCATGCCAAGATGCATGAAAGTTGTGATTAAAAATAAGGGTTATTGCACCAAATAGTGATTTATGAACTGAAGTGTAAACATTAGAATTATGTTGTTTTAAAATGAATTTGATCTTGTTTCTTTGCATTGTTTGAGGTCTGAAAACATGTATCTTTTTTGTTATTTTGTCATTTTCTACAAATAAATACATTTTGGTCCAGGGGCGGTATCCAGCCTACTCTGATCCCAAAGGGGCAGAAAACTCATGACAAATATACCCCAAAAATAGCAATAAGTCTAAATATTTGTGCAGAGAAAAGCAAATCTATTACAGAAGTATTTTTTATTTGAATAACTCTTTATGAATGAAATTAAAAAAAAAACCTCAAGCACAAGCATACAGGTTTCCCATTCACCTCCGTGAACAAATAGGAATTAGTCAATTTTTCTTGGAAAATCCTGCACATGGATCTCATTTTTGACATTTTGCTGATGAGGGTGTGATGTCAACAGTCAAAACGATGGTCCTTTAAGAGCGTTTGGAAAGAGGCGAGTCTTCATTTGTGCTGCTCTGGTGGGAGGGGCCACGCACAGAGGTGCTGGAGACGCTGATATGCTAAACTGCACAGAAAAGAGGCTCCAAAAATTATAAATATTTTAATAGAAAATTAAAATATAATCAAAATATTTTAATAGAAAATCAGCCGAGGGCCAGATTAAAGGTCTTGGAGGGCCAGATCTGGCCCCCGGGCCGCATGTTTGCCACCCCTGCTCTAAACGATAACATTTTTATTTGGAATTTGGGGGAAATGTTGTCCGTAGTTTATAGACTCAAACAGAAATGTTCCTTTTGCCCAAACACATACCCAGAAAAAAACGATAATTTTTCAGTGATTTATTTTTTTCCAGAGCTGTATATTTGAAAGCACATTTCTCATCCCATATTTTACAAGATCAGGGTTTTAATAATTTGAACTGGATAAAATAATGAAGGTGAAGTACAAATTATACAAATGCTTCTAGTCTGAAAAGCCATTAATATTTGTTCAACTCAAGATAAATGACATGGGTTACTTTGACAAGGGCCTCAGTATGTTAATTACACATGCATGAGGAAATTGTGTTGTTACATTTGATTTTTTTTTTGTTTTTGTTTTTTTGACTGGATGAAAAAACTCTATCAACAACATTTTTCCACTCAAACAATTCAGCCTGTCCTCTCGAGAAAAAGCCCCCAAACCGCCCTGACACTTGTGTAAAACCCACTCCACCTGCTCCAGCGGCTGGGACTCCTCTTCTGTATTTGGTGTTTTCCGATTCATTTATCAGCCGTCTGGAGCCTGCGTGGGTGCTCGGCCTGATAGGGAGCTACCCCTGCTACGGATACAATATTTGCTCCCAGCTGGAAAAGCACACAACCCCTGCCTCACACCATAAGCAAGCGGGGAGACACAGAAATATTGGTTACATAACAAGACTGCAGTCATTAATTTCAGTGGGCAGGTGGAAAGCAAGGCAAACTAGAAACGATTGAGGCGGTCTCCAGATGGAAAATCACAGAAAGAGGAAGGAAGCCAGGACTGGAAAACACACAACCCTAGTTAAAACCCACACATGTAGTTAGACTGGCAGGTAATTTGTTTATCCGTCAGGAAATCTATGTGATAGCAGCCATTCAAACAACACCTAACGCAGCATAGGAGATTGTAGCGTGCCTGGCCGTACAAGCACTTACGCTTCCGATAGATCAATACGTGGACCAATTAACACGGTAAATGTGCAAGCCGCAGACCATTACGTGTTAGCCGGAAACAGTGCCGTGAGAGGAGACTCTGGATGTGTAGTTATAGCCAGGCAAATGGGCTCACATACTGTAACCCACTGTGCGAGCGTGAGTGAGGTGTTTTTATTATGTAAACCTGTTTTTATGATGTTGTAGACTTTGGAGAGAGGCATCTGTTAAAAACGATTGTAAAAAAAATAACAATGTGGTGATAATATTAAGTAGGACTATATAAAATGACACGTGTCAAACGACCTCTCTACCACCTCAAAAAAACACATTTTTAAGTTAGCTAATTTGGTTTAAAGGTATTATATTACAGAAAATGGACTTTGTGAGCTTTTTGCCATGTTATAATCAAAAACCTACCTGGAGTTGTGTTTTGTTTCATTCAGACATGTCTAAGCCACCCTTTATTAGTCTGTCTATGGGTGCGTCCCATTTCTCTGTCTTACCCCTTCGTCTTACCCCTACCCCTTGGTTTTGCGCGTTCATGTGAGGGCAAGGGGTGTCCCGATTCTAATTTTGATCAAGGGCTCGGGCCACGACCGAGGGCTACATACCCCTTGAAACGAAGTAAGCTCTCGACCAAACTTGGAACGAAGGGGTACACCTACAAGTTCAGGCAGGTTTTGGGATCAGGATGGCAGCGTCACATCGACCAGCCAAGGAGTCTCATAAATGTATTTTCAGCAGTTGTAATTATCGATTAACAGTTTAGCATGGTTTACAATTATGACGCTTATGTTCTACGTTACTTTTAGGTCGTTTTCACACCAGGAGAGTCCGATAGTTCACTTTTTTTTTTTTTTCCCATTGCATTTATATAGCGCCTTTCATGACATGCCTTGTCATCCCAAAGCGCTCCATAGTTCACCGTTCATTCACTCCACACTTGGTGGTGGTAAGCTACCTTCTGTAGCCACAGCTGCCCTGGGGCAGACTGACGGAAGCGAGGCTGCCAATCTGCGCCATCGGCCCCTCCGACCACCTCCAACACTCACGCACACTCCACTTTCATACTAGGCAATGTGGGTGAAGTGTCTTGCCTAAGGACACAGCAACAGTTTTTTGCAACTGGTGCCCCACTGTGGCACCTGGAATTCCCAGCGGTCTCCCATCCAAGTACTAACCAGGCCCTGCCTTGCTTAGCTTCTGAGATCTGACGGGATCAGGCTTTGACAGGCAGGTATGGCCACTTGCATTGGTCTGGACCAAATTTTAATTTTAATTTTAATTTTGGTGCGGTTCGCTTTCACACTGCACTTTTTTTCTAAGTGGACCAACATCTATAAACAAAACCACGTGTGCTGAGGTCGTTCAGCCATTGGACAGAAATGAGCCGTGTCAAAGCGCTGTGTCCAAACACTTGAAGGAGGAGAATAATGGTGTTACGTGCTGTTTTCAATCTAGCCTTAGCGATATGGTTTGCTCAGTTTTTACAGTTTGCACAAATGTTTGAGCAGCATCGTGAGGTTTACACTATTTTACAATCAATTTCCAAACGACGAAGACACAGGGCAAGACGGCTACGGAGGACAGCGCTCATGTGCGCGCATCAAGTTCTGACTCTTGCTCTTCACGCAAAATGTAAGTAAGCCTCAATTGGTTTAGTTTAGTTTAGTTTCATCAGCCTTCATAATGCTCGACATACGACGGGAGCTCGTTAAGTACAAAAAGCCAACTTGTGTCGGATCGAGTCCGGTCTGCATTCTCACGTCAAACGAACCGCACCAGGGTTCGAATGGAACCGTGCCGAGACCCAGCTTTTTAGGTGGTCTCGGTTCGCTTGTTTGCTCCGGATCCTGATTTTTATTTTTTATTCACACCAGCCCAAAAGGTCAGAATCAAAGGAGCAAACGAACTCTGGTTCGTTTTAAAGAACCAAACAAGGTAGGTGTGAAAACGACCTTAGAGAGCTGTTGTTGCGGTTTTAATTGTAATGATGTCTTTTTAGCCGATGTTATTGTTTTCATCGAACTTTCTTGTATAAACAAGCTAGTTTTTTGTCGAGCTGAGGTAATCGTTGACATGGCAAGGGATGATGACGCCAACGGTAATCGAGTGGCGTCCCATTTCTTAAGGGAACATTCGTACCCCGAGCCCTCTCAGCTCGGTATCGAAAGGCAAGACAAAGATGTAGATAAAGGGGTAGGGGAAGGGTTAAGACAGGGTAATGGGACACAGCCTATATCTCCAAAGCTCAAAATGCTGTTCCACCTTGTGATGTCATTTAGTGGTAGTTTTCAAGTTAACACCTACCTTTATTTGTGTTTTTTGTTTGAGAGAAGAACTCAAAACACAATTCCAGGTATGTTTTTGAATAGCAATTATACAACATAACATTATAACAGATCAGAAAATACCATAATATTCCCCCTTTAATGTTCTTATAGTTATATTAATTTTGTTTTTATTGTGTTTGTTGGTATTCGAAAAGTGCTCATAAATAACATTTTATTTCATTTTTATTGTTCATGTTCTGAAATGTGATTCTTATGTTTATGAGTTCATATTTGGTTTTCTTTCTTCGCATTTCAAATCTGAACAGCATCCTATTATTACTAAAACATAAATCGCAAATCTAATAGTAATCTCAGTTCTCGTCAGCAAAATCTTAATTAGATATTTTCTCCAAATTGTTCATCTCTGTTTCTAAGCCAATGTGATATTTGCTTATGCCCAGATAAATGACATGGGTCACTTTGACATCGGCTTGGAAATGCTTGTGTTGTTAAATTGTTTTATATTTTATACAAAGGCTTGTCTGAGAATATTTTACTATGGGTTTTTTTATGATAAAAGAAGAAATTCAATTTGTCAACTGGACAAAGTTTGTTTGGTCGAAAACGTTTCGCCGCTCATCCGAGAGGCTTCGTCAGTTCTGGTTAGAGTGCTGGTAAGACACTTGCTTATATCTCGCTGCAGGGAGGAGCTATCTAGCTAACCACTTTCCGAAACTATCTCGCCTATTGGATTCTGTCTTTTGTTTCTCTGATGTCTAGATTAGCATACCTATTCATCCCTACCCGGCTGTTTTTCACACCTCTGGCCCTGACCTGGCTAGCCCTATTGTATCTTTTGTTTGTTTGATCTAAGTCTAAGAATGGAATTATAGATGGGAGACAAATTATGTCTGACTCCACCATTTCTGTTCAAAGGATTATCTTTTTTGACAAAAATAGCCTCTTTAACTCCCCTCTCAAACCAATTCTTTTCCCTGGCCAAGATCTGAACCTCACTGTCCTCAAAAGAATGGCCCGTGGCTTCTAGGTGAAGATGTAATGGTTTTGAAACAGCTGGGTCAGTTTAAAACGCTTCCTCATGCGCGCGCATGCATGCCGTGACGTGTGTTGGTACATCCTCTTGTGAAGTGGCTGTTTTGTTTCTCCAATGTAGCGCTCACTGCAGTCTTCACTACACTGAATGGAGTAGACCACATTGCTTTGTTTGTGGCTCGGTGTTTTGTCCTTTGGGTGGACTAGTTTTTGTCTTAAAGTGTTTGTGGGTTTGAAATAAACTGGGATTTCATATTGTCTGAAAATACTCTGTAGTTTTTCCGACACGCCGGCAAGGTAAGGAATCGCTACCCCTTTTCTCCTGGGTTCGATTCTCTGTTATCTTGTTTCTTGCCCTTGTCTCTCTTGGTTTTGTTAACAGCCCACTTAGGATATCCACAAACAGAGAAGGATTCCTGCACATGTTGTTCTTCTTTCTCCTTACCCTCTGTGCTTGTGGGAGCCACTTGGGCCCTGTGTCCGAATAACACCCAGTTTGTGCTGCAGTGGGTGGTGTGAATCAAAAAGCAGGTATTGGTCTGTGTGTGTGGGCTTCCGGAAGACTTCTACTTGGAGTCCCCGGTCTCCTCCTATCGTTACTGCACAATCTAAGAACGCCAATGTGTTATCCTTGGCATCTTCACGGGTGAATTTGATATTAGGATCTACAGAATTGATATGTGCAGTAAAAGGTTCCAAATCTTGAATTTTGATTTTTGAAAAATTATCATCCACATAACGAAACCAGTGTGTGGGCGGAGTGCCTGGATATGAAGCTAATGCACTCTATTCAAATTGTTCCATGTATAAATTAGCCATGATAGGGGAGACCGGTGAGCACATTGCACAGCCATGGATTTGCCTGTAGAGAATCCTTCTTTGAACAGAAATGGTGGAGTCAGACATAATTTGTCTCCCATCTATAATTCCATTCTTAAACCTAGATCAAACAAACAAAAGATACAATAGGGCTAGCCAGGTCAGGGCCAGAGGTGTGAAAAACAGCCGGGTAGGGATGAATAGGTATGCTAATCTAAACATCAGAGAAACAAAAGACAGAAACCAATAGGTGAGATAGTTTCGGAAAGTGGTTAGCTAGTTAGCTCCTCCCTGCAGCGAGATATAAGCAAGTGTCTTACCAGCACTCTAACCAGAACTGACGAAGCCTCTCGGATGAGCGGCGAAACGTTTTCGACCAAATAAACTTTTTTTTGCTTTTTATTGATGCTTTTTCAAAAACAAAGGTATAGAACAAAACAAAATCTGTGGGGTTCTACAAAAAAAACCCATAAAAAGCTATACATTTCTCTTATTCTTATAGTCGACCCATTTGGACGATCTTTTCTCAAATTTACTTGCTCTCAACCTCAGATACGAAAGTGGTGTGTGTGTGAGAGTGTTGGTGGTGGTTGGAGGGGCCGATGGCGCAGATTGGCAGCCTCACTTCCGTCAGTCTGCCCCGGGGCACACTGACGGAAGTGAGGCTTACAACCACCAAGTGTGGAGTGAATGAACAATGAACTGTAAAGCGCTTTGGGTGTCATGAAAGGCGCTATATAAATGCAATGAATTATTGTTATTATTAATTATTATAGATAGTAATTTTTTCCATCAAATACATTTCCTCAATTATTTCCATCCACCGTTTCAGTTCCAATGAGCCACTTTTTTAGCCAGTTCCTCGTTACAGCTTTCTTGCTGGCCATCAGCATGATTTTAAACCAATAAAAGTCTTCGGTCTGAATAGGTCCTTCTTGCGACAGTCCCAAGTGCATGACTCATGGGTTATTTGGTATTTTATAGCCTAGTATTTCTCCCATTACTGTTACAATACTTTCTCAAAAAGATATAATTTTTGTACATGTCCAAAACATGTGAGAATGATTGGCATTCCAATCACATTTTACTATGTTTTATGTATTTTTCTGTGTTTTAACAACACATAGGTCAAATAATAATTGATTTCCCTTATCTAGACTGGTGTTGGCGTAAATAGATGAATTACAAGGTTGTGAGAATGAGAGATATGCATTCACTAACACAGAGCTGTAGTCTTCTCTCACCTTTGACTTTCTGAGCCCGAAGTCTGCCTCACAGAAACATATTCTATGAATCTATGAGTCATTTCTGTAACCTCTTCCAGCAGAGCACACACGACTGCACAAATATGAAAAAGAAAAAAAAAGATATGGAGGAGAGGGAATCCCCATTGGTAAAATGGGTGTGAGGTGGACAGTTACCATGGCAGCAAAGCCCGTCTATCCGCCCTGTCTCCTCTAATTATAACCAACAAAACCTTTACATTTAACTTTTGTTTTTACTGTGCAATGACTATACACAACAAAACTTGATTATAAAATTAAAGGTTACAGGCCATGCCACTATATAAAGGCAGTTTGTGTTGTGCCCATAGCCTATAGAAGTTTAATGATGCATCACATAGTTGCACAACAAACTCTCCGACAGAAAAATACCTTATGAGTCATATTCCCACCTCTGCAGAGGAAACACAACCAAAAAGAAAGGAGGGTTTCCCCGTTGGCAAAGGGGTGTGATGTGGACACTTACCATGACGTCAGATACCCGCCTGTCTGCCCATTCCAACGCATTAGTCCAGGTTACATACAACACATCATTTCCAGACTAATATGACTAATACAGCAATATAAACACATGTAAATAATTGTGCTTTTTTTTATTTAGGTCTATTTTGTAGCTCTGCAACTAAGGATTATTTAAGTAATTCACATATATTTTGTTCGAATAGTCAGCTAGACAATTATTTATATTGTACATGGAGACTTTTAAAATCAATTTTCAACCAAATAAATTGAAATATCGTGACTGAAGGTGTCTAAACAGAGAATATTTACGAATAAAGTATGTTATTGATAAAATCCAAAATTGCTGATTTAATAATGCCACTGTATTCAATATAAAAAAGGTCTTTTCTTATGTTTCAGAGTCTGTAAAGTCAAGTTAAGTTTTACTATTATCAAAATACAAATACAATTATTTTTCATAGTAAGCTAGTCAAGATTAGTTGACTAATTTGGCAGCCCCATAACCAAGTATTATATTTTTTCTATTTGAAATGTCTGTCTAATGCTGCAAAATTGTTAGCTATTAGTATTACAATTTCAACTTATACTTCTCCTTATAAGTAATAATTACTATAAATGCAGTTTTATTGCTGTGTTTCAAGTCATTGTATAGTATTTGCTAGACCAAAATCCAAATAAACATAAATGTTACAATAATATGAAACGGTAAAATGACTTTCTAAAAATAACTATAGGTGCTCCCCTGCTGGGTTTTTCCTAATTGCAATTAAAAGGGCTATTTCCCGTTTGAGGAATCACCTTCTCCTCTGTGTCACACTAGAGGATAGCATCTTGAGTGAGTCATTTCTGTGTCCCTTCACGCACCGCGGGGCATCGTGGCTTCTCCCCCCTCACTCGCTGATAAAGAGGGAATCCCCATTGGTAAAGACCGGGTCACATGACTGGTTACCATGACAGCGGCGACCTGCATGCATTCATGGACTTTTCTTTCCTCCTCGTGAACGGCTGCTCTGCTGTCTGAATGAATGACTATGAATGAGTAAAAATATATGAATGGAACTGAGATGGTGATATTGAAAAAAAATGGTAGACTGTCAGAAAGATGACAGAATTTATTCATAATACATTTTTTCACCGCCATTACTGGATAAGAGGCTGCTGTCAAAATAAGTCGGGAGATTTGAGCATTGAGGCATTGTTAATCTATCTGCATTGGTTTCTGTGGCAACGGTGTAGGCGTGTGTATGAAACATTACTGTGGGTGTGATTTCTCAATATAGAATCACAACGAAAGCTGCAGTCTAGACAAACATGATATGTCTGAGTGTGAAACGCATATTCCATTGCACAAATCCGCAAATCAATGCTTCGCAGATTTATTTCCATACTACTAAAACTGTTATTGCATGTATTCATTGTATACTTATTTTCTAATTCATTGTATACTTATTTTCTAATTCATTGTATACTTATTTTCTAATTCATTGTATAGTTATTTTCTAATTCACTGCATACTTATTTTCTAATTCAATGTATACTTATTTTCTTTAAGTGTCTGGGGTAAAGGAAGTCTGGGAGTCTCTGCTTAGACTGCTGCCCCCCCGACCCAGCTCCGGATAAGCGGAAGAAAATGGATGGATGGATGGATGGACTTATTTTCCAATTCATTTGATGGCTTTGTTGGCTTTTGTCCAAATCTATCCTGGGTCAGATTTTGTTTTATTTATTTTTTTGTATTTAAAAGAGAAAACTCAAGGATCAATATTGCCAAGGTTGAGATTGAAGTATTAAAAGCATATAGGTGAATAGCAAAGAATAGCAGAATCACTTAAAATTTGTTAATGCTCTCTTGTGAAAATTCATAAAAATTTTAACAATCGGATAGACACCATGAAAGTAGATACTAGTATTTGCAGTATACATGGGGACACTTTATAATAACGACCCTTTTTATAGCCCTAATAAAGCACTAATTCATACTGAACAAATAATGTAGGAGGAATGATTCAGGGGTGGTAACTACATAGTTAATACTCCTAACTGCTTGTCTGAATAAGCAGTTTTAACTATTTCTTCTTAAGGTGTAGTCATTTTAGCAGTACCGTATCATACATTTATGTGCATTCATTACATACATGTCTTCCATAAGGTGAATACATTTTCTGACTCTAGGTAGCAGCCATTTTCCTTGGTTGTCAGTATAAATTACAGGTACCTGACTGAAGTTGGTAAGTACAGTGCTGAAGAGCGGTGGTTTAATGTGAGCAGCTTGTTACTGTGGTGATTACTGGCTCCTTTGTTCCTGTCTCTGACTCATCTCACCTCAGAGACTCCGGGGACAGAAGTCACCTTTTATGGCTCTGTCCACTGAGATTTGGAAAACAGCTGCAGGTAAAGCTTTGGAGGAGGTTTTACCTGTTATAACTTCTCTTTATATAGAACAGCAAAACATTATAATGAAAAATATGATACAAAATATATACTGTTCTATATAAAGAGAATACCCCCCTCGAAGGAGCGTGAGATTGACAGGCAGATCGGTGCAGCGTCGGCAGTGATGTGGTCGCTGTACTGGACCGTTGGGGTGAAGAGGGATCAATCTACATTCCTGCCCTCACCTATGGTCATGAGCTCTGTGTAATGACTGAAAGGACAAGATTGCATATACAAGCGGCCGAAGTGTCTTGTTTTGTATTTTAGCTATGGGTATATGTGATGTTTTAGTCATTGTTTATTGACTTGTTTATCAGATGTTTTATGTTCACTGTGGGCCTAGGGAGCGCTGCAATTTCAAATCCTGTGCGTGCAACCTGTACATATGGTTTTTGACAATAAAGCTGTCTTTGAACTTTTTGAACTTTGAACTTTGAAATGAGTTTCCTCTGCAGAGTGGCTGGGCGCACCCTTAAAGATAGGGTGAGGAGCTCAGTCACACGGGAGGAGCTCGGAGTAGAGCCGCTGCTCCTCCACATTGAGAGAAGCAGCTGAGGTGGCTCGGGCATCTGTTGCGGATGCCTCCTGGATGCCTCTCTCAGGAGGTGTTCCGGGCATGTACGGGAGGAGGCCCTGGGGAAGACCCAGGAGACACTGGAGGGACTATGTCTCCGGCTGGCCTGGGAACGCCTTGCAGTCCCCCCGGAGGAGCTGAAGGAAGTGTCTGGGGTGAAGGAAGTCTGGGAGACTGTTGTTAGACTGTTGCCCCCGCGACCCGGCCCCGGATAAGTGGAAGAAAATGGATGGATGGATGGATGTTTTGGTGTTTGAAAATGTAATATTTTTAAACTTGTGTGATTCCATTTTTCTATACACTTTGCATTGTGATAACTTGATGACAAATGAAGTAGGAATATGGTGTTGAATGAGCAGTCAGTTAGGTACAATAAAAAAAAACTAAAATAAAAAAAAAACCTCAAAATGCTCTGTTTTGCAAAATTGTTATCTAGGTATCTATCTCATCTAAGTATGAATGATTAAAAAAAAAAAAATTGGCTCATAAATGAAATCAGTCTGTTTTAGTCTTTTATCTTCTTCTTTTTTTAATTATTTTTTTAAACATGTAGATTAGAAAAGTATTTTTGCTCCAGATTTTGAGGGGGCCGAGTGATCGCACATTATGATTAATTGTATTTTCAATTACACAATTTTTCTAAGTTAAAAAATACAGACTGAAATTCAAAAGCCCTATCTCTAGTTCAATTTTCTTACCAATTAATTTTTTTTGGGCTAATATAATGCAGTATCTACTATCTATCTACAAAATATAAGTGACACCTATGATAATGCGCTGTACAATGGAACTGTTTCTTTTGATTAAACCAAAATGGCACTTCAAACTGAAATATCAAAAAAACACTATCTTCCCTGTCCATAAAACATTCCCTTAAAACACCTAATCACTGAAATGGCAGCCTCACACTTCTATTGTTCCCCGTGCTGGCTCTGGCTGCTGTGTGCTGGGATTTGGCAGGATTAATGTTATGTTTGAGCAGCGTTTCTCACAACTTCTCACCTCTCTCTCCATCTCTCTGGCTCAAAGCTGTCAGGCTCCTGGAACACCTCTGGGTCCCGGTGCACGGCGTGGCTGATGTAGATGGCACCATAATCTTTGGGGACGTGGCAGCCTGCGATGGTACAGTCCTAATAATAATAATAATACATCGGTTTTATATAGCATTTTCACGGTAATCATAAAGTAACACTAAAACAAGGACAGATAAAACAGTAATGAGGAGCAGTCATGTGTGGGGGCTGTAGGCTGTGAGAAGAAATGTGTTTTGAGCAGTTTTTTGAAGGTGTTTAGTGAGTTTCTGTGAGAGTTCCAGAAGGTGCGGGCGGTCATGGCAAAGGCTCGCTAACAGTCCCAAGGCCCGTCGACTGATCGGAGGCGGCGGGAGGGACGGTGGGGCTGGATGAGGTTGGTGAGGTATGGAGGAGCCTGGTGATGGAGAGCTTTGTAAGTGATGAGGAGGATCTTGAAGTTGATGCGCTGTTGGATGAGGAGCCAGTGGTGCTATCGCAGAACGGAGGTGATATTATGGTCTTGTGAGCGGGTATGGGTGAGGAGGCGAGCGGCACAGTTTTGAATATATTGAAGTTTTTGAAGGTCATTGGAGGGAAATCCGTAGAGGAAGTTATTGCACTAATCGAGTCTGGAGGTGATGAAGGCATGGAGGAGAGTTTCGGCAGCGGAGGGGGTTAGGGAGGGGCAAAGGCGGGCGATGTTTCGAAGGCAGTCTTGGTGATGTGGCGGATGTGTGGTTGAATATGAATCCAAGGTAAGTGTGAGGAGTAAGAAAATAATTATTATGAAAGAAGGAGGTGGTTCTAGAATATTTTTTATGTTTTTGTTTTATGAAACTTTCAGGACCCATTAAAAAATAGATCATATTTTCTGTTTTTTTTTTTTTTTTTAATCTCAATGTCCTGCTTTTTCATCATTGTGAAATCCATGAATATGCATACATTTAGAAACTTGTCCACTGACTATCATTTATATTAGTTCCGCACAATTGTGACCCGCCACGGGAAAAGCCGGGACATGTCAGGATTGTTGAACATGAGAAAATCGCATTAGAAGGTTTTTTTCAAAATTTGTGATTTTCATTTTTTTTGCAGAATGTGCTAGTTGATATAATGAAGAAGCCACTCCATGTTTCAGATAACAGCATTGGCTGCTTAAAAAGCATACATTTTATCTATGAAATTGGCTTGTTTTTTGGAAAGAAATGGGGCGTGTGTAAATTACCATAACTACCCATGCTCACGCTCCTGCCAATCATGTGACAAGTAACGCTCTTTTGTTTTCGCCTGTTCGCCCATCAGCTGTGAGCAGCTCGTGAATATTTACGCTGCATTTCAAGAGAATAAGGACAGAGAAAATGGACTGTACTCCTTTGACACTGGACACAGGACACATTCAGGACACGTCCGTGTCTCTGGAGCTCATGTACAGAATACGTTCAGATACTTTAGCTGCCGAAAATCTGTGGATACACAAATTATCGGACAATGAAGCAAATGAAGGTGACCGCGTTCTCTTTCTTAAGGGGCAAGCAAAGTGCTTCTAAACTTTGACACTACAGACTTATGTGCATGTTTAAATACTTCAGCTTTCGTGTGGTCATATTATTTCTATAACTCAAAACGCCTCCGGGAGGACTTGTGACTGTTTCTTCTGTGTCCGGTCACAATTTTGGGAAAAAAACAAAAAACAAAACATGTTTTCTGATTTATTGAAATACTGCAATTAGATTTGCAATAGGTAATTAAACACTGAAATATGAACTGATACACTAATACAAGTCCCAAATCCCAGGAATTTGAGAACATGTTTGTAGAGGTCTAAAATACAGGTACAATATTTGTTCTTTGTAGAGGTTCTGTTGCAGTTTTTGCAAATTAACTGCTCCAACTCAAAATGTGGTCTTGATTTGATTGTGATGTATTACGCTGCCCTATTTAACATCATTTTAGCATATCTCACCCTGATGATACTGAAGTGCTTTATTGATTAATCAGAATTTACATAATTGTACACTGATTTAGTATCCAAATAACCGTTATCTGGACTACACACAGACTCCAAAACATGCCATGTGCTGAGAGTAGAGGTTGGATGACTCAGACAGAGCCATAACTAGACAAAAATGGCACCGGAAGTGTGTAAAATGGTGTATTTGATGAAAGACCTATTTTGCCTGCAAGTGTACTCAATCAACATGTCCTCAAGCAGCATCATTTCTCTAAATTAGACCCAAACTGAATTGGGTCTAAATTAGAACCAAATCAGTTTGGGTCTAATTTAGTAAAAATGTCATCTTTGTGGGCCTCTTCTGATCTTACAGCTCCTACGTATTGCCATGTTTTTACTCATTTGTAATGGTCTATACAGTATATATTTATTATATGGTAGTACTTTAAATTAGCTGTAGGATCTTGTCTGTATAGAACATAATTTTCTCTAAGGATACATTCACACAGATGTTGGACATTACATGGACTTACATTCATTTCCTGGAGACTGAATCTGACCTTAACCAGTTACAACCATAACTTTTACCCTAACTTTAACATCTTAACCCATATCTGAACTACATTACACAAAATTGACTCTTGTGAGCTTTCACCCTTGTTATATTACTATTTCCTCACCAAAAACATACCCAGGGTTGCGTTTTGTTTCATTCACACATGTTTGAGTAATCCTGGTTTATTAGTTGGTCTACATCTCCAAAGGTCAAAATGCTCTGTTCTACCTTGTAATGTCATGCAGTGGTAGTTTTCAAATTAGCAGCTGCCTTTTGCCTTTTTCAGTAGTGAATGGCAATAACAGGGCTGTAACTGTCAAATGATTCTAGTGAAGGAAACAGTGGAGCACTTCCTGTATTACCACATGAATGAAACAAAACACAGTTGCATGTTTTTGATGAAAAAACAAACACAAAAAATAAACTAAATTATAACAGATCAGAACAGCATAATATAGGCCCTTTAAGCCATGTTGTTGATGTAATAATATATCATTTACATCACGGGGACCTGTTTTTTGTGCCCATAAGGGAGGCAGATCACCATGATGTGACTGTGTACATACAGATTATTGTACCTCAACGTGATAAATACCCACTCAAGTCTAAATCAGGATTAAACTAGGATCAAACCAGGACCAAAGTGGGAACGCACCCTAAATACCAGCCTGATTCATTATCATCTTATTATCTAAAAAAAAATCATCACCTGGAGCTTTTGATTTAGGTTGAAATCTGAAAATTTGACTTGGATTACTGAAAGTTGAAACTGTTTACATTATATTTTTGTACATATGAGTCAATCAGTAGTTTAGAAATGGTTGATTCTTTGATTTTATGCATCTGAAATATGTTAGGGTTACGATATATTTATTCACTTTTGTATGTTTATTCCAGTTACAATACATTCAATTCACTGTACCACCAACTCAGTAATTCTGGATATATTTTTATTCTTTCCTCTATCTTCACAGGTTCATTCAGTCCAACAAATTACTCCACGTAACACCACCTGCCCTGCCCGAAGTGACCTTGACCAAACTCAACTTAACAAAACCTACTTTACAAAGAAGGAAGGAAAAAAAAAACCCCACCATAATCATAGTTGACAGAAAATTCATAATCTGTTTTTCACAAAGGCCTATATGAAAGCAGGCACCTTGGGCAAAAAGAGCACTTAGCCTATTGTAGCCCTGTTTATCCACTGTTTGGGTCCATCCATTAGACGCAGGCAGCTCTAATGCACTGCCAGAGTACATGATTGCTGTTTCGCTTTCTTCTACCCTCTCTCCTTTCTCGCTCTCGGACCCTCTCTGCTGGAGTGGAAAATCTTTTCACGAATCTCTCGGTCCAAAGATGTCTGTGGCCTTGCGGAGTTCATTCTGGCCAAACACGGTGAAAACGAGTGCATATTTTAGTTCTACCTGACGGAGCTCCATTTTTCCACCTGATAGTGAATACTAATTATCTGACACTGCCTGTGCAAAAACATCCCCCCCATCCGCTTCCTGATTCTGTTGTGAGTAATGTTTAGGTGGAAAGAAGACGTGTCATTCTTCCAAGTAGAGATACACACAAGAATCTATAATAAATGTCATGGAATCTATTTATATATTAAAAACTATATACTAGATTGATAAGGAACAGTAAAAAAAGAAAAAAAGTTAACAAATATTTGGATTTGCGTGATATTTTTACTTTAATTGGAGTCTTCATAATGCAAGAAAGTGAGATAAATAGATAATGGATCTATTTATCTCACTTTCTACTGGGAATTAATTGTCAGAATTTCAATATAAATTCACATTTTGTGGTGGAAAAAATTAAGAAGGCTCATTATGGACCTAATTTGTACACAGCAAATTTCTCTGATCTGGCCAAGATTTTAAAACTTATATCAGGTGATTCATCTTGTTTTCAGGTTTATTATCTACTTACTAGTTCTGAGACTGCTTAATTCTAGTGTAGAGGGAGTTTAAGATAACTTGTCAAGTAAAATTATCTTGCTGCATGGACAGATCATTTTACTACATTTAAGTCATTTTCTCATACATTTAAGTGTTTATATCTTAAATTTTGGCCAAGCTTTTTTGTAGTGTGTTGTCCATGATTTTAAAGCCACGGGATATAACGTTTTTGCCAAACAACAACAACAACAAAAATGTTTTTAAATAAAAGCATGTTTTTTTGTCTGGAAAAAGTCTTGAGTGGGCTTGCATCTCCACAAACCTGGCGCTTATTTGGCCAGGAGGGCCTTCTGCTTGTCCTTTGGTCTGTATGGCATAAAATGTTCTCCATGGATAATGTTCAGAAGTATCACTTTAACTTTCTATTTTTGTGGAATCATGCATTGAAAACATTATATATAATTTATCCACTACAGCAGCGGCATTCTTTCTTCATTTTTTTTTAAATTTTATTTTTCAGTTTAATTACTCATAAAAGCTTAGAACGCCAGTGCTCCAATCTTTTCCTACACTCCCACTCACTTCACCGTACAACTGTGCCAAAGTCAGCCGGGAGTGAACTCACAAAGGTCATCAGTAATACAAAGTGTACTGGTGCATTTCCTGGAAGTGACAAACGACTTTCCACTCGGCTTAACGGGCGTCACTACTTCACCCCCCACACCCCCCACACCCCCACCCCGTCTACTTCCCTGGCCCCCCCTCGCCACTCTCGCCACTCCGATCCCCACCGCCGCCTGTGACCGTGCTGCCTTCCGGGGGCCAGGGCCAATCCATCACCGGGCCGGATCAATGCCCCTGATTGGGCTCTTACATAAGTCCATCCAATGAGGTCACATGGATCAAAGATGACTGAACAAGAGCTAAAAGGCACAAATCAACTGAGAAAAAGTTGCGAATATGCCTGCTGATTTTCTACCTCACAGTGTCCTATTATGTTTAACTGTTAACTATAATTTACTGCACTATGATTTAGATTTTTTCCTACAATCCAAAACATGTACAGTAGGTCAAATCCTCCAGCTAAGGTAGTTCTGACCAAGTCTAGATCAGGATCTGGAGATGGGCCTCCTGCTCCTACCAGCTTGCTCCAGTGGAATTGAAGAATGGGTCAAGGGCAGAGGACAATACAATGCAATCAAGTTCCTGCAATAAAGTGTACTTTAACTTTAACCTAGACCTTAACAAAGAAGAGAATTGGAAGAAGTTCTCAAACAAAAGTGATAGTGAAAGTATTTCAAAATAATATTACACAAGTAAAGAAATACCAACAAATACAGCGCTGGAATAAAATAAGAGACCACTGCAAAATTATCAGTTTTTCAGATTTGAATACTTATAGGTATGTGTTTGGGCAAAAGGAACATTTTTGTTTGAGTCTATAAACTACTGACACAATTTCCCCCACATTCCAAATAAAAATATTATCCTTTAGAGCATTTATTTGCAGAAAATGACAAATGGTCAAAATAACAAAAAAGATACAATGCAAAGAAGCAAGATCAAATTTATTTTAAAACAACATAATACTAATGTTTACACTTAAGAAGAGTTCAGAAATCAATATTTGGTGCAATAACCCTTATTTTTAATCACAGCTTTCAACACATTCAACAGACGCTGGAATGGAATGGCTGTAATACATGTAGAGATGCTGATTTCAGGGGGAAAAAATGCAGTTCTAGAGCCAGGGCTCTCAAGTCTCATGAATTGAGAGTGTGACACACGCAATTCGATGTGTTCACACGCTCACACCCCACACATGGCATTTCTCACGCTGATTTCTTTTTTTTTTGTGCCCAGAAAATCGGTCTGTGTGGCTTAGTTTATGCAGGCTCCGCGCATTCCCCCTGCTCCGGGCGCACGGTCCGAGCGGAGGCCGGAGCAGACACGCCGTCCCCCGGGCACGTCCTGAGCCTCAGTCCCGGTGCCACGTCTCCTCTGAGACGCACCGACTCAGATCCCGGTGTCTCCGTCTGTGCGTAACGTGCCCCCCCCGACGGCTTACGCGCAGCTCAGAGCCGAACTGCCCGCGGTGAGCCGCGGTGAGCCGCGGTGAGCCGCGGTGAGATGCGGGCCCAGTGCATTAACCAGACTCTTACATGAATCCGTTAAAAATGTCCCGCTCCCCCCCCCGCCCCGGTCCCTCCTCCCCGCCCCTCTCAGCGCGCATTGACAAAGTGATGATAAAACAAACTGAGAACCATCAGGTAATAACTTCATTTATATACATTAACTCTCATTCAGGGCTCTCATGTTTTGAGCGGGGTCGTGCGTGTGACCGGTTTGCGCTTGAATTGCGTGAGAAATGCCGTGTGAGCGTGTGAACACGTCGAATTGCGTGTTGAGAGCCCTGTTTGTCTAAAGAGCAAACTTAAACTACAAAGCAACTAATGAGAGTTATATAAATGAAGTTATTACCTCATGGTGCTCAGTTTGTTTTATCATCACCGCACTTTGTCAGTGCGCGCTGAGAGGGGCGGGGAGGAGGGAGCAGGGCGGGGGGGAGTGGGACATTTTGAACGGATTCATGTAAGAGTCTGGTTAATGCACCGGGCCCGCGTCTCACCACGGGCAGTTCGACTCTGGGCCGCGCGTATTCCGCGCGTAAGCCGTCGGGGGGGGGACACGTTACGCACAGACGGAGACACCGGGACCGGAGTCGGTGCGTCTCAGAGGAGACGTGGCACCGGGACTGAGGCTCAGGACGTGCCCGGGGGACGGCGTGTCTGCTCCGGCCTCCGCTCGGACCGCACGGTCGGGAGCAGATGCGCCGTCCCCCGGGCACGTCCTGTTAAGTTTGCTCTTTAGACAAACAGGGCTCTCAACACGCAATTCAACGTGTTCACACGCTCACACGACATTTCTGACACAATTCAAGCGCCCGCCATCCCCCCCGCTCCTCGGGAAAAATTGTTCACTCGCACCCCCCCCGGTCCTCGGAAATTACAGTCTCACACACGACCCCGCTCAAAACTTGAGAGCCCTGTAGGGCTGTATTACTTAAGATGCTTACATGTGTGGAAATTAGTAGAACAAACAAATGTCACTTGCCAAAAAGTACATACATACTTCAAAACATCAAATTAACCTACAAAGAAGTATTGTATGCTTTAGTTGCTGTCTACCTGTGCTGGAAGTAGCAATATTAGCATCACCAATACTCCCTGCTAAAAACATAGACTCCATCAGAAGTAAATGCAGTTCTCCATCACCATCTGGTGGACAAATGTGAAAATCCAAAAACACTGCAGTACACATAATGAAGAAAGTTACTGCTTCTTTTAGTTATTTGTTGATGGTTGTTGATTGAACATCTCTTTTTTCAGATATTCTTGAACTGTGCATTGCAACATGGGACACTTTGGGACAAATAAAGTTTCTATTTCTGTTTTAATTTGATCTTACACTAGCTTTACTTTATTATTACTTTATTATTACGTTATTTCTTATACAATTATTAAGTTGTACTCACACTGGAATTTTAAGGAATCATGAGACACGACATGCAAAACACCTATTTCTGAGATTTTAAGTGTTTGCGGTGTTATACCAGAAGCAATCAAATCACTATTGTGAAAATGTACCTGATTTGCTATTCTTCGTCCACCAAAGAAAGCAGGCCAGAGTCTCTGGACCTCCAGCAAAACTAACTGTAAGTAATCAGGGTCCTGCCTTGCTTTTCTACGGGTTTCCACCTGTAAAAAACAAAAAAACAAAAACAAAGACCATGACTAATTAATAATTTTACATTACCTAAAAAAACATACACAAAATTTAAACTGTGCTTTGCTTTTACCTGGTCACTGCCACTGAGCGCTAGCACAAAGGAGGTGAGCAGAGATGCCACAGCTTTGGGAATCAAAGCGGAGATAAACAGCAGAAGATGCTGAGCGGCAGAGCTGGAGTCAGGCAAAGGCAACGACCCCAGAGTGCCAACAAAACTACAGAGAGGAAAATTCTATTAAAATATCGACAAAATGTTACTTTTTACAATATCTTTAAAAGTTGCAGTAAATGTAATAATAATAATAATAATAATAATAATAATAATAATAATAATAATAATAATAATAATAATAAAAAATAATAATATAAAATATGTGTTATGGGACGTCTGGGGGATCTGGAGAGCACTTTGACCTGGCTATGAGGGTAGATTAAAGGAAAAGTAACGTTATTTTACAATCTGAGCCTTCTTTCGGTAATAAAACAAGTCGTTTGACTCACCCATAGCACTTTCTTGTCATTTGGAGCCGTTTGGTGAAAGTTATGTTGTAGCGTATCCGTTAGCCTGAGTACTCGGGGCATTACTTTGCAAAAGTGGCCTGTAATCCGAGATTTATCCATAGTTTTCAGCTTTGCGTTTCATGTTTGGGTCCCGGGAGCTGATAGCACAGTCCGCGCATGCGCACTGGCGTCCTCATCTACTCGAAACTATGGCTAAATCTCGGATTACAGGCCACTTTTGCTTCAAACGAAATCTTACATTAAGACATCGGGCTTCTATGATTTGAAAAGTGCTAAAGTTTGTGTTATTTGGAGACCGCAAAGTAATGCCCCGAGCATATGATACGAGCACCATGTTAACGGATACGGGATCATTAGTAGAACAGAACGGCTCAACACAAGTTCTGCGATACAGCTCCAATTGACAGCAAACTGCTATGGGTGAGTAAAACTACTTGTTTTATTGCCGAAAGAAGGCTCAGATTGTAAAAAAAATGTTAATTTGCCTTTAATAAAACTGGTGATTACAAGATATTTAGACAACAACGTGAGTGGCAGAAAACAGTGTGTTAGAGTAAATCACACACTGTCACCCTTTAAAGACAGCACCATGGGAGTTCCGCAGGGCTCTATATTAGGGCCAGACATGGGGACTTGAGACTTAGTGACTTGGACTCGAGTCGACTCGAGTCGCTGTTTTTATGACTTGTGACTTGACTCGACAAAAAATGAAATACTTGAGACTTGACTCGGACTTGGAAGTCTAGGACTCGGGACTTGACTTGACTTGAGACACGATGACTTGAATGACTTGGGTGGTCACATAATGTTTTCGTGCTCATTCAACGGCACTGCCATGTCCTGGGACGCAACACGTGCACCACGTGCACCACCACCGGCACGAGGCCGCGCGTACACCGGGGCTGCGAGCACGAAAACGATCCGCGGCGCCCCGACCGCGTACTCTCAGCCCCAGCCACAAACCAGCCGCACGAAATCAGCAAAGAGTGGCCCATGGTGGTTTAATCCCGGTTTAGTCCAGGTCTAGACCTGGTCCAGTCCTGGTTTCGTCCCCTCAGATGTGAGAGTTGCGCTGTGTTTGCGCTTGTGGTGGAGGGCTATGTGGCGTTAATGTACTGTCTCTTGGCGTTGCTCAGATCAGTTGTTGGTTTGGTTTTGTGGTGTGCAGGAGATCACTTGACCGAGGGTCTACGTTCAAATAATAATAATAAACAAAACTCTCATCACTTTTTACTCTTAGTCAGTCTCTTACAAAGGTGTAGTCTAAATACACGAGCTCTCGAGGAGCGCGCCTGACCCATTACGCACGCGAGGAGTGGTGTGTGTGTGTGTGTGTGTGTGTGCGCGCGCGCGTGTGTGTGTACGTGTGTGTGTGTGTGTGTGTGTGTGCGTGTGTGTGTGTGTGGGACAGAGTGAGTTAGGGAGTGTAACAAAGTTTAATACAAGTTTGTTTTAGCTGTTACTGGTTTCAGCTCAATGTTGAAAACATGTGAAACAGTTTGGTTTTCGATGTACAGATCGCTTTTGCCAATAAATAATCAATAATTACATTATCACTGTTTTGTTTGAGTCTATGATGTACACTCAACACAAATATAAACGCAACACTTTTGTTTTTGCTCCCATTTTTCCTGAGATGGACCCAAAGATCCAAAATTCACTCCAGATACACAACACTACCATTTCTCTCAAACATTGTTCACAAATCTGTCCAAATGTGTGACAGCGAGCACCTCTGCCCCGCCGAGACAATCCACCCCACCTCACAGGTGCGCCACATCAAGATGCTGATCCGACATCATGACCAGTGCACAGGTGCGCCCCAGACTGCCCACAATAAAAGGCCACCCCGAAATGTGCATTTGTTTTGCTTTATTGGGGGTCTGGGGACTCAGAACCAGTCAGTATCTGGTGTGACCACCATTTGCCTCATGCAGTGCAACACATCTTCTTCACATAGAGTTTATCAGATTGTCAGTTGTGGCCTGTGGAATGTTGGTCCACTCCTCTTCAATGGCTGTTATGGACGAAGAACACAGGTGCATTTTATTGATGGCATTTTGAATGCACAGAGATACCGTGATGAGATCCTGAGGCCCATTGTTGTGCCATACATCCATGAACATCACCTCATGTTTCAGCAAGATAATGCACGGCCCCATGTTGCAAGGATCTGTACACAATTCTTGGAAGCTGAAGATGTCCCAGTTCTTGCATGGCCAGCATACTCACCGGACATGTCACCCATTGAGCATGTTTGGGATGTGCTTGACCGGCGTATACGACAGCGTGTACCAGCTCCCACTAATATCCAGCAACTTCGCACAGCCATTGAAGAGGAGTGGACCAACATTCCACAGGCCACAACTGACAATCTGATAAACTCTATGTGAAGAAGATGTGTTGCACTGCATGAGGCAAATGGTGGTCACACCAGATACTGACTGGTTCTGAGTCCCCAGACCCCCAATAAAGCAAAAAAAAATGCACATTTCGGGGTGTCCTTTTATTGTGGGCAGTCTGGGGCGCACCTGTGCACTGGTCATGATGTCTGATCGGCATCTTGATGTGGCGCACCTGTGAGGTGGGATGGATTGTCTCGGCGGGGCAGAGGTGCTCGCTGTCACACATTTGGACAGATTTGTGAACAATGTTTGAGAGAAATGGTAGTGTTGTGTATCTGGAGTGAATTTTGGATCTTTAGGTCCATCTCAGGAAAAATGGGAGCAAAAACAAAAGTGTTGCATTTATATTTTTGTTGAGTATATTTTACTAAACATGAGTATTTACAATACAAATATTTTATAACAGGTTGGGCACATTAGCCAGTGATGATTACTTACACTTTCATATATATATATTGCCTTTCACTTTATTAAGATCAGATTCTGCAGCTAAAATTACAACAATACGCCAAAGGTGACTTGACTTGGACTTGACTTGACCTATTACAGGACTTGACTTGACTTGACTTGACATAGCCTGTGACTTGACTTGACTTGACTTGCCCAAGAAAAAAAAACTTGGGACTTACTTGGGACTTGAAGGTGAAGACTTGAGACTTACTTGAGACTTGCACATGTGTGACTTGGTCCCATGTCTGATTAGGGCCTCTGCTTTTTAGTTTGTATATTAACGATCTCCCCTCGGTGTGTGATTCTAATGCCATCATGTATGCAGATGACACAGTCCTGTTCACTCATGGGAAAAATACTGTAGAAGTGGCCATGAGATTAACAGGTGAATTGAAGAAGTTTGCTGATTGGCTGCAAAAATCTAGTCTCACTTTACATGTAGAAAAGACAGTTGCGATGTTTTTTACAGACGAAAAATTCTAAATTATCCAGATATTTATGTAAATGGGAAGAAAATTAAAAATGTCAGTGAATTTACTTATTTGGGGGTCACTTTGGATTCAACATTGACTTTTTAAAATCATGTAAAAAAGCTTAGAAATTCTCTCAAATTTAATCTGGCAAATTTTAGGTACGACTATCGAGGCATCGCACATGTATTTACGTTCCATGATTCTCTCTCGTTTTCTATATTGTGTGACAGGCTGGTTGCAGGCATGCAAAACAGCCTTAAAGCCTCTTGAGTCAATCCATAAAAGCGCTATAAAGATTCACGACAAAAAATCCAGACAGTATCACCACTGTCATATTCTTTCTAAATATGATTTTCTAAACTTCTATAACCAAATAATGTATGTGAACATCTGCCTATTTTTTTTTTTAATTATTCATGGTATTGCTGGCCCCCCCTCTGAGAAGGTTCGTCACACTGAGCTCTGAAAAAAACGACTCGAGTCACCAGGGCGACCTCTAGAGGAGAGTGCAGCGCTCCAAAATGTAGGACCTCTTTCAGTAAAACTGCCTTCTCTTTTATTGCCATGATTCAGTGAAATAGTTTGCCAAATGAGATTATAACATGTACAAGTTTTCCAACGTTTGCACATCGAACAAAAAATGGCTAATACCAAAGCAAATTTGCGCTCATTAGTGATGAATATGTGTGAGTGAAACTAGGACTGGTGAGTGTGTGTATGGATGTATAAAGATTAATTTTTTTGGAATGTTTTTAGAAATGGCATAGTGAGGGTCTTTATCTGATATGTATGCAAATATGTGATTATTCTTATGCACTGATCTATTACCCATTTACAATCTCTGTCATAGCATATTTAATTAACATCAACCTGTCCCGGGACTACAGGTGGAAATTAGCATTTTTGCTATAACCTGGCACCATGCATCTTTCTTTAGTTTATTTCAAAGGTCAATGAAATGTGCACCGTCCCTGTGCAAATAAATAAACCATACCATACAAAGATAACATCTTAAAATGTGGTTATAATTTATGAGGTTTACCCATTTTTGTCATTTTGCAATTTGTCTTTAATGATAGCCATGAGCTTTTCTCTGGCCTTGAGCGCCACGGAGAAGCTGGACGACCACATGGGGACCTTCACGTTGATGGGAGCTGAGATTAGACCTGTGGCGGTAGACGGCGGTGACACAAGAGGCACAGGAAGAACAAATGAGGAAGTGTATGCAAAGCAGACTTTCTTTCATCACACACTTTTGCATCAGGATTCCTACCATGCCAGTGCTGCGTGCAGAGCTGAGAGATTTCGTGGTAAAGTTCAGGCTGTTCCTCTGGATGAACATTCAGAAAGAGTCTCAACACCAGGTGTGTCCCCAAAGACTTGAACACTGAATAGGCACACTCTGGACGACCACTGCAAAGTGAGCACAAAATATAAAATCACCTTCATTTGATTTAGGACCACTGGACCATTTATAAGGAATATAGTTTGTTTTTAATTCAAAATTCAAGATATATAATAAAATACAAAGGTACAGGTAGGATTAAATAAGGTGTAAGTAGAGTATTCCAAAGGTGGTAATACTGCTCAAATTAATTTTGTTTTGCACATAATATATTATAGTACAAGTATTGCACGTGGATTTCGTATTGCACATAATATAGTATAGTAGTGTGGAAGTGCAGTGCAAGTGCAAAAGGTGAAAAAAGTGATTGAAAATAAAATAAAAATAAGATAAAAAAGAGCGAGTCGACACGGAGCAACTGATCAGTGCCACCATCCTGCGGCGCAGCTTGATGACGTCTGTGCATGGAGATACCGTTCATGCCATACCGTGGAATATTCTGTCCAATATCTCCATGGACACAAGCAGGTGGATGCCCAAATAAGAGTGAGAATAAGAGTTTTGGAGATGAAAGTGCTCAGGATACATGCATGTTTTTCAACAATTAAAACATCCAAAATGAAGGAAAAAAACTAAACAATTTTAGTCTATTTTGGGCTAAACTTTTACTTAATGGGGCTTCAAAATGTTTTACAAACCTTATTTGAGACCAGGACTAAACTAGCCAAAAAGGACTGAATGACAAATAACTATATGAAACTATTTGAAACTGGATGCACTGTTTTTACCTTTGTGAAAGATCCTTCAGGTGGTACTCACATACCCTAAAAAAAGAAAAGAGCACCACGAAGTTAGTAGACATGTTATAATACAACAATATGTTTATTGTCTTGTACTTTGACTATGGGTATATGTGATGTTGGTGGTATATGTGTTTATTGTCTTGGGGCCTAGGGAGAGCTGCAATTTCAAATCCTGTACATATGGTTTTTGACAATAAAGCTGACTTTGAACTTTATATGTTATTTAGTATTGTTATCCTTACCTGGTTATATAGACCTTCATTGATTCTAAACTACGTCCTGTGAAAAGACTGGAAAACGACAGACGAAGAAGACTTGCCTCTTCACCTGAATTTAAAAAAGTATGCCATCAGTTAATCAGGTATTAAGATTTATTTCAAGTAAACGTTTCTGGTGAATATTACAAAATTGATAATATGATAGATAAAAATAAGAGACCACTGCATTTTTTTCTGAAATCAGCATCTCTACATGTATTACAGCCATTCCATTCCAGCGTCTGTTGAATTCCAACACAAACACAAAGATGAGCTACTTCAGTTCTTGCACCAGGAGTGGAATAAAGTCACCCAAGAACAATGTGAAAGACTTGTGGAGAGCATGCCAAGACGCATGAAAGCTGTGATTAAAAATAAGGGTTATTGCACCAAATATTGATTTCTGAACTCTTCTTAAGTGTAAACATTAGTATTATGTTGTTTTAAAATGAATTTGATCTTGTTTCTTTGCATTGTTTGACATCTGAAAACATGTATCTTTTTTTGTTATTTTGACAATTTGTCATTTTCTGCAAATAAATGCTCTAAATTAATTTGGGGGAAATGTTGTCAATAGTTTATAGACTCAAACAAAAATGTTCCTTTTGCCAAAACACATACCTACAAGTAGTAAAATCAGAAAAACTGAAAATTTTGCAGTGGTCTCTTATTTTTTTCCAGAGCTGTAGGTCTCACTGTTAAATTGTACCATTGGTGGTGACAATCGTATCTCCGTACATGTTTGTCATCAGATCTGTGGGGTCCTTTTGAAAAATATTGGACTTTTCTGGAACACAGAGAAGAATTATCTTACATTTAAGACATGAAGGATTAAATTGTATTAAATAAACGAGTATTTCCTTGTCCTACCGCCCTTGAAAGCACCTTCAGCTCTGTTACAGCTGACTCACTACAAAGGACTAGTGAGATTCTACATTCACTACGCGGGGGGTGGGTGATCGGGCAAATGGGTGCTTGGGAGGTGGTTTAAGTTTTATGGGGGGAAAAAAGGGGAAAAATAAAAACATGTACATTGAAGTTCATTGTCTCATCTATGTTTAAAACTATAAAAAATGTAGGCCTAAATAAGTGACAAAACTTCTTCCAACACAAAAAACTGTACCTTTCTGTACATTGCTTGGACTTAATAACTTGACCTGATAAATAAATACATTAAAAAAATGGTTAGCTGAAAGAAATATGATATATTTCCTAATACAAAACAGTCTTGTTACTTTTAAGTTCATAAACTGTCTTTCAGTATCTGCGAAGAGAAAAAAGAAGAAGAAAAAAAGAGATTCTACACTTTAAAACGCAGTCACAAGTTTCTCCCATGACTGATCTGACTAATCCTGGGGTGCTTTTATGCCACCGTATGTACAAAAAAAATCATTGCACATACAGTGGTACTAATTTGAAGTATTTTTATTACTTTTTGTCAGATAATACACACATGTTGCCACAGTTACCCATGCAAAATATTAAAAATTAAAGAAAAAAGTACATTTCCCACTACACTAGTCTACAAGCAAAATGCTTCCGGAACAAAAGTAGTGAAATTTTTCTTGGTTTAGGTCACTGATAAAGAAAAAGTAAGTCAGAAGTGCTGATTGGCTATAGTTTCCAAGAAGTATTGGGTCAAAATAGGAAATTTATGCAAAATAAGGCAAAAACAGTAGTTTATCAGAAGGTACAGTGTGTCTAAAAGCAACCAGTTCTATCTGAAAGCCTGTCTGCACATTCACATACTGTACATTCATTTTAATATGTCTACAGTTTTAACATATCAGTATATAATATATATGCTCCTGGGACCCAAAGACAAAAAGTGTATCTAAATTATTATTAATATTATTTAAATTTTCTATTTGGAGGTAAATGAACACCTTAGCATTTACATTTTGTTAAATTATTTTTTATTCATAATGTTCTAACATGTCCTCTGTAATGGATTGTAATAGTGTTAAATCCATGTGAATAAAGGACACAAATTAATGGGCCGGGTCTCAGCAGGATATACAGTATTATTAGCCTATTATTATATCATTAAATATCTTGAATACATTAGCTAACTAGCACAGTTATCAATTGATTTTCAGTTCATCTTATCAATATAAATGAGATTTAGACACTTTTATCTCGGAAGCTGATCGAGTCCAAAAATTTGCAGCCCAGTGTAATCAAAATCCAAAGAACTGTATCTGTAGCTCTCACCTGTAAACTCCTCCTCCTTTTTGCTCCTCTGCCTCACCTGTCCTGTCCTTTTTTCACTTTCTTTTTACAGCATGTAGCCTACACCACAGCACCCTACGCATGTACACTTACACTGGCGGTATGATTATGGTTAAAGTACAATTAACAGATTCCAGGACTATAAAAATAAAAACACAGGTGTACGTCATAGTTACCGCACAGCAGCTCCCTGGCGCCGCGCACGGAGCACACAAACACGGTGGCTCGGTTGAGGAGGCGGCTCTGGAAGACTCTGCAGCCGCTGTGTTTATCCATCCTCTGCCGGTAAAAAGTCACTGGATCCCGGTAGAACTCCAGGGACTTATCCCCGAGCACCGCGAGTCCCGCATTTCCTGGTAGTTTCGACATTCAGCGCGGGGTAATAAGGGGTAAAGGGTAAAGTTTTAGGCTCATGCGCAAAATATTTGACCTAAATGAAACACGCACGTTGGGAAGGCAGCGGCAGGTTTGTAAAACTCATCGCCTGCTTTGGTGAGCCTTAGGTGGGTCAGATTACTGCTGTTTCACCGCTGCTGATGTGGATTATTCTCACCTGAGGCCACTGGGGCATGGAGAGGCGTTCAGTGACTGTGGGATAACCAAGTTTTGTTTGCTATCATTAAAGACAACAATACGGAATTATAGATTGGACTATAAAAAGTCATACAAAACGACTAAAACAAGGATGTGTTTATTTAAGGATGTTATATTTAAGGATTTATGGATTATTTAAGGGTGTATCTATTTATGTATTATTATTATGTAGGCCTATTATATGTTGTATATTATGCATTACATATTATACATATAATAGGCTACATATACTACTACTACTACTAATATTATTATTATTATTATTATTATTATTATTATTATTATTATTATTAAGTTTTTGTTTTTTTGTTTGCAGACAGTTAGGTTAGGCCTACAGGCACATTAGCCCAGTGCGTGTATTTATGAGCTTGTTTGTAACCTAAGTTTTTTTTTTCTTTACTTATACCAAAAATGTAAACATTTAATTAACCTAATCTATAAAAATATACCAGCATATAAACTTGTTGGACACTGCCCTCTATTGGTCAAAACAGTTATACACTTTAGAACAGACCAAATAAAATAGTAAACATAGTAGATATATTGGTTATAAATAATTGATGAAGGGAACTATAGCGGTTTTCACATTACAAGAACATTTTCACAGCTCTTGCTTTATAGTAACAGCTTCCTTGGTCCTGTTTTCAGACAGAGGAGAATCTGGACCAGGGATACATTTACACTGCATGCATGGTCTGGGTTCGATCCCCGGGTCGCCTGGGCCTTTCTGTGTGGAGTTTGCATGTTCTCCCCGTGTCTGGGTGGGTTTCCTCTGGGCACTCCGGTTTCCCCCACCAACCCAAAACATGCACCATAGGTAAATCCTCCAGCTTAGGCCCTGACCAAACCGAAGCAAGAAGATCATGGAGATGGTCCCCAGGTGCAGTAATGTGCTGCCCACTGCTCCTTTTATATACAGTATATATATATATATATATGTATATATATATATATATATATATATATATATATATATATATATATATATATATATATATATAGGATGGGTTAAAATGCAGAGAAGAATTTCTCCAGTGTGAGATCAATAAGGTTCACTTCTTCTTATAGCCAAATATAACCCCGATATTGTTTTGAGTTGTATCATTCATGCCGTTTTTTTGCATCACATTTTTATTTGCATGGTTTAAAGTGTTTACAGTGTTGAAGATGAAGACTATTTCTTTGTTTTGTAAATAAAAAGTTCAAGTTCAAAGTTCAAAGTCAGCTTTGTTGTCAAAAAACATATGTAGGCCTACAGGTTGCACACACAGGGTTTGAAATTGCAGCGCACCCTAGGCCCACAGTGAACATAAAACCTCTGATAAACAAGACAATAAACACCATGACTAAAACATCACATATACCCGTAGCAAAAAGTACACTAGGCTTGTATATAATACAAAAGTAAAATAATTAAAACACACAATGTGTAGCGTAATAAAGCTCAAATGGTGTATTTAAGCAGCAGTGTCATTGGGGGAGGGAGAGCAGGGAGAGAGTTCAGCATCCTGACATCTTGGTGGATGAAGCTCTTTCAGTCTGCTGGTCTTTGCCCTGAGGCTCCTCAGTCTCCTTCCTGATGGCAGCAGACTGAAGAGGCAGCTGGATGGGTGGGAATACGACTAATAACTGCTTCCTATTTAGTTATTAGCGGTTTACGTGTGTGTGTGTGTGTGTGTGTGTGCATGTGTGCATGTGTGTGTGTGTGTGTGTGTGTGTGTGTGTGTGTGTGTGTGTGTGTGTGTGTGCATGTGTGCATGTGTGTGTGTGTGTGTGTTATAGTCTGTAAAGATGATCGCCTCTGGTCCAGCTGTCATGGCAAGCTATGGACACACGGGGGCAGCACGACCCCCTGCCTGCCTCTGCGCCAGTGTTGCCAACTTAGCGACTTTGTCGCTATTTTTAGCTACTTTCTGGACCCCCCTAGCGAGAAAATTAGACAAAAGCGACTAGCGACAAATCTAGCGACTTTTTTTGGTGATCAGAGGCTCCAAGATCGCGGGAGGGGGAAAAATAATTGCGCCGTTTTCCCTCTTTCCCCGTTCAGAGAAAGAGAGGGGCGGGGGCGGAGTTGAGAACAGCGTTATGAGAGGCCGTGCAGCGCGGACACGCGCGCGGCGTCCGCGCGGACACACATACACACATACGCACGCACGCACGCCTCTCCTCTGCTCCCTCCCAGACTCCGAAGCCATAGGCTCTGATTCTCACACCAGTCTCTCCTCTGCTCCCTCCCAGACTCCCTCCCAGACTCCGAAGCCATAGGCTCTGATTCTCAATAAGTGTATGCCTATGCGCTCTGATTTGTTTTCTTTTTGGCGACACAAAGTCACAAGTCGCACTGCTTAAAAAGCTACAGCACAGAAAAGTTTTAAAAAGCTAGTTCTTTAGCACCAAATAAATAAATAAGTAAATAAAAAGCTATAGTTTGCCCACTAGAGCACAAAAAAACAAAAAATAAATAAAAAGCTTTAGTTAAACTACAGCATAAAAAAAAACACAAAATAAAAAAGCAAGCTATAGATCTTGGACTACAGCTCCAAAAAAATATCTAAAAAATAAAAAACAAATAAAAAAAATAAAAAACAGCTCGTCTAGCTACTTTTAGCTACTTCTGGGCGGGCCAATAGCTACTTCCAATGCTGGGGAGTTGGCAACACTGCTCTGCGCTCGCACCCTCCTCCTCCATCTCCTCGCGCGGATGATGGGTGCTATCTCCCCCGTGGCATGAGGCGGACTGTCGCGCGGCGTCACCCTGAGCAGACAGAGCTCGTGCGGCTCGGACAGTGGGCGCACGGACAGTGGGCGCACGGGCAGTGGGCGCACGGGCAGTGGGCGCACGGGCAGTGAGCGCACGGACAGTGGGCGCACGGCTGCAGCGCGCGTTTGTCCGGGACTGGACCATGAGCGCACGGGAGAACCGGAGCCACGGAGAGGAGCAGAGCCCGACACAGGTGAGCGCTCCAGCCGCACAAACTTTCACTTCACTCTACACCAATAAAAACAAACGAGGGAAGCTACACTTTAGTTTGGCGTGGTGAAAGTTTTTGCAAGAAGATGGCAAACTGTTTAATATCACACTTTAATCTTTTGTAGGCTGTTGAAATATTTGTTATTGCTCTTTTTAAATGTTTGCTTCTTGAGTGTTGACATAGACTAGGCTACTTGGTTTGATTTTCGAGCCAGGAGCACATCGAAAACTTAAGGAGTTAGATCCAAAGAGACTGGTAGGAAAACTTACTGTTGGTTAAATACATTAGTATTATCATTTTACCATTTTCATATCACTTTGTTACTAATATTGGGGTATAATTGGGATAATATGCAAGACCAGTGGAGTCCTGTTAAAGGGCCAATATTACGCTATTTTCTGATCTGTTATAATGTTTCCTCATCACAAACAGACCTGGAGTTGTGTTTTGTTTCATTCACTCATGTTGTTAACAAGTAAATCCTGCATATTTGTTTCTATAAAACAAAAGACACTTGTGATGTCATGTGGTAATACAGGAAGTGCCCCACTGTACTTTCACAATAATAATTTGGATGATTTCAGGCCTGGAATTCCCAATCTCTATTGAATAAATGGTATCTTGAGAACTAATACTAAATTACATCACAAAATGGAACAGAGCATTTTGAGCTTTGGAAATGTACACAGACTAATAATAAACGGTTACTCAAATGTGTTCATGAAAAACAACTCCAGGTATGTTTTGATAAGGTAACAATATTCTAACATGGCTTAAATGTTATTTATTTGTTTATTTCAGGGACAGTGCATATTAATCAACATTTGCCTGTAAATATGCCAGAGTTAGCCAAACGGCTAATTTTCATCTGTAGTCCCTTGACAGATGTTAGGTGTCATTTCTACATAACAAAAAAATCACATTACAAAGTTAAAATTCATCATTCTAAAAAGTACATTACTTCAGTTAAAATTCATCATTCTAAAAAGTGCATTACTTAAGACAACTCAATTACAAACATTCACCTGCAATCAATAACCAGTCAATTACAAATATTCACTCTCACTCAATCACTTAATAATCACTTAGTCACTTAATACCAGAATTCATTTTGTGTAATATAGGACCTGTAAGTGATTGTTATTTTATGGAAAAGAGACACCTTATTAGGCTACTATTGTCCATCCATCCATTTTCTTCCGCTTATCCGGGGCCGGGTCACGGGGGGGGCAACAGTCTAAGCAGGGACACTCAGACCTCCTTCACCCCGGACACTTCCTCCAGCTCCTCTGGGGGGACCCCAAGGCGTTCCCAGGCCAGCCGGGACACATAGTCCCTCCAGCGTGTCCTGGCTCTTCCCCGGGGCCTCCTCCCGGTGGGACATGCCTGGAACACCTCCCGGCGTCCAGGAAGCATCCGGAACAGATGCCCGAGCCACCTCAGCTGGAGAAGCAGCGGCTCTACTCCGAGCTCCTCCCGCGTGACTGAGCTCCTCACCCTATCTCTAAGGAGCCACTCTACGGAGGAAACTCATTTCGGCCGCTTGTATCCGCGATCTCGTCCTTTCGGTCATTACCCAGAGCTCATGACCATAGGTGAGGGTAGGAACGTAGATTGACCGGTAAATTGAGAGCTTCGCCTTTCGGCTCAGCTCCCTCTTCACCACAACGGTCCGGTACAGCGACCGCATCACTGCCGACGCTGCACCGATCCGCCTGTCAATCTCACGCTCCATCCTCCCCTCACTCGTGAACAAGACCTTGAGATACTTGAACTCCTCCACCTGAGGCAAGGACTCCCCACCCACCCAGAGAGGGCAAGCCACCTTTTTCCGGTCAAGAACCATGGCCTCGGATTTGGAGGAGCTGAACCCCGTACTCCCAGAGCACTCTCCACAGGACCTCACGAGGGACACAGTCGAATGCCTTCTCCAGATCCACAAAGCACATGTGGACTGGTTGGGCAAACTCCCATGCACCCTCGAGCACCCGATAGAGAGTATAGAGCTGGTCCAGTGTTCCCCGGCCGGGACGAAAACCACCCTGCTCCTCCTGAATCCGAGGTTCGACTATCGGGGGAGGAAGCGGGCTACTATTGCAATATTTTGAAAACAACATTTAAACAGACATTTTCCAATTAAATATACCAGTGAAAACAGGTGAAATCCTTTGCAGCCGTGTAGATTCACCTCATGTGAGCCTGTGATGAGTCTCTTGTGAAGTGTGAGAGTAAATAGTTGAACGTCTGTGGTGTGTGTCTGGTGATATCTCTGTTTTTAATGCTGTTGTCCTGCTTTGGGCTCATAATAGCTGGGTTAAGCATCAACTTAACCACTTAATGGTTTAACATTAAGATGGAGGACAGGTCAGAAAAAAAACAGATGGTGATTTTAAGATTAAAATCTCTGTAATTACCAAGCCTATCCATATGAAACAAAAACTGGCACAAAAATCAACATTTTCTCTGTCAACAGGAGCAAACTAATAAAATTATTTCTCAAAGAGTTTCAGAAAGTGGTAACATTATTCAACCCCAAAGCTGTGATTGTAGTCAGTTGAGAAGACTTTAATTTTTATTTAATTAATGGCAAGTTTGTTCAGCCTGTCCCAAGCAAATAATTTGTAGATCCTAAGATTGGATATTTCATCCAAAAACACAAAATCTCCCATTCCTCCATCTGAAATTAAATTAATGAATATGAATGCAACCTGTACAAGAGATTAATACGGTGTGTCTCAGAATTTATGAATGAGTAAATAAGATGGAGTGAAATGTTTCCATCACATCATTTGGTGCCAAGATCTGGCCAAGTTGATCTCTTAGTTCACTTTTTACAGTTGCTGTTAAAACATACCAGTGTTTTCCATAGAATTTGTTAAGATTATAGTGGCACAAACTATTTTTATTTGAGGGTGATTCTCCAACTACAGTCAAATTTGGTCATGATATTTTTCAGAAAATCCAACACATATTTTTAGAAATATTTAGATTTGTTCTACTTCATCACAATGTGTAGATACATTAACTGATAGTGGTTGTAATGAAATGACATAAATATTAAATCAATAATAATAAACAATAACAATAAATAAAGTGATGGAAATGACTGTTGTAGAAATGACAACGTTTAGCATTTCTTTTAAACTCTCATGACATATTAGCATGCTAATGTCTGTTTTAGAGTTAGCATAAAATATACTCAAAATACATCATATAAAATGGTATTTTTCTCATTATTTGTACATTCAAAGGAAATATGAGGTGTTTGGAAATGACGACCAATAAACCTACTCTTGGTTTTGCAAAACTTGACCTTGATTTTGTTCTTGTTTCCCTTCCTTCCATGGAGCTAACGCTGCTATGCTAACATGAGCTCCTGTCGCATCACAACTCAAGATTCAAGATTCAAGATTGTTTATTTGTCATATGCAGAATCAACACAAGGTCAACAATGCAATGAAATGCTTAGGATCAGAAGGACCGTTGACTCGCTAAGATAGTCAAGAAGTACTAATAACATGCAATAATAGTACATGGTAAAAAAGTGTTGCAAAGTGCAGGGGAAGAAGTAAACAATATAATAAACAATATAATAAACAATATAATAAAATATGTAATAAAATGTAATAAAATAAAAAAACAAGGTACATGTACAAGGTGCAGGTAGGATTAAATCAAGATCAAATAAGGTGTAAGTATTTCACAGATTGCACATAATATGGTGTGGTGTAGGTGTTGCATGTGGATTTCGTATTGCACATAGTATGATATAAATATTACACATAGGTTATTGCACTGATTATTGCACATGTAACAGTAATTTACAGTGAGGTAGTGACAAACATGATATATTCATATAGAGCAGCAGCAGTAAACATAATTATGCATAATGAAAGGTAGTTTAGTGCAGTATTATTGAGAGTTCAGTATTATTTAGAGTATTACCCAGAGTTCAGTAGTCTGACAGCTTGGGGGTAATAGCTGTCTTTGAGTCTTTTTGTGCGTGCTGGCAGGCTCCTGTATCGTCTACCAGAGGGTAGCAGACGGAAAAGTCCTTGTGCCGGATGAGTATGGTCCTTAGTGATGCTGCGTGCTTTACGCAGACCCCTGCTGTGGTAAATGTCCTGGATGGAGGGGAGACTGCTGCCAGTGATGTCCTCTGCCGCTCGCACCACCCTCTGTAGTGCTTTGCGGCTCTGAGCGGTGCAGTTCCCATACCACACTGTGATGCAGCCCGTCAGCAGGCTCTCGATGGTGCACCTGTAGAAGTTTGTGAGGATGCTGGTGTTCATACCAAACTTCCTCAACTTCCTCAGGAAGTAGAGTCTTTGTCGGGCTTTCTTAACCACAGTGTCTGTATGTAGTGTCCAGGACAGATCCTCAGTGATGTGTACCCCAAGGAACTTAAAACTGCTGACCTGCTCCACCTCAGCGTTGTTGATGGAGATGGGGGGATGCTGGTCTACACGCTGTCTCCTGAAGTCCACGATCATTTCCTTAGTTTTGCTGACGTTCAGAGAGAGGTTATTTTCCTGACACCAGCTGGTCAGTGATTTCACCTCGTCTCTGTAGGCACTCTCATCGTTGTTGGTGATGAGGCCTAGGATGGTGGTGTCGTCAGCAAACTTGAGGATGGTGTTGGACCTGTGCCTGGCGGTACAGTCATAGGTGAACAGGGAGTACAGGAGAGGGCTGAGAACACAGCCCTGGGGTGCCCCAGTGCTGAGGACACATGTGGAGGAGACGTGGCTGCCGATCCTCACCGCCTGTGGCCTGTTGGTGAGGAAGTCCCATATCCAGCAGCAGATGGACGTCCCCAGGCCCAGGGCGGTGAGCTTAGAGACCAGTTTGGAGGGGATTATGGTGTTGAATGCCGAGCTGTAGTCGATGAAGAGCATTCTCACATATGTGTTTCCTCTCTCCAGGTGACTGAGAGAGGTGTGGACTGCTAGAGCAATAGCGTCGTCTGTAGACCTCTTTGCTCTATATGCAAACTGCAGGGGGTCCAGGGTGTCGGGGAGGGAGTCACAGATGTGTCTCTTAATGATTTGTTCAAAGCACTTCATGATGACAGATGTGAGTGCTATGGGCCGATAGTCATTAGGACAGGATGCTGTGGGGGTCTTTGGGATGGGGACTACAGTGGAGGTCTTGAAGATGGTGGGCACGATAGACTGGCTCAGAGACAGGTTGAAGATGTTGGTGAACACCCCGGCGAGTTGGTCAGCACAAGCCCTCAGCACCCGTCCGGGGATGCCGTCGGGTCCTGGTGCTTTGCGGGGATTCACTCTCTTGAACGCCCGTCTCATTGTAGCAGTGTCTATACAAAGTACAGCGTCTTCACTGTCCACATGGGGTCTGGTGACAGGCGTGGTGTTAACTGCATCAAACCGGGCGTAGAAGGTGTTGAGTTCGTCCGGAAATGATGCGCTGGACAGTTCCACGGGCCCGCTCCTCCCCTTATAGTCAGTGATGCAGCGTAGCCCATGCCACACGCGTCTCGGGTCATTGCTCTGCTGGGCAGACTCCACTCTCTCCCTGTAGTCCCTCTGGGAAGTCCTGATGGTCTTTCTGAGGTCGTACTTGGCTGCTTTGTAGGCTTCGGGGTCTCCTGAGTTGAAGGCGGCGGTGCAAGCTTTCAGTTTAGCACGCACCTCCGGTCCCGCCCAGGGTTTCTGATTAGGGTAAGTGCAGATGGAGATTTTGGGCACCGTGTCCTCAATGCACTGATGTGGTTCAAGTAGACAAAGGTTTAAAAAAAAGTTAAAAGTTACATTTTGTGGTGGAAATGACAGTGATCCCTAGGGACAGGTGTTCTTTTTATGAAAAATAAATAAAATACTAATATATATTTCAAGCACATGATATTTTTCATTAAAATAAGGAATTTCTGTGCCATTTGTCAGTGAAGTTACTGTTGAATCAAATTTAATTTCAGTCTTATGAGGGACTGAGAGTCTAAAACCTGGCCAAGGGACAAAGGACATATAGCAAAAACACTCAATACAAAAACATATTTTATATAATAAAAACAGTAATTTATCTATCATATTTTTTTTGTTAGTTCATCTTTGTGTCTAGTAAGTGCAGCATGAATAAAAAAAATGACAAATGTGTTTTTGTTTTTCTTATTTCTGCCTGGGACACAAATTCTTTGATAGTTGGAGAATCAACCTTGAATAATTTAATCTCATTCAGTTTATGGAGTACAAATGTCACTTACTGTCTGTATATTTAATCTTCAGTCATTTTTGACCAGTGTTGTCTCTTTTATGTCTCATTTATGATAATACAAGAGCAACAAAGCCTGATTTTGTGATGCCAGTATAGTCCAGGTTATTTTTAGACTTTGTGGGAGAATTGTAGACTATGTGGGCCACCGTAGTTTCCTGGAGGGCTATTAATGGGAAACACTGCATTATTTTTACAGCATAAAAGCACAATGGCAATAAAATAACAGTACATAGCAATGTCCATTGATAAGTATGGAAATATGTGTGTGGAAATGCAGTTATAGTAAACTGTTATAAAGCATTGACAGTAAATTATCAGTCAATGTGATGACGATAAGAACTCTGAACACACGCATACCGGATCTACATTTGTTTGCATATGATTACGAGCAGTAGTCGAGTTGTAAAATGAAACCAGGGGGGATTTTTCACCAACGACGGGGGGGGGGGGGGGGGGGGGGGTTTGGACCTGGTTTAGTTTTGGTTTAGTCCTGGTTTAGTCCTGGTTTAGTCTTGGCTTAGTCCTGGTTTGGACCTGGCTTAGTCCTGGTTTAGATCTGGTTTAGTCCTGGTTTAGTCCTGGTTTAAACCTGGTTTAGTCTTGGTTTAGTCCTGGTTTAAACCTGGTTTAGTCTTGGTTTAGTCCTGGTTTAGTGCCGAAATAGATGCAGAAATAATCTGATAATATGACTCACCCATAAGAATGCGGTCAGATCCATTCTAACAGTTTGCCGTGTTGTCTTTAATAATCCGGAGCTCCGGAGAAAAGATAAGATAAGATAAGATAAGATAAGCCTTTATTGATCTCACACAGGAGAAATTTACTCGCCACAGTAGCTCCAGGACATTTGGACAAGAGGGAAAAAGTGCATGCAGGCAGGGAGGGGATAAAGTAAGTAATAAATAATACAAATAGTAATACGTAATAATAATTATAATGGAAAATAGTAATAATGATAACGATAAAGGACATAATCCCGAACGTATCCCGTGTCCCGAGGCGAGAGTTCCTTCTTACGTAGCATTAACGTAGCAAGTTAAGGATTCTTCTTCTCTTAGAAATGCCGCGTAAATATCAGGCTCACAGCTGATCGGCGAACAGGCGCAAACACAACAGCGGCAATCGTCATGATTGGCGGGAGCGCATATCGGTGCGTAATTATGCTGCAACATGATTGGAAGCTGGAGCGCACTGGCCATTTTGACTTAAAAACGGCGAAATTCGCCAAAAGTTTAGGGATTTTCATGCCTGATTGATAAAATGCCATAAGGGATGGAAGAAGGGATGCCCGTTTTAGAAGAGGGATGATTTTGACTATTTTTTCCCACAGGGGGGATGCAACCCCCCCCATCCCCCCTCAACTCGAGTACTGATTACGAGGTGTTTATTGATGTATTCAGGTCGTCAAGATTACAGAACAGGAAAGTGTATAGATCTCTGGAATCGTCAAGAGTTGTTTGAATGTTTGGACAGCAATAATATTAGGGATTGTATGATATTTATTGTAGAGATCAACCGATGGCCAATAAGCCGATTTTGATTATTTTCCCCAAGTTATGTAATTTAAATTTACTAGAAAATTATCAATTTTTTCACCATAAATCTGTAAGAAAGCAGTGCACTCACATTTTGTGCTGTTCTTCAGACTTAAGTGGTCAAATAAAACTTTATGCATAATCTTAAAGGAAGCAGCAGGTCAGCCAAAACAAAATGCCAGCCTCTGTTGGGGGTTTAAGGCAGATCATCAATGCTCTAAAAAGTGCAAATATCGGCCCAATATATCAGCCAATTGACTGAGCCAATTGAATAATAAAGAATACTCAAACATGGGTGAATGAAATGAAACACAACCCAGCTTTTTGAGGATATATCACCAATCTAGCATCACAAGAGCTAAAGCTCTAAAGCTCACAAGAGTCAATTTAATGTAATATAGGAGCTTTAAGGAGATTTATTTTAAGATCAATAGCTGGCGCACTAGATACATTGACCTTTGTTGAGGTGCGGCGTTTTGCTCCACGTGTGTGCTTTACTCTCTGACCCCTCAGCCCTCCTGTAAAGATGAGCGGAGCTAAGAAGTGGACAGAGTATGTTGAGTGTTTAATAAGGAGTGGACAAGTAAATATCTTTTCACCAAATACTTATCAACTGCTGTATGCCTGATATGCCAAGAGACTGTAGCGTTTTTTTAAAGAATATAATATCAGCCGTCACTTTGCCACAAAACATGCTAACTATGCTAGCAAGCAGTCAACGAAAGAACGAAAGAACCTGAAGGAGAACAGAACTTTCAGTGCTTTAAAATAGTAACTGTTAGTAATAAAAAGCTGTATTTTATTGATTAAATTTTCTCTGTTTTAAGAGTCATTTCAATAAATAGGCTAGCTAAATACCGTGGAACTTGAAAGATGGACATTTTGTTGTAATGCTTTTGTTAATTTTTAATTGAAATAAAGCACATGTTTTCTACATATCCCATGTTATTTTTAGTGTTTTTACCAAAAATCCACTAAATCCACCTGCTCCTGGTCTGGCCCTTCTGTCAAATTTTAGAACCCTTTGTGGCCCACGAGTCAAAAAGTTTGCCCACCCCTGATCTAGATGGAGGGTTTGTCACCTTCCTATCCCCATGTAGATGTTCTTGTTTTTATCCAAAATGTTCCACAGTATGGAATAATCTCTCTAGTAACATTCAGATGGAACCACCAAGGCAAGTTACAGGTCAGATCTGTGGAGAGGTGACCCCACTTGTATTTATAAAATCACCATAAATATATGCAAAGTAGAAGTTTAATGCCGTGCTGTGGAACAATAACACCAAAAAGTTACATAATGCAGCTTTAATATTGTAAGATATTTGCTACCCAATTACCATTTCATCATTTTTAAATTTTGTAACTCTTTAGAAATGTATGCATTTAATTAAATTTGAATTAAATCTAAATCCAGTCCAACCATTTCAGTTCATTATGATCTTGGCACCAAGAAAATTGTGATGTGCTTTATTTGGCAAAGCACTAAATTCACTTATTTAACTGGATATAAGATATTTGTTATGGTTAAATAATTTCAGTTTCATACATTTTAACATGACTAAACATCCAATAAAGTAGAATTACAAAAGAATGTAATTTAGTGACACAGATCTTAATGACGCAAAAGAACTCCCAAGTATTTGGTTAAAAAACAATTGCTTTGTCTGGAACGTTCCACTGTATGACAATATAACTTTCTTGCATTTTTTTTTTTCAGTACAGATGTGCTTTATTGCTCACAAAACATATATTCTTGCTTGTGAGCGTTGTTGCCTCTCCAGAGATCTTTCCTATAACTTTAATGCCATGAAGTCGACAGAGACCATATTCATAAGCAATATTTTTTTCTTCCTTGTTATCCCGAGATAACAAGATAATTAATTTGTGATCTCGGGAAAATAAAACAGTTATTCCGTGATCTCGAGAAAACAACTGAAACGTCTACCACCACATTGTGACAGGGCTATTTCTCATTCTGAATAGATGTGTTTTTGGTCATTAGAATGTCTGGAACAATAATCGATCAGCTGATAAGGCAATATTTTGATCAGGGGTTAACACAGGGGGGATAATTTCAAGATTAGTCCATGGCACCTCCGCAGAAGACTGGCCTGGCTTCGTCTTTACCGACGGAGATACAGTGATCGTTTTCTCGAGATCACGGAATAACTCTTTGTTTTCTTTAGATCTCGAAATAACAGTTTTGTTTTCTCGAGATCACAAATTAACTGTGTTGTTTTCCTGAGATCTCGAGTTAATTTTCTCATTATTAAGGTGGAAATTAACCATTACGAACATGGCTCCTGTCGGCTTCTGTACTGTGGATTTCAGGCAATGCAAAAACATCTCCAAGCACTCATAGTATAGCTTAAAAAAAAAGCTTAAAATTATGTGTGAATACAAAAGCACTCCTCCTCCCCTCTATCTCTTAACAGATCACCCGTTCACTAGACCCAAACATAAAAAGCTTTAAGCATTTGTTAACGACTCCGAGGAGGAACAGATTGGTGTGGTCGGACCAGAGCCAGCGGGTGCACCCAGGTTAGCCCCTCTGGCACCTGAAACTGGGCCACGGCATTAGTCACAGCAGCTGAGTCTGTTTGCCGTCCCCTCCTCTCACACTTCATTTCGACTTTGCGCTAATGCCTCTGATTAAGCGCCCCCTGTGGACATTTGGGAGAGAGTCTCCGCCTCCAGGTTAATGTGAGGTGGTCTGTGCCAACTCATTCCCCTAATTCCCAAACCGCCAAGGCTCATTCATTAGCACTGTCAATTTGCCTCGTACCTGTCACTGGAGTTATGCGCTTCCATTTTCTATATACAGCCAGGGTTTGGATTGTCATGTTTTTTTTGTTGCCAGGTTATCAGGTTTTGTGTTATCTTTTTATTGCATGTGATTAGATATGGTCCTCAGTGTGAAACAAGATACTGTAGGTGTAGGAATTTAAAGACGCACTATGTAACTTCTAAAGTAGAGGGTATTTCTTTGCCTGGAAAGTTACACAGTTCATTAAACATACTGTATCTCATTTGCTTCAATTATAGGTGTTGAAAAATACCTTAAAAACATGAATTCTTACCATGTACAGGCTTGCTTCGCCATAGATCTGACCATTAAACTCTCTCCATTGTGATTTACTACGTTTTTTTCCATACTGTAGAATAATCAAGGCAAAACGGTAATATCTAAATGAAAACAAGCAGGTAGCAAACCCTCCACAAGAAAAATTACAAAGTGCACCTTTTAATATGATTGTGTGAAGGACCTAGTACACAGCAAAAAAGCTTGGCCAAAATGTAAGCTATAAAACTTAAATCTATCAGAAAATGACTTAAAAATAGAGAAATTATCTGTCCATACAGCAAGATAATTTTACTTGACATGTTCTCTTAAAATAAACTACCCCTAAACTAGAATTAAGCAGTTTCAGAACTAGTAAGTAGATAATAAATCTTAAAACAAGATGAATAACCTGATGGCCAGATCAGTGAAATTTGCAGTGTAGTAGCCTAAAATAAATTGCAAACGTAATCACGATGCTTCAGTCAGCTTGAAGTTTTTGTTATAATGTTCCACCTGCATAGACTGGCTTCTACCTGTTATTACCCGCTGTCAGTTAAGGTGGATTCACACTTGTTCAACACACAAACCTGCATATTTAGGAGTTCTTCTCTCAAACAGAAAACACCTTGTGATGTGCTCCACCTTGTGATGTCATGTGGTTATACAGGAAGTGCTCCAGTGTGTTTTTAAACTCCATACACCTTCACTAGAATCGTTTGGATGATTTCAGCTCTACCGAACTAAAGGGTAAAAAGCAGCTGTTAACTTCATGATATCAGAAGGGGAACCATTTTTTTGCATTTTGAGCTTTGGCGAAGTGGACAGACTAATAATAAAGGATTACTCAAACATGTGTGAATGAAACAAAACACTAATCTGGGTATGTTTTTGAGGAGGTAACATTCTAACGTCACTTATATAGGACCTTTAATGTAGGTTGTCCTGTTGTCAGGGCTCTACTTCAAAATTGGTAATTCAAAAACGATTTGGAGAGGCCGAAAATAATCCTGTTCTGAAAATGGAATGCAGTTTTCAAATCTAAATAATTAGCACTTTCTATTACAATGTGTCGTATACTATATAGATAAAGTTCAAGATCATGTAAAATATGTTCAGGAAAGATTTTGGTCAAGTTAGGCTGCATCCCATTCCTCTGTCTTACCCCTTCCTCCTCCCCTACTCCTTTATCTACGTCTTTGTCTTGCCCCTCGATACCGAGCTGAGAGGGCTCGGGGTACGAATGTTCCCCTAAGAAATGGGACACCACTAGATTACCGTGTGCGTCATCATCCCTTGCCTCTACCTGGCTGCTACGTCTACAGAGGCGACAATTGACGCAAACAAACGTAAACAAATGTCAAGGATTATCGGGTACCTCAGCTCGACAAAAAAACTAGCTTGTTTGTACATGAAAGTTTGATGAAAACGATGATGTCGGCTAAAGAGACACCGACAGTTCACTAAAAGTAATCTAGAACATAATGTAGCATTCGCCCCTTAAGATGCTAATTAGGCTGTGTAAGGCTTTAAGCAATGAAGTGGCAAATAATACTTAATAATATAGTAATAGTAGATACTATATTGTAAGAGTATAATGGGCTAGTATCAGAAGTTCACCAAGTTCGCTCTAGAAGGCTGTGGACCAGTAATAAATAAGCAAGGAAACAATAGTTTAGTGTCCAGGTACCTTGTATTTTTCTTTAAAGTGCAAAGTGGAAAATGATTTACATATATACAGTGGCAGAGGTAGAGGCAGAGGTCATGACCTTAAATAACAGTTCATTTTCAGCAGTGATCCAATAGTGGTCCGGACAATCAAACAATCAATCAGTCAATGAATGAATAAACAGCAGCAATTGCAATTAAACAGTTCAGTGTTCAGATATCAAACTGTCCCAAAGTTCAGTGCAAATATAGTTTGTCCATGAGATACCTAAAAGTCCGTTTGTAAAGTTCATTGGCTAAAGTGCAATGTTGGAGCAGGCAGATGTAAAGTTGTGCAGAGAACAATGGGGGGCAGAGGCTAGAGTTTTTATCTCCTACCGCACAGGTGGAGAATTCGATTGAGATGATCGCTGCTCGATTGGTAGATCCTGGGTAAGCTCGCCATCGATTGGTTGAACCATGAATTGGGGGAAAAGAAAAAGACCCGGCCTGTGTATGCAACAGAACCAGTGAATTAGCTACTAATTCTAAATGAACAATTTCTTCATCAAAAATGAACAAAATTATTAAAATACATAATGGCATCAATAGTGCACGCTAATAGACATAATAATACATGATTGTTTCATATAATAATAAATAAGTGTGTCATAATTGTAAACCATGCTAAACTGTTAATCGATAATGAAAATACATTTATGAGACTCCTTGGCTGATCAATGTGACGCTGCCATCCTGATCCCAAAACCTGCCTGAGCTTGTAGGCGTACCCCTTTGTTTCAAGTCTGGTTGAGCGCTTACTTCATTTCAAGGGGTATGTAGCCCTCGGTCGTGGCCCTAGCCCTTGATCAAAATTAGAATTGGGACACACCTTGCCCTCACATGAACGCGCAAAACCAAGGGGTAAGACAGAGAAATGGGACGCAGCCTTAGTTTCTGGTTTAGGTACTAGTTTTAGCCAAGAATCATGACAAAATTCAAATCAGAACCTAAGAAAACTGTGTAAGACTTAATACACTAAGTACAATGCAATGACAAGTAATACCGTGTAAGTAGGTGCTTGATGCTCTGACAGTTTAATAGGGAAGTTTCTCTGAGCTGTGGCGCTGCATTCATTCTCTTTCATATGTATTATTAGAACTGTTATATACAGTTCTCCGACATTTCTGAATTCTGACAGCGTGAGCGGTGCTGTGAAGAACCACAGACAGGAAATCACTGGCCTACACTTTGTTGGGTACTGTATTGTGTAAAATGGACTCTTGTGAGCTTTAAGCCATGTTAGAATGTTGTTACCTCCTCAAAAAACATACCTGGAGTTGTGTTTTGTTTCATACACACCTGTTTAAGTAATCCTTTATTATTAGTCTGTCTTCAAACCTCCAAAATCGTATGTGAGAATGCTGTTCATAGATTTCAGTTCAGCATTCAGCACCATAATTCCACAGCAGTTCATCACCAAACTGGACCACCTGGGGCTTCAGACCTCACTGTGTAATTGGCTGCTGAACTTCCTCAGTGAGAGGCCACAGGCAGTGCGGGTCGGCAGGGCTGTGTGCTCAGTCCGATGCTGCTGACCCACGACTGCGCACCGACCTTCAGCACCAATCACATAGTGAAGTTTGCAGACGATACGACTGTGGTGGGTCTCATCTCAAATAATGATGAGACAAACTACAGGAGTGAGGTGAGCCTTCTGACCAAGTGGTGCAGCGATAACAATCTCCTTCTGAATGTTGAAAAGACCAAGGAGATTGTTATTGACTTCCGGAGAGGCCCTACCCAGCACCCCCCACTGTCCATCAACGGTGCTGCTGTAGAGAGGGTGAGCAGCACCAAATTCCTGGGGGTGCACATCAGTGAGGACCTCTCCTGGACAGCGAATGCTGCATCACTGGCAAAGAAAGCTCAGAGGTGCCTCTATTTTCTCCGCAAACTGAGGAGAGCTGGAGCCCTCCCACCCATCATGACCACCTTGTACCGAGGCACCACTGAGAGCATCCTGACCAGCTGCATCACTGTGTGGTACGGGAGCTGCACTGAACAGAACATAGGCCTACATGCATAGTGAATACAGCTGGGAGGTTCGCTGGTGCCTCTCTCCCCTCCCTTCTGGACACTTTTAACGAGGGATGCAAATTATCGATTAATTCATTAATTGATAGTTTATTGACCTTATCGATCGATTAACGATTAACTGATAAGCAGCGTTTTTCACCTGAATTTTAGTGTTTCAATAGGGTCTTTAAAAACAAAAGGAAAACAAGAGGAGGTGGCCTGCTTGTTTTTATTAATGAACGCTGGTGTCACCCCGGGAACGTACATGTGAAAGATCAGCTGTGCTCCCGGGACATCGAACTTCTTGCTGTGGGTATGCGGCCCTACTATTTGCCACGAGAATATTCACATGTCATCGTACTTTGTGTTTATATTCCTCCATCGGCGGATGGTGGGGCTGCATGCGAGCAGCTCCATACTGTAGTGACGAGACTGCAGACAGACCACCCGCGTGCTCTCGTTCTAATCACGGGGGACTTTAATCACAACTCCCTATCCACTACTCTCCCTACATTCACGCAATACATCACGTGCCCCACGAGAGACAATAAGACTCTGGACCTTTTTTACGCAAATGTCAAGGACGCTTACACCTCCGCCCCCCTCCCCCCGCTCGGACGCTCAGACCATTGTCTGGTCTACCTGCTCCCGCAATACACACCCAGGGTGCGAAGACAACCTGCGCAGAAGCGGTCTGTGAAGCTTTGGACTCAGGAGGCCTGTGAGAGTCTGAGGGACTGTTTCCAGAACACTGACTGGGACATGTTCAGCGGCTCTTACGGAGATGACATCAACGGCCTGACCCATTGCATTACAGACTACATTAACTTCTGCGTGGAGAACACTGTACCAACCAGGAGGGTACGGTGTTTCTCCAACAACCACCCCTGGGTCACCCCTGAGCTTAAAGCCCTCCTGAACCAGAAGAAGAGGGCTTTCAACTCAGGGGACAGAGAGGAGCAAAAAAGGGTCCAGAGAGAGCTTCAATGGAGGATACGACGGGCCAAAAAGGACTATGGGAGGAAGATGGAAGAGCAGCTGGCCCAAAACAACGCACGGGGAGTGTGGAGAGGACTGAGGAACATGTCTGGTTTCGGACAGAGTGGCAGAGGGACAGCTGATGGCGATCAGCGCTGGGCGGACGAATTAAACCGTTACTTCAACAGGTTTGACTCGCCCCCCACCCCCTCTGCCCCTCTGCCGACTCCCCCCTCCTCCTCTTCACACCTCCCCGGGCCAGTAGCCACATCCCCCTTCCCCTTCACACGGACTCAACCCAGCACCAGCCCCCCTCCACCCCCCACCTCCACCAGCCCCTGCAGTCCACCCCAGTCCCCCCCTCACTCCCCCCTCTCCATCACACCAGACGAGGTGAGGAGGGAACTTAGGCGGCTCAACCAGAGGAAGTCCACAGGTCCTGATGGTATCTGCCCCAGGCTGCTGAGAACCTGTGCAGACCAGCTCTGTGAGGTTCTCTGCTACATGTTCAACCTGAGCCTCAGCCTGGAGAAGGTCCCCGTCCTGTGGAAGACCTCCTGTGTGGTCCCGGTTCCCAAAACAACAAACGCCAGGGAACCGGCCCACTACAGACCAGTCGCCTTGACCTCCCACCTCATGAAGACCATGGAGAGGGTGATCCTCAGCCACCTCCGCTCTGTGGTGAGCCCCACCCTGGACCCGCTGCAGTTTGCCTACAAGCCAAACGTAGGAGTAGAGGACGCCGTCATCTACTTGCTGCAGCGGGCGCTCACCCACCTAGAGACCGCCGGGAGTGCTGTGAGAGTCATGTTCTTTGACTTCTCCAGCGCCTTCAACACCATCAGGCCGGCGCTGCTGCGGGGGAAGCTGGAGGACGCGGGAGTGGATGGACATCTCGCTGCCTGGACCATCGACTACCTCACTGACCGTCCACAGTACGTGCGGCTGCGCGGCTGTGAGTCAGAGGTGGTAGTCTGCAGCACTGGGGCTCCCCAGGGAACTGTCCTCTCACCCTTCCTCTTCACCATATACACCTCGGACTTCACATATAACATGGACAGCTGCCATCTCCAGAAGTTCTCTGACGACTCGGCCATTGTGGGCTGTGTGTCAGAGGGGAACGAGCTGGAGTACCGCTCGGTCATCAGTGACTTTGTGGACTGGTGTGGGCGCAACCACCTGAGCCTCAACACCAGTAAAACAAAGGAGCTGGTGATCGACTTCAGGAAGAGACCACTACCTCACTCACCGGTGAACATCCAGGGGCAGGACATAGAGACTGTGGACAGTTTCAAGTACCTGGGTGTTCACCTCAACAATAAACTGGACTGGTCCCACAACACCAACGCCCTGTACAAGAAGGGCCAAAGTCGCCTCCACCTCCTGAGGAGACTGAGTTCCTTTGGAGTGAGCAGGCCTCTGCTCAAGACTTTTTATGACTCTGTGGTGGCCTCTGCTCTCCTCTACGCTGTCGTCTGCTGGGCCCCGAGCAGCACAGAACGGGACAGAAAAAGACTCAACAAGCTGGTCAAGAGGGCCAGCTCTGTCCTGGGCTGTCCTCTGGACTCTGTAGAGGTGGTGGCTGAGAGGAGGGTACTGGCCAAATTCACGTCCATCATGGACGACACCTCTCACCCTCTGCACCGGACTGTAGAGGAGCTGAGCAGCTCCTTCAGCAGCCGACTGAGGCACCCCCAGTGCAAGAAGGAGCGCTACCGCAGATCCTTCATCCCCACCGCCATCAGACTGTATAATTCTACTGTATAGTCCTACCGTGCAATATCGTTTTCCCAATGTGCAATATTGTTTTTTTTTTTCAATACTCCTATCGTGCAATATAGTTTTTCCAATTTTTTTTCAATACTCTCCCGGTCACTGTTTTTTTTTATTATTATCACTACTATTATTATTATTCGATTTATTACTTTTTTTTTTTTTTAATTATTATTATCACCTATCTTTATGCCTTTTTTTGCCTGCATGCACTTGTCTTCTTGTTCAAACTGTCCCTACCTGGAGCTACTGTGACAAGTAAATTTCTCCTGTGTGAGATCAATAAAGTCTTATCTTATCTTAAAGTCTTATCTTATCTTAAGAATATAAGCTATAGTATACATAACACTGAGTCAAAAATATATCATAGTATTATTATATTGTATATTCCTCAATTAATTATTCCTTAGTAAAAAGCAGACAAATGTTTACCTGGCCAGCCAAATGATATCTCTCTGTATTTCCTATACACTGCGATACCATTTGGACACCCTCCATCCACCCTCGCTCCTCCGGTTACAAACGGACTCCGCGATTCTGATTCGTTCAAAGATGGTGACGTCAGTGCACCCGCCTTTGCCCGCAAAGTCACTCTTAGGCAGCGGAAGTTCCGCCTCAGTTTTGAATCAAGATGGCGCAATCTCTGATTGGTTCACTTAGCTGTCTGTCTACGCGCAACCGCAGCGCATTTTGGACCAAGCGTTACCAGACTCACTCGCTGGTACAGCGATGAGTCATGGATTCTTCCAGGCAAGACAAATGTATTAATGCTGAATAACAAAATACAGTATTCCCTCACTCTATCGCGGTTCGCAGATTTTTTTATTTTTATTTTATTTTTATTTTTTTATAGTGTAACATTTTTTTATAGTGTAACATTGTGTTCTGTCCTGATTGGCTAAGAGACTAGACCAGGACTAAACGTGGACTGGACCAGGTCTAGACCAGAATTAAACCAGGTCTGGACCAGGTCTGGACCTGGACTGGACCTGGACTGGACCGGGACACGACCGGGTCTGGACCTGGACTGAACCAGGATTGGGCCGCTGCCTGCCGCTGCTGGTTTCGTGCGGCTGGTTTGTGGCTCGGGGCCCGGGCCGCAGGCCAGCCGCACGGGACTCGGGGCCCGGGCCGTGGGCCGGCCACGCGGGACCAGCAGCGGCACGTTGCGGCTCATTCCTGGGCGCCGCGGTTCGATCTCGCCTCGCGCGTACACCCGGGGCTGCTGAGCAGTGCCGTTGGCACCTGCGGCTGGCTGTGAGTCGAGCACAGCGCGGTGTGTGGTTGCCTTGTTTCGTGACCACGCGGGTGCGCGTGTCCGCGATTAGCGATTAATTACAATTAATGCATTTTGTTCGACTAACGTCTTAATCGACAATTAATCGTTAATCGATTAATTGTTGACATCCCTACTTTTAACACCCGCTTCACCCGCAGAGCGTCCAGCATTGTGGGTGACCCGAGCCACCCCTCACACAGCCTCTTCAGCCTCCTGCCCTCGGGGAGAAGGTACCGGAGTCTCCGGGGCCACTCCACCAGACTGTCAAACAGCTTCATCCACCAGGCTGTCAGGAAGCTGAACTCTTACTTTACTCTTTACCCTACTGTTGCACATTTATGTTTACCTTATTTTCAATCCAAATTCTATTGCATATTTGACTAAATCTGTAAATAGGTATTTATTTATTCTTTGCACTACTTTTTAGATTTTGTCTTAGATAGTTTTTGTATTGTCTTTATATTGTATTTCGTACACTGTCTTTTTTGCACTGCTTGGCCAGAGAGAAACAGAATTTCGATTCATTGTATGTCTAACACATAGAGTATGGCAGAATTGACAATAAAGTTGACTTTGAACTTTGGAAAAAAAAAATGCTCCCTTCCACCTTATGATGTCATGAAGCATTAGATTTCAAGTTGCCTTCTACCTTTTACCTTTAGTTCAGTAGAGATTGGCAATTCCAGGGCTGAAATGATCCAAATGATTCAAAGGTGTGTGGAGTTTAAAAACACAGTGGAGCACTTCCTGTACTACCACATGATGTCATAAGGTGGAACAGAGTGCGTTCTGTTTGAGAGAAGAGCTCAGCCTAAATATGCATGGTGTGGTAAACATGTGAATGAAACGAAACACAACTCCGGCTCTGTTTGCGCTGAGGAAACAGCATTAGGACACAGATCAGAAAATAGCGTAATATGGGCCCTTTAAAAGAACTCTGCACATTTTCTGCCTCTGCTCAAACTTTTTCAATTGTTTCATTCAATACAGTACCTTAAATAATTGCATGTGAATTACGCAACACTTAAATCGATCTTTTCCTCGCAGTTTGTCTTGATTATAATTGGTTTTCCGAATGTTCTTTCTATAGCGTTTTACTGTCAGGACATTGTCAGGAGAAAATGGAAAAAGAATCCATCAGAAGTCCAGTGGTTACAATTTCCTCTCCACTACTATTTTTTATTTCCTTACTTGTGCTGGAAGGTAGTGTGTCTTTAGCAGTCGTACAACGCAGGGCTGGACTGGGACAAAAAAAACACCCTGGCATTTTTGGCTTAGACCGGCCCCTCATAATTAGCGGAGCACAACGGACTAATTTACTTAATTTATGTTCCCCGAAGCAAAGTATTTTACTATTGTTACGTCTTGGCTGAGTGGAAACCAGGGCGCAACATTTAAAGGAAAAATCCCAGCTCCCAAAAACCACCAGCAAACGTACAGTAACTACACATTCACCGGTTTATTTAAAGATCCCATGACATGGTACTTCTTGATGCTTTTATATGGCTCCTTAATGGTTCCCTAATACTGTAAATGAATCCTTCTTCAAAATCAACACTTGGTGCATGGGAAAGACACATGTACAGAGTCAGAGTCAAAAAATAACTCTCCGAACACCTCATTCTGCGCCTTGTTGCTTGAATGCAAATGAGAAGAACACAGATTGGTAAGAGGAAGGGGGGGGGGGGGCAAATGCGCCGCTGGTTCCTTGTGTTAGCGCTGCACTGTGTGCTGGCCCCACTTCCGCGTGTGTAAGCGCGAAGGAGGAGAGGAGAGCCTTTTCAATGAAAAAAAAACACATTTGTACAGAAAATAAAATTAAACCACTGCTGTTTCAGAGGTCCAGAGGGTCGGGTAAAGGACTTCCAAGCCTAGAAACACTCGCACGTGCCTCCAGGCAAATAAAAAAACGCATTTCGCATTGCGTAGCTCCTCCGCGGTCCAAACTCTCTGGGTGTGATTTCCAGAGACAGGGGGTGGAGAACCTCAGAAAGTGAAAATTTCATGCCATGGGACCTTTAAAATGCATCTTGCGCACACATACACACACAAAAACCTTTCTCATCGAATCTACACGATTCATGTAGGTCACCTGTTTTGGCTTCAAAACGGCGAATTTTGCCGAAAGGTGAGCGATTTTTATGCCTGTCCCATCACCTAAAAGTCCCTAACATTACTACCTGCTTACCTGCTGTGCCTGGTCCTCAGGTTCCCTCAGGTTCCCTCGGGTTCCCTCAGGTTCCCTCGGGTTCTCTGTCCACAGTCTCTGGCTGCTTCTCTCCCTGTCCACCTTCAACCTGGGCTGCAGAGGTCGTGGAGGCTCCAGCAGCCCCTCCAGAGAATATGTCTGTTATTTTAGAACATTTTGCAGCGTCTATAGCGAGATTTTTTAATCTTTTAGCCTATAACTTCTCCATACCCCCTTTCTGCCGCTTCTCCATGTTTCCAAGCTCAACACTGAAACTGGTGGGGATCAACGCGGAGAAAGGGGTGGGACCGCTCTCGTAAGCTTCTATATCCTGATTGGTTTAGTCCACTGTCTATATTGAAGATGGACCAGTGGGCTGCCTCTGAAAAATTGTGGGCCGGTCTCTCAGTAAAAAAAACAAAACAAAAACAGCATCGGCTCCGAGGACTGTTGGCCCATTGGGAAAATGCCTAGTATGCCCGATTACCAGTCCAGGCCTGGACAATGTAACAAAGTAAAAGTAGTAAAGTACTGTCCTTAAGTGTACATTTCAAGTATGTGTACTTTTGTGTAACTTTTCTGGTGGAGAGTCCATCAAATGCAACTTTACCAACTTTAATACTTTTGCTTAAGCAGTATTTTTTTATTTTTTTTATTTTTTTTCATGGGCGGCAGCAGCTCAGTTGTCTAATGATTCAGGGGTTGGCGGTTCGAATCCAGCTCTTGACGGGTTGGCCATGTGTGATCCCAGCTCTCACAGATGAGTGCTGCCGTTGTGTCCTTGAGCAAGACTCTTAACCCAACCTCGCCCCCAGTGTCTGCGGACATTGGTAGCCCCCATGGCAGAATTAAATCAACGCCAGTTGTGACGTGGGCCTTCCTCCCGTGGGCCCACCACTTGCAGGAGGATCCATGGGGGCTGGTGCGTTGTGTTCTAGGCAGCAGATCTGCTTGGACTGCTGCTCCCACGACCCAGAAATGGAGAAGTGGAAGAAGATGGATGGATGGAGATTTTTTCATGTGACACTTTTACTTGAGTATTTCTTTGCTCTGGTATGTGTACTTTTACTTAAAGATGACCAAACCACACCAAGTTACGGGGCAGATCTTTGAAGAGGCAACCCTGCTCACAGTCAGAATTCCTGTTTTTCCACCTGATTGAACAACTGAAACAAATGTAAAGTACAGCTGTGGAACATTACAGACAGAGCAATGGCATATCCATAAAAACAAGCAGGTGGAGGATCCTCAACCAAAAAGTTACATAGTGCACCTAAGTAGATTTACTTTTTTACAGCCCAAACAGTGGAGTGGTTTAAGTCTCGCCTTAAGACCCACATTTAGGCTACGTTTATACGGCGACGATCAAAACAGAAGACGCAAAAGTGGCGTCTCGTCTTCAATTTTTTATCCGCGTTTATACGAAGACGCAAAAGTGGACGCAAAAGCCAGCGAAGGGAGGCGCTGGACTGAAAAAAAACAAAAAAAAAACCCATCACAACAGCGTCAAGTTACATTTCTAACCACGACTGTACCGGAAAAGAGAAAGGTAAAACTTCAAAATAAAATGTTCTAGTTGCGTTTTAAATGAGTTGTTAAAGGGATATGCCACCCCCAGGTCAAATTTGGGCATCTCCCCACAGTCCAGAGACTAAAACAAGTGATGAAAAGCATTTTCCTGGTCACCCAGCCATTGTCCGAGTCTGTTAGCACTGACCGCCGCGCGAGCTGCTGCTCCTCCGCCTTAGACTGGAGGCTAACGTCGCCAGAGAAAGATTTCGGCCAAAAGGAATTCATTTGCGCGATGCTTTTCCCAATTACTTTCTGTGTAGTGCGCATTCATATCGAGTGCAAATAAATGCGCAAATCAACACGGAGAACTTGCCTTGGTCATTTTGGGTGAGAACTATTTTTCAGTGCGGAAAAAGAAAGACGAAGCACGCACCGGGGGAACTCCCTTTCTGGTGCGTAAACAGGGATTCCCCTGTCCGCGTGGTGCGTGCTTCGTCTGTCTTTTTCCGCACTGAAAAATAGTTCCCACCCAAAATGACCATGACGTTAGCCTCCAGTCTAAGGCGGAGGCTAACGTTTTTGTTGCTTAATTTTATGATCTCTGTGCAGCACTTTGGAAACTGCTTTGTTTGTAAAATGTGCTATACAGTGGATTTGGATTTACATTAAGCCGGACTGAAAAGTTAAAGTATTTTTCATTATTGTCTGAGATCTGCTGAAAAGGCTGAGGGGTTTATTTTTTAACATGTTTATAGTTTGAGCAAACTAAAATAAACAAATAAAAACAGCAAGGAAAAAAAAAACGATTGATTCAATTATTTCTGTTGAAGAAAATTCAGCACAAATCAATAAATTTGAAGCTTCACGACATCTCAAAATCTGTGCAAATATACTTTTTACTCTTTGAATACATTTTTAAACGGGTGCTTTAATACTTTTACTTGAGTATTTCTTTGCTTTGGTATCTGTTTATTTAAAGGTGCGTTCTGTAACTTTTCTGGTGGAGGGTCCATCTTTGCTTTTCTCCATGAAGATGTTATTGCTTTATCTGGAATGTTTCACAGTATGGCATTAAACTAGACCAAGTTACAGGTCAGATCTATTGAGAGGTACTCCCGCTTACAGAATCCCCATTTTTCCAGGTATTTTCAGCAGTAAAACCACCTGTAATTGGAAATAAGGTAGAGCTGTTTAAAGTCATACTGTGGAACATTTGGGGTTAACTGTGGCACATTTACAGTACGTGTTGTACTAACACATGTTGATTAATGTGCACTGTCTCATATTTAATAAACAGAACTTGATACATAAACATTTGAAGTAAAGCAGTAACATATCCATAGACACAAGCAGGTAACAGACAAACCAAAAAGTTACATAGTGTACCTTTTAATACTAGATTTTTTTCATGTGATATTTTTACTTTTCCTTGAGTATTTTTTGGCTCTGGTATGTGTACTTTTACTTGCATTGCAAAACTTGAGTACTTCTTCCACCACTGGTTTTAGTTCATCAGCGGTAGGACCTGCAGCCTTATTGTGACCAGGCCCGCACGCTCAATTAGATACTCACAGCCCATTAACCTAACCCACGCTCACAGTTGCAACTTGTTCCAGTCATCCGTGCAGCTGGCAGCTTTACATCACAGGGGAAACGACACAATAACAGCCGTTTGAACAGTCGGAGGAGGCATTATCGGCACGCAAAATAATTCACAATTCTGTCATATGCAAGGCAGGACGGCTGGGGTGTTATAGCTAGAAGTCTGTTTAAAGGACCCATATTACACTATTTTCTGATCTACTGTCCATTCACACGTGTTTAGCCTACAGATTCTGCATATTTAGGTGGTGATCTTCTCTCAAACAAAACACTCAGTTCCACCTTGCCTCAGTACAGATGTATTGCATAAGCAGCTCCTGAGGTCAAAATAAGTCAGCTGCATACTCTCTGCATTTTATTGATACTCAGAAAGTACATTATTAGCATGCTATTTGTTAGCATTACAGTGATGGCAAAACTTGTCTCTGGCCTCTTGTGAATAGCGCCTATAAACTCATTGTAGGACGCTCAGAATGCATGCAAGGTAACTGAGGAATGACTTTAGACCACTGCAAACCGCTTAAAAAGAACTAGACTTAGACTTAGACTTAGACTTAGACAAACTTTATTGATCCACAAGGGAAATTGTTTTGGGTACGGTAGCTCACTCATCAAATATAATATCTAATAGAGGGTAACAGAAAATAGATGGAATAACAACCAAAGAGCAATAGACCAGTGTCAGATGAGACATAATTATAAACATAAAAATAATGATAATAAATGTATATGTACACAGCAGAATTAAATAGAAAAGTAGTAATCAAGTATAAAATACAATATCAAATAAGATGCGTGAAAAGTCCCTCAGTCGTCCAGGTAGAATCCATGATAAAAGGAGAAGTTAAATTTGTCAACTGGACAAAGTTTGTTTGGTTGAAAACGTTTCGCCGCTCATCCGAGAGGCTTCGTCAGCTCTGGTTTTTGTGCTGGTTAGACACTGCTTATATCTAGCTGCCGGGCGGCGCTCCCTACACTGAAAAAGCTCTGAAAACGATCCCCCCTAATCTGTCTCTTTGTTTTTCAAATTACTCTAACAACTAGTTTCGTCCCCCTATTCAACGTCTAACGACCCTCTCCACCCCTCTGCCCTGGATTGTCTGCCCTAATGTTTCTTTGTCTGTTTTGACTTGGTTTAAGAATCGAATTATAAATGGGAGACAAGTTATGTCTAACTCCCCTATTTCTGTTTAATGACGGATTTTCTTTTTTGACAAAAACTTTTTGAAAAACAAAGAGACAGATTAGTGGGGATCGTTTTCAGAGCTTCTTCAGTGGAGGGAGCGCCGCCCGGCAGCTAGATATAAGCAGTGTCTAACCAGCACAATAACCAGAGCTGACGAAGCACAATAACCAGAGCGGCGAAACGTTTACAACCAAACAAACTTTGTCCAGTTGACAAATTGAACTCCTTTTATCAATATCAAATAAGATGTACAATCTCAGCTATATACACTAGTTCTGTTTTTCAAGTTTTTACGATGGTAAAGCAACTTTAATTTATGTTTTGTTCTTATAGCTAGCTACATTAACTTGAAAATATAAATCAAATGTTTTGTCCAAACAGTTACTCTTACAGTTACTGGAGTTGGAGTATGGCCCAAATACCTCACCTGACTTGACATGAGTGATGCTACTACTGTCTCCTACTCCTTTCTTCTACTTTACTTCTTTTCTATATTCTATATGAGTGCTATTACTTTGAAATATGAAGACATTTATTTAAGCTCTAACCACCTCTGTTTATAGCCCGGACTGAGCGGAGCACTGGATGTATGTAATGTATTTTCTACCTTCATTAGATCTCATTTGGAGGTAATGAGCTAATTCCCTGCAGGACCAGTCCAGCAGAGCTTGACATAACAGCTATTCCAGTCACATGGCCCACTTGTCCACAGTCATGTGCGGAGATCGCCAGTATGTAGTGGTGGGCACATTAGAACTTTAATATCCTGAATGTTATGAGAAGATATGCCATATTTGAATATTGAGATGATTGTTTAAAATGAAAGGCGCAGTTCCTGATTTTTACTGTCTTAAAAGTGTGAAAAACAGAACTAGTTCATTTTAAACAGTTTGTAGTGGTTTCTCACTTTTCTTATGTTTTCCGAACATCCTAATTATTTACTGTGAGGAGTCTGTAAGTGCTTTTGACACCAGAGTGGAATTTTATACTAACAACAGGTAGCATGCTAACCACATACTTTCAGATCAGATCTTCCAGACCAGTAGCAGACTTATTTTGACCTCAAGAGCTACTTATACAACATGGCGCACGGAATAAATTGGGTACCGGCTAGAAATCCTGTAAAAAGAGCCAATTAAAAGTGAAACTGGTTGTTGTAAACTTCCATATAAGGGTATAAAGTAGATAGTAGAAGTAGAAAGATATGATATTAAACCTATATCTTGCACTGATTCAATTACACATATTTGCAAAATACATACAAAAAATACATAATGTATTGACAAACATGGATCCTTACTGTGTGCGTGTTTGCTTTCTACCAACCTGACCTTTAACTTGGCTTGGAGAGGCCACATTTCTTGTCTTCATGGCGATAAATAATTTTATGCCATACTGTGGAATTTTAGAGAAAGCATGGAGTAAGATTGAGACAAACAGTTGGCGGATGCTGTACCACAAAAGTTAAGATAAGATAAGATAAAGACTTTATTGATCTCACACAGGAGAAATTTACTCGCCACAGTAGCTCCAGGACATTTGAACAAGAAAGAAAGTGCATGCAGGCAGGAATGGGATAAAGTAAGTAATAATAAAAAATAGTAATAATAATAAGTAATAATAGTAATAATGGAAATAGTAATAATGGGGGTTCCTCAGTCGGTTACTGAAGGAGCTGCTCAGCTCCTCTATAGTTTGGTGCAGAGGGTGAGAGGTGTCGTCCATGATGGACATGAATTTGGCCAGTACCCTCCTCTCAGCCACCTCCTCTACAGAGTCCAGAGGACAGCCCTGGACAGAGCTGGCCCTCCTGACCAGCTTATTGAGTCTCTTCCTGTCCCGTTCTGTGCTGCTCGGGGCCCAGCAGACGACAGCATAGAGGAGAGCAGAGTTACATAAAAGTTACATAGTGCAGCTTTAAATTGTACACAATAGCTGACATTGAAATAGAGAAGAAACACATCGTAAGAAGCTGCATGTCTGGTTTGAGGTCACATCGTGAATGTTGAGACGCTGGAGGAGGAGATGTCATGCAAGCAGCTTTCATGTCAGTATTTTTTATTCATAACTTGTATTACAAATGACTGAGCTTTGCTTTTTTCTGTCATCGACTTACATCTTAAATTAATGATGACAATGTAATAGGTATTACTCATCAGTAGTATGAGGATAACAACTCCTCCTGTCACACTATGTCTGGCTTTATAATGTTCTGAATAATCCATTTTGACCAATAGCCTTCAGATGTTAGGTGTTCCCAAGTTTTAAGTCAACTAGAAATGTTATTTCTAGTTGACATTTTTGGAATCTAAAAGCAACTTGCATATTTTCTGCTAATAAATCATGTAAAACTGCAAACGTGACATTTGCAAAGTTTATTTTGTTCATATTTCGTAGGCTGTTCGTCTGCTGCTTCAGTGCTCTGATAAGTAGCTGTGTGGTATTTCTATAGTAGTACATGCACATACTATTTAACATTTAACAAGAGCTACACAGTGCTCTTTTAACATTTGTATTATATTTAACAGTCAAAGTGCCACCAGCAGCAGAGAGACCAATTTCACCTCACAATAGCTGTCAAAAGTACCCAGAATGCACTGCGGCCACTCTGACTAGTTGAAGGATTGTGAAGGAACACTGTGTTATCAGGATTTGCACCTGCTCACTCACTGCAGCCATTGGACACATGTGCTATCACTCAGTTTGCTTTAGATTCTCAGAAGTGGAAATATGAATCAATTGAGAAAAACATTGTGTACCTCATCCAAATGTATAATATATAAACTGGATGGAATGTAAAAATGTTTTATTGTGTTTTGTAATCTTCACAAGCCTTTCCAATCAAAGACAAAAAATAAACATTCGTTTTAGGGTTGTCAGTATTGAACTCGTTACTAAAAAAGTCACATTCACAGCACAGAAATGAACTTTTCTTGAATAGTTTTAGAATGATCTTGAGCTGGATCAAAACAAGTGTAAGTGCACATAGACTACGTAGTATACACTGTGGAACCTATGACCGAGGGATTATACTGGGATAAGGTAATACAAAAGAAAGTATGTGTGAAGAATTCCTCAGTCGTCCAGGTAGAATCCATGGCAAAAGGAGAAATTCAGTTTGTCAACTGGACAAAGTTTATTTGGTTGAATACGTTTCAAATACGTTGGACTGGTTGGAAAAATAAGGAAAATAATGTCATTAAAAAAATATATACATCTACAACTGTGTTTGAGTACTAACCCCAGGGACTAGGGATTTTTTAAAAATAAAGCTTTTTGTCATTCCTTAAAGGTCCCATGGCATGAAATTTTCACTTTCTGAGGTTTTTGAACGTTAATGTGAGCTCCCCTACCCTGTTTAGGCCCCCCCCCATGGCTAAAAGTTGCAAAATGTCTAAACTGAGCATTTGCGGTCCTTTTCTGCGTTACACAAAACCAGTGTTGAAACGGGCGAGTTCGGACAAGGCACCTTTTTGACGTCAGATCGGCAAATGCAGCTCCAGCCCCTCCCTCTGTCTCCGCTCAGCGTCCCTGTATATCCCACCCATAGAGTTTGGACTGTGAATGCGCTACAATGCGAAATGCGTTTTTTTATTTGCCTGGAGGCACGTCCGAGTGTTTCTAGGCTCGCAAGTCCCTTACCCGACCCTCTGGACCTCTGAAATACCAGTGGTTTAATTTTATTTTCTGTGTAAATATGCTTTTTTTCATTGCAAAGTCTCCCATCTGTCTTCCTGTGTTAAACACGGAAGCGAGCAGACAGCGGTGCAGAGCTGTGCTTCCATCGGGGGAAACCCCCCCCCCGCTCCTTAGCCAATCTCTCTGTCCTTCTCATTTGCATTGAAGCAGCAACACCCAGAATAAAGCATTTTAGACACATATCTAGCCTCATGAAGACTGTCAGAGTCATATCTCATGCAGTGAGTGTTGATTTTGAAGAAGGATTCATTTACAGTATTAGGGAACCATTAAGGAGCCATATGAAAGCATCAAGAAGTACCATGTCATGGGACCTTTAAGCTGTTAGTTGTCCCAAACACAATATTGGCTTGCCACCTTCAGAACACTCAAGGAACCACTCACTCAATCACACACATTCATCCACTAGTGTATGACGTGTGGACGACTGGTGTGTCTAACACTTTATGCTGAGAATGGGATTTGAACCTCAAACCTTCGGATCAGCGGACAAACACACTAGAATGTAATTTTCAATATTAAGTCATAGTACTTTCTTTTGTGGCAAAAGGAGAAATTCAGTTTGTCAACTGGACAAAGTTTATTTGGTTGAATACGTTTCATTTACACTAGTGGATGAATGTGTGTGATTGAGTGAATGGTTCCTTGAGGTGTTTTGAGTGTTCTGAAGGTGGCAAGACAATTGTGTTTGGGACAACTAACAGCTTAAGGAATGACATAAAGCTTTATTTTAAAAAAATCCCTAGTCCCTGGGGTTAGTAGTTAAACACAGTTGTAGATGTTTAAATATATATATTTTTAATGACATTATTTTCCTTATTTTTTTCCGTCGTCATTTGGGTTGTATTATTTTGCATGGAGCTGGTGATCTTGACAGTGAATAAGTTCTATACTGACTATACATTTCACCAGTTACTGCACATACTTTTTCCCCAGAATTTCCCCAGTCAGATGGTTTGACTGACAGGTGAAGTAGCCACACGGGAAAAAAATAAAATAAAATAAAGAAAGAATAAAAACATCTCAGGTGGCTGAAAAACATAACAGACTTCTGCAGATTCAGTGAGTGAAGCGCTAAACTCTGTTAATCTGAGGTGAGATAAATTTGATTTGTTGACATATGTAGGCTACGTCAATGAAAAAAACAAACAAATGTGATTGCACAAACATGTTTGACCAGGCTTTGAGATGCAACGGAGGCTGTGAACACTAAGCTGATATCTCTGTATTTTTTATATAGACCGATGTCATTCTGGTTTTGCCAGGCAAGTACATACTACTACTAGAACTACTGCTAATACATCGTGTATTCAATTTCTACCACACTGGGGGTACGTCAACAAGATGCTGCTCAAATAACTAATTCTATCATTATTGTTTGAGTGGTCATGGTTGGTAGATTATACTTGCTTACATTTAGCACATTACAGGCTAGAGTTTTTCTCAATTTTTGACCTGCCCAAAAGAGTTATCTGAAAGTGCACAAAGCCAAACATTTGAAATCACATTTGGATGGACCTGAAAAGCACAACATTGCCCCGTCTCCATGGCGACGAGATGAGCGGCTCGTCCCCCACAAATAAATGTACATGATGTGCACAAACAAAGAGAGACCGGGCCGGCCTTCTCACAGTCTGAGGTGTGAGATTCCCTCCCACCTCCCAACAGCACACGCACTAAAGACACTTGTTCAGTCGTCACAGAGACACCAGCCACACCGTTTATTTTATCTTTTGCTTCATTATAGGAGTTTGAGCATGTAGAAAAATAAATAAAACAAACAAAAACCTAGCCTTCCTGTTCTTTATTTGAATATTGACAAATATTTATTTTTTTAATATTGTTTTGAAATCTCCCAGTAACACTTATTTTTGAATCAATGATATATGGAACATTTGTTTTGGGGGGCTATTGCGTGCATTTTTGTAGTATATTAAGCTCGGAGTTTGCAATACTGTGCATTTATGAAGCGTTTACTCTGTCTCACCACTCCCTCCGTTGAGACTTCAGCCAGAAACAAACATTTTAGTTTATTTCAGCAATGCAAATTTTTAACAAAATGAAATGTGTCTCACCTCAGATAAACAGAGTTTAATGCTTTGCTCACTGTTTCTTCAAAAATCTGTAATGTTTTTCAGTTACCTCTGATATTTTTGACCTTTCATTTTTTTAAAGTATTTTTTGATACAGTCAGATCATGTCTCTGATTGGCCAATCCATCCGTCAATCACACCCATCTGTTGCCTGGTTTACACCAGACCATATCACAAGTGATATATGGTCTGGGAGCCACCTACTGAATATCTCGTAGCAGAGGTGTGGTTTACGATTGCCAACAGCCGTTTATTGGGCGTTAGATTAAGACTAAGATTAAGATTAAGCCTTTATTGGTCTCACACACAATGACACACAGTGACACACGGGAGAAATTTGACTTCTGCATTTGACCCATCCTTTTCAGGAGCAGTGAGCAGCCATCTTTTTTGGTGCAGTACCGTGAAGGGTCTTGCCCAAGGACCCACACTGGTTAGCTAATTGCCGGGGGGGTTACGAATGTCTATCATTTGGCGTATACGTAGCCCATAGCCAATCATGTCAGTTGTACTCGATGATGTAGTTAGAGCAACGACCAGGGAGAAGAGAAGGAAACGCCGCCAGGCAAAACAAAAATACGATTAAACAATGGCACCGAACGATTACTGCCGTTTGTGTAAGATAAATATGAGAGAAGGTGGAGCCGCTTCCGTTTGTCGCGTAGTACGCGTCACCATCTTTCCACCCCTCCCCGCTCTCTGATTGGCTCCCCCGCTCAGGATCCCTCACTTAGCCTCGTTGCCAGGCTGTTTTTCAGATCTGAACAATCGTGCAAAGCAGCCTGGGATTTCCCAGGTTAACCCATCTGTACTCTGGAAGATTCACTGGTGGTCAGACTCTCACGTCTTTGTAAACTATTTAAGAAGTGTGTATTCTTTGTATATTCTATTTCCATTTGGTCATTTATTTGAATCCCACTTTGGTACTGCACTCAATCAAATTTACATCAACATAGCAGAGGTGGTCTCACCAGTCTCACCAAACGTCAAGAACCCAGATGAGAAAAAATGAAAAACAATAGAAATTTTATTAAAATCAGATGGGAAAAGCATCAGATGTGGTACGTAGCGTTCGGTTGCGTACATTTCAAAATACAGCCCCAGTGAGCGGATATTCTTGACCTACTTGTGTGATCAAATTAGCATCATTGTGCTATTGCTGTCCAACTCACGTTTATTCAGTCAACAATTTATGATCGAGGCTGAACGAATAGATCTGGCTAACCAAATCAGTGTAAATGTCAAGTTAGTTAAGGAATAATTCAGGGGAACAATCCTGGGCAGATTGGGGGAGGATCTCTAGTTTACGTTGCAATTACATCGGCCTTTGAAATGGCCCGTGAAGGAAATTATTATTGTGAGTCTATTCTGAAATGGTCCGCACAAAACAAAGACAACGCAACCCTGCCTCCCACTCAGGCGCTCACACGTCCGACTGAAGGAATGAGAAAATATTTGCTCATGTGATTCAGCGGAAGAGACACAGAGGGAGAAAGAGGAGAGAGACAGAGAGAGACGAGGGGAAGAGAGAAAGACAGAAGGTGAGAGAGAGATGGAGAGAGAAGCAGGAGAAGGAGAGAGCGAGGTGGAGAGAGAGAAAGAGAGAGAGTCTGTGTGTGAAAGAGAGAAACAGAAGGAGAGAGGGGTAAGAGAGGTAGAAGCAGAAAAAGGAGAGAGAGGGAAAGAAGCAAGAGAGAGAAGGAGAGAGGCAAGAGAGAGAGACCGAGGCAGAAGGAGAGAGATCAAGAGAGGCAGAAGCATAGGAAGGAAGGAGAAGGGAGGAAGAGAGAGAGAGAGAGAGAGAGAGAGAGAGGAAGAGAGGGAGGGAGAGACAATCTGTGTGCGAAAGAGAGAAACAGAAGGAGAGAGGAGCAAGAGATGTAGAAGCAGAAAAAGGAGAGCGAGGGAGAGAGGCAAGAGAGAGAGACCAAGGCAGAAGGAGAGAGATAAAGAGAAGCAGAAGCATAGGAAGGAGGGAGAAGAGAGGAAGAGAAAGAGAGAGGAAGAGAGAGAGAGAGAGAGAGAGAGAGAGAGAGAGAGAGAGAGAAACAGAGAGGGAGAGAGAGGCAGAAGGGGAAGAGAGAAACAGAGGGAGAGAGATGCTAAAGGGGAGAGACAAACAGAGGGAGAAAGAGGCAAAAGGAGGAGAGAGAAACAGATAGGGAGAGTGGAAGAAGGGGGAGAGACACACAGAAAGAGACAGAAAGAGAAACAAGGGGAGAGAGAAACAGAGAGGGAGAGAAAGAGAAACAAGGGGAGAGAAACAGAGAGAGATAGTGGTAGAAGGGGAGAGACAATCAGAGAGAGCGAGACACAAGGAGACAGAGAAACAGAGAGAGAGAGAGAGAGAGAAACAGGAGGAGAGAGAGAAACAGAGAGAGAGAGAGAAACAAGGGGAGACAGCAACAGAGAGAGAGAGTGGCAGAAGGGGGAGAGACAAATAAAGAGAGAGAGAGAAAGAGAAACAAGGGGAGAGAGAAACAGAGAGAGAGAAAGAGAACCAAGAGGAGAGAAACAGAGAGAGATAATGGGAGAGGGGGAGAGACAAACAGAGAGAGAGAAAGAGAAACAAGGAGAAAGAGAAACAGAGAGAAAGAGAGAAAGAAAGAAACAAGGGGAGAGAGAAACACACACACAGAGAGAAAGAGAAACAAGAGGAGAGAGAAACTGAGAGAGAGAGAAAGAGAAACAAGAGGAGAGAAACAGAGAGAGATAATGGCAGAAGGGGAGAGACAAACAGAGAGAGAGAAAGAGAAACAAGGAGAAAGAGAAACAGAGAGAGAGAGAGAGAGATAAAGAAAGAAACAAGGGGAGAGAGAAACACACACAGAGAGAGAAAGAGAAACAAGGAGAAAGAGAAACAGAGAGAGAGAGATAAAGAAAGAAACAAGGGGAGAGAGAAACACACACAGAGAGAGAAAGAGAAACAAGGAGAAAGAGAAACAGAGAGAAAGAGAGAAAGAAAGAAACAAGGGGAGAGAGAAACACACACACACAGAGAGAAAGAGAAACAAGGAGAAAGAGAAACAGAGAGAAAGAGAGAAAGAAAGAAACAAGGGGAGAGAGAAACACACACAGAGAGAGAAAGAGAAACAAGAGGAGAGAGAAACTGAGAGAGAGAGAAAGAGAAACAAGAGGAGAGAAACAGAGAGAGATAGTGGCAGAAGGGGAGAGACAAACAGAGAGAGAGAGAGAAAGAGAAACAAGGAGAAAGAGAAACAGAGAGAGAGAGAGAGACAAAGAGAAACAGGAGGAGAGAGAAACAGAGAGAGAGAGAAAGAGAAACAAGGGGAGACAGCAACAGAGAGAGAGTGGCAGAAGCGGGAGAGACACACACAGAGAGAGAAAGAGAAACAAGGGGAGAGAGAAACTGAGAGGGGGAGAGTGGCAGAAGGGGGGAGACAAAGAGAGAGAGACAGAAAGAGAAATAGTGGGAGAGAAACAGAGAGAAAGGCAACAAGGGAAGAGAAAAAGGGAGGGAGAGAGAGGCAGAAGAGGGAAAGAGAGAGAGACAAAGACTACGTTCACACTGCAGGGCTTAATGCTCAATTCCGATTTTTTTGTGAAATCTGATTTTTTTTTGTGAGGCCGTTCACATTTCCAGTTAAATGCAAATTGTATGTGATCTCCAGAGTGAACGTTAAACTCCCCAAAAGTGTCTTGCATGCGCCTCGGAGGACACGATGACGTCACACACAGCGAGCGTGCTCAATGTTTACGGAAGTAGCCTAAAGTTGCTGCGTACCGGAGCCAGAACATGTACAGCTTATTTGTTTTAAGGAGAAGGAGAAGGATTTTGGCCACGGCGTTTTGTGGGGCAGTGGCAGCAACGTGCGTAGAAATGAACATGTTGGTGCGGAGTCGCAGCCAAGAGTGGTGGGATTGCTACGTGCTTCGTCGCTTCACTGATACGGAGTTTCTATACTATTTTCACATGACGAGAAGAATGTGTGTGTACATTTGTGAACGCCTACTTGTACCACTCTCGCTGGAGGAATGCGACCTGGCTGTTCAGACTGAAGTTGCATGCCAAAAGATCGGATATGTATCGGATTTAGGACCACATATCCAAGTGGCCTGGATCGCATTTGAAAAAATCGGATCTGTGTCATTCAGACTGTTATTAGAAGATCAGATACAGGTCGCATAGAGGCGAAAAAATCGGATTTGGGTCATTCAGGCTGCAGTGTGAACGTAGCCAAAGAGCGTGTGATGTGCTTCCAAGGAGGTGTGTTTTCGCAGCCCTCCATGTTTAATTCACATCTGAGCGACACCAAACTACAGGAATATTTCAGGAACATTTTGTAATAACAACTTAAAGGTGCACTATGTACATTTTTTGTTGGGGGTCCGTCACCTGCTTGTTTTTATGGACATGTCATTGCTCTGGCTGGAATGTTCCACAGTATGACAGATCTGACCTGTAACTTGGTCTAGTTTGGTCTTCATGAAGATAGAAATGTTTAATGCCATACTGTGACACATTCCAGCCAAAGCAATAAGAAAAGTTACACATTGTACCTTTAAGTAAAGCTTAATTAATAAAGAACAAATAGTTTATTAGAATGAATCAGGCTTAGTAACCACTTAACAGATTACGGTTGCAAGTCGGAGTATTAATTAAGCAGTTACTAAGTCTGAATAAATAATTGGTTCGTTATGAATATGAATTAAGTCTTTGTCTATGCTTAAAGGTGCATTGTGTAATTTTTATGGTGGAGGGTCTGTGAAATCCTTTTCTTCGTGGAGATGTTACTACTTTATATGGAACGTTTCACAGTACGGTATTAAACCTTTCTATCCACTCACTATTGTATCTTCAGGGAGACCAAACCAGACCAAGTTACAAGTCAGATCTGTGGAGAGGCAGCACCGCTCACAGTCAAAATGCCTGCTTTTCAAGATATTTTTGAGCTTAACCGGCTCTATCTTACATTTGTTCAATGTCATACTGTGGAACATTCCAGGCAGAGCAATGGCATATATATATATATTTTTTTATTATCCTTTATTTATCCCTGTAGGGAAATTATTTCTCTGCATTTGACCCATCCTTTCAAGCGCCCAGCTCCATGTTCTTATTGCTAGGCTTGGTCATTTTGGAACATGTTTTTGTGTTAATGGGGAAACAGGAGTGGCCGGAGGAAACCCACCCGACACGGGAAGAACATGCAAACTCCACACAGAAAGGCCCAGGCAATCCCTAGAAACAAGCAGGTGACGGACCCTCCACCAGTAAAGTTACACAATGCACCTTTAATCAAGTGTAGTTATTATTTGAGATAAAGATTGGGACTGCATGTTTGGGGAACTCTCCAAAAGTAAATGGGAATACTGAATACAGAACACTTGGTGAATTGATTTCAGTTACAGCTTGGCTTTATATTATGCTTTAGTGTACTGATCAATCAAGATTTTCAGTTAAGTATTATAGTTATATACTTGAAATATTAATTTTGTCAACATAACGAAACATAAACAAATCAGATTTATAAAGATCTATGTTATAGATGGAGCTTTATGTTATAGTTTCCTCAAAAAAAACAACAACATAAATAATAAATAAAAACCTATCTGGAATTTTGTTTCATTCACATGTTTACCACACAAATCTCTGCATATAGGCTGAGTTCTTCTCTCAAGCAGAAAACACGCTGTTCCACCTTGTGATGTCATCAAGTGGTAATACACTATGTTTTTAAATTCCATACAACTTCACTAGAATCATTTGTTAAAGGTCCCATGGCATGAAATTTTCACTTTCTGAGGTTTTTGAACGTTAATGTGAGCTCCCCTACCCTGTTCAGGGGTAAAAGTTGCAAAATGTTTAAACTGAGCATTTGCGATCCTTTTCTGCGTTACAAAAAATCGGAGCTCAAACGGGCGATTTTGAACAAGGCACCTTATTGACGTCAGATCAAAAAAAGAAATGCAAATGCAGTTCCACCCCCGTCTGTCTGTGCTCAGCGTCTCTGTAAATCACGCCCAGAGAGTTTGGACTGCGAATGCGCTAGGCAATGCGAAATGCGTTTTTCCTAGGCTCGGAAGTCCTTTATCTGAGCCTCTGGACCTTTGAACAGCAGTGGTTTAATTTTATTTTATGTGGAAATGTGTTTATTTTTCAGTGGAACGCTTCAAATCTCTCCCCCGTGCAAAAACAAGGAAATGGATCAGCTGAGGGCTCAGAGCTCAGAGCGGAGAGTTTGGCCACGCCCCCACCCTCTACTATTGACCATCTCTTTTCTCCTCATTTGCATTCAAGCAACAACGCCCATTATGGAGTGTTCAGAATGAGAAAAATTACTCTTTCTCAGCTTATCTCTGTTTCTCATGCACTGAGTGATGATTTTGAAGAAGGATTCATTTACAGTATTAGGGAACCATTAATATAAAAGCATCAAGAAGTACCATGTCATGGGATCTTTAACATGATAATTACTACTTCAAGAGTAAATTTTGTGTAATAAATATTATATGACCTTTAATTGTACATTTTATTGTTCAACTCAAACCAGCCATTTTAGTCTGAACCACGCGCTGTAGACCTCGTGATTAAAAACTCCATTAGCACATCATTGACAGTTTGAAATGACTGGATCTCAATTCTATTAAAATTCAAATAATTGCCTAACCAGCAGCCCCCACAGCGACCGCCAATCATTCGTAATTCATGCATACAATTCCTTACAGGCAAGGTAGGTGTCTTGCCTAAGGACACAATGACAGATTCAACTACAGAACCTCAGTTATACTCATCTGTTCTTAAGATACTGCTCAGATTGGACCTGTTGTGTCTGGTTAGATACGGAGGCCTTAAATAGACGAGATTATGGGCTGTCTAGAATAATCAAAATTGGAAATGTAAATCGCGGTAGTCTAGGCGTTAGGGGCTGAATTAATGGACATGAAATGCAGCGCAGATGTGTGACTTGGACTTGGAGAGTGTGAAAGACGGTTAGAACAATGTCTTTCGATGTGTGTGCGTCATTTTTGTATTTGTCGGTAAATATATTTTATCAAGCATCTTTCAATATTGTATAAAAACAAATCAATTGGTAAAGTGTTTTGGTTAAAATTTGTGTAAGGGATATTTGATTGATAGCGGGATTGATACTCAAACTAGTATGAAAACTAGATACTCATTTAAATAAGACTGAAAAAATGATAAAAAATACATAACACAAAATTAGACCTTTCCTTGACAAGTCTTAAAATAGCCTTAAATATAGCAGAACTTATTTAACCATAACATTACATTAAACAAACGACTATTTGGTGGTAAAAATAGAAACTGTTTTCTTTTTAAATTGTCATTGTGGTAGGTTCTTAGTATGGATATTGGGTTTTTACCATCACAGCACAAATCACAATGCTTTTAGAGTTCAAATGTTTGTGTGTCATGACCTATATCTGCAGCTGAATTACAGTATAAGGCACAATTAGGACAATGGACGTATTTTCATTGCACGCACTGACATTTAACTTTGACATCTGTATTGTTTTGAACAGCGTGCGCTATAGTTGTGATTGCTCGTTTAATTAACTTAAGACGCTTGTATTCTTTTGACACACCTGTCTTTTGGCCTAGTCCCAGCTGTTTTTCTCTCCCTCCTTTCTGGGTCATGCTCCTTTAGTAACCCCAATACGATTTATTTATATTAAAGGTCCTATATTACGCAAACATGACTCTTGTGAACTTTAAGCCATGTTAGAAAGTTGTGTTTTGTCTCATTCACACATGCTTGAGTAACCCTTTATTATTAGTCTGTCTACATCTCCAAAGCTCAGAATGTTCCTCAGCTACAGTACCTTTTACTATTTGTCCAGTAGAGATTGGCAATTGCAGGGCTTGAAATCATCCAAATAGCGAAGGTGCATGGAGTTTTAAAACACATTTGAGCTTCCTGATGCTTCACATGACATCACAAGGTGGAAACAGTGGTGTTTTCCATTTCAACTCAGTCTAAATATGCAGGATTTGTATGTTAATGTGTGAATGAAACAAAACACAAGTAGGCTTTTGACAGGGAAACAACATAGATTAAAAAAATGGCGCAAAAAGGTGGCCTTTAAATAAGATATTTTCAGACCCTACACTTGCATTGGTTAACATGGAGTATTGGCAGATAATTAAAGCTCAAATATTGATATCGCTATTGGATCTGCATACACACTGGATCGTTGTATCCCTACCCTTCTATGAGAGGCTGGGACTCAAACATCTCTTCATTCTTAGATTACGTTTATATGATGACGGTCTGAACAGAAGATGCAAAAGTGGCGTCGTGTCTTCACTTTTTATTCCGCGTTTAGATGAACAGGAAGGAAAGGAGGAAATCTGCGTGTATACGGTGACGCAAAAGTGTGTGGAATTTGATTGGGTATGCATGCCAGGCAGCTAGTTGGTGCTGTGACACATTATCACTATGTCCTCACGCATGCATAGAATCTTTCTTTTTCTCATCTGCACCGCGAAAAGCAAAACAAAACGTGGCTACCGGTAGCAAAAAAAAAAAATCGTGTGGTCATACGAAGAAGTTCAACTGTTGCTTCAGACCACGTTAGACTACAAAGCAACGAAGGCGCAACAAGGTGTGGACTGGGAATCCTGCCAAACAAAGTACACTGATATATGGACCGATGTGACGTAAACACGTATGCGACATCAGCAGATTTGATCAGAGTTTTGCGTCTTGGGCAGTAGACGAAAATGCTACGGCGGAGCGTATTCAAGTTTTCCTCTTTGGAGGGCGGTTCCAGTTTTTTGCGTTGTTAAGCCCCCAAAACACCGTCACCATCTAAACGAAAGGCACTTCCGATAAAATATTTTGTCGTTTTTACCCGTAAGCGTTCTTGTGTAGACAGGCCCTTAGACTACTTCTACTTTATAAACACTACATCTCTTCCACTCACACAGTTCATCTCAACATTTACACTTTTTAACTTGAACACTATGCCTCTACTCATACACATTACATCTCTCCTGGATTCTTGGAAAACCCCAAATCAGTTTAGAAACCTTTGTAGCACACCTCTTGATTAGAACCTCAGATAACATTGTATGACTACAGAACGCCTCGGGGGCCATGTTAGTTGTAGTTTTTATCAGCGCGGTTGGAAAAAGAACACAGCGTCTATCTATCTCTGTTGGAAGTACAGATGGTGTGTCTGCTTGTCTGCCAAATTCTTGCAGACTTTAGTTGTAATCTAGCCCTCTGTTATCTTTTTGTACGCCTTAAGAAGCTGCTGATAACAAAATCAAACACTTTCTGATCTAGTGCTGTCATTTTTGTTTTGATTTCATTACAAACTCAAATTTCAGAAATGAGAAACCACAAGGCGAGACCGGGTCAAGTGTATCAGAATTGTCACGTATTTTGACAACCCAGTGCACTGACTTTGAACACTTTGGACAAGTTCAGAAGTGTTGACTCAATCTCCACATTTTTGGCTGTGTTCACTGAAAAGAAAATTTAATTTAACAGTTTTTGCAGGACAGGCAGAGGACAGAGGATTCTTTTGTTCTGGAGTCAAGAGGGTGTGATTGTACTTGTCCGTTATAAGTTCGGATGACATCAAAACCTAATTTAGAAAAAAGTAACTGGGATTCAACATCACATCAATTTGTACTTGTACACTTGGTAAATAAATACTAAATGTAGTGCATTTAATTTTTATTATTTACATTATTTTTCCCCAATAATGTTATAGACATTATTCCCTGCATGTCCAAAATAAATTATACTGTAAACTAGTGTTGTCACGATACTAAAATTGAATTTCAAACTTGATTTTGATACTAAGGAATAGATACTTGATACTCAGTACCAATTCCGATACCATGATCATAATAAAAAACTCTTTGTTTAGAGAAAATAATGTAATTTTCAGCACTGAATAATAGATCTGGTCATATAAAAGAAGTATATATGTGGTCTTTTTTTTTTTTTTTAAATATTGATACTTTAGTTTAGGTTAGTATTAGTCCAGACTTGACAACCCTAGACTAAACCAGAACTAAACCACAAAATAAACCTGGACTAGACCAGAACTAAAACATGACTAGAACAGGAACAGCCCTATACAAATGAAACTTTACTTATTTGGGTGTCTTCTTAGATTCAACTTTAACTTTTAAAAATCACACAAAAAACTCTGTAACTCCCTCAAATTTAATCTCTCAAATTTCAGACATGTACGAGGGTCACTGACCATGGAGGCCTCACACATGTGTTTTAACTCTATGATCATGTCACGTTTCTTGTACGGTATGATGAGCTGGCCGCAGGCGTGGAAAACAGCCTTGAAACCTGTTGAATCGTTGTATAAATGTGCGGTTAAGATTCATGATAAGAAACCCCGTCAGTATCACCACGGTCCTATTCTTGCAAAATACAACTTGTTAAATTTTGAAAATCTAATGACACATGCAAATATTTGTTTGCTTTTCAAAATTCTTCATGGTGCTGCTCTTCCTCTCAAGGGTTTCATATCACTGAGCTCTGAAAAAACATCTCGAGTAGCACGCTCATCCTCCAGATGAGAGTGAACTGTCCCCAAATGTAAGACCGCGCTCACCAAATCCTCTTTTTCCTCTGTCGCTGTGAGTCATTGGAATAATTTGCCAACAGGGATTCTAACCTGCACAGGTTTTCAAATGTTTTCACGTCTGACAAAGAAGTGGCTGATCTCTAAACACGTTTGTACACATTATGGATGAGTGTGATTTGAATGATTAGTAGAATGTAAAATGTGTGTACGTATGTTGAGCTTTGACACAGGGTGGAAGAGGCTTTGACACAGGGTGGAAGAGGCTTTGACACAGGGTGGAAGAGGCTTTGACACAGGGTGGAAGAGGCTAAGAGTGCATGTGGTTGCATGTTTGGTGTATGTTGTTTTTAGAATAGTATTTCAGCACTGTAACCCTAAGTCAGGGGTCAGCAACCCATGCAGCTCTTTGATCCCTCAGTGCAGTGTAGGGGTATAAATCAGACAATTCATGCCGATTCGATACGATATCTATTTCTTAAGCCAACGATTCGATTATTTTCGATACTTGAGAATTCCCCACGATTCGATACGATTCGATATGACTCGATTCAATGGTGCATAGTTTTCACTTTATGTATTAATGATGGGTTTTGTTGGGGATAAAACTTGCAAACATACAGCACTTCAGAGTCACACTCCTCGCGATCGAACATTTATATAAATCTGGCAAAGCTGAACGCATTCTGTACTGTACAGGAGACACGATACAGAGGAGAATGACTGACAAATCAGCAAAAGGTCTACAGTCCCTTAGCCAGTCAGGACGCAGAACACAATGTGCATTGATTCACTATTTTAAAAAATCTGCGAAACAGCAAGGCTGCGAAAAGTGAACCGTGATATAGCGAGGGACCACTGTTTTTAATTAAAATGGATTTTATTTTCATTCATTTTCAAAATGTAATTCTATGGCACAAAGGCAAAAAAAAAGTTATATGCAGTGTTATTTCATTTTAAATTTCAAAAGGGTTTTGTGGCTCCCAGTGTTTTCTTTACTGTGTGAAATGGGTCCAAATGGCTCTTTAAGTGGTAAAGGTTGCCGACCCCTTCCCTAAGTAATATCTGTTTGAATTTATTTTTGGTCAATTTATCTATATACACTGAATCTGTATTTTAGTATTTCCACCAATCTGCTCAGGGTCTACAGGTGTAAATTGGCATCTATGATATAACCTGGCACCAGCATCTTTCCTATGACTTCTCTTGGTTAATGTTTTGTTGTGCACTGTCCCTAGCATAGCATACCATACCACCCTTAGATTAGTTTTAGATTTGTATGATTTACAAGTCAAAAGAAATTAGAATTCTGTCAACAGAACAAAAGAGAAAACTTCTGAGTTCTGCTCACATGTATAGCCAAAATGTTGAGGTGATTTATTTCAGGTTATGGTCTTACAGACATTTCTATCATACAGTTATTGACAAGAACCACACATGCATTCTAACACCTTATCCTTCACCCAGCTCTTACATTTCTAATAAACAATTTATAAACTGTGTTACTTGTTTACGATCTCAAACGGAGAACTATCCTCCAGCTATCCTAATCCGGTGCCAGGACACTGGGGCAGAAGTCCGAGCAGGACTCCCGGACTCTCACCAAGACACTCCCTCCAGCTCCTCTGAGGAGACTCCCAAGTGCTCCCAGGTGGCCCATTTCTTTTGCAATCTGTTTTGCAACTCCTTTCAGTGCAATATAACTACTGGTCCACTCATAAAATGGCCAAGGACTGAGAAGGAAATGTTGATGGCATGCTTAGCTAACTGTTGATATGATATGCTATGATATGATATGATATGATATGATATAGAGAGTGCTGGGAAGAATATGTTATTTAATTTAGTATATTTTGTTACAGAATTCGGAATACCTGTATTAAAATGTATTTCGTAACACATGGGCAAATCAAATCTAAGTACTGTATACTGAATACTTTTACATTGAGTTGCATTTAAATTATAGTGTAAAGATGCAACAGAAGATTAAAACAGCTTTATATTTGTTTCACTGTTTTTAAAGCAGATCACACATGCACTGATCACAAGTTGTCAGTTGTCAGGTTTTCTCATTAATTCTGTGCAGTTTGAAGCCTGAATTACATGATCAAACACTGTAATGTATTCCTTTTGGTTTTAGATATTTTAGTGTTTTGTACTGAAATGAAAAACTAACTGTACCAGAATACAAGCACTTGAAATTAATATACAGGTATTAAATTACTTCCCAACACTGTATACAGAATTTCAATTGAAGAATGCAATTGTAGGGCTTCATCTGCCATACATCTCCACCTAGAAGCCACAGGCCACTCTTTTGAGGACAGTGAGGTACAGATCTTGGCCAGAGAAAAGAACTGGTTTGAGAGGGGAGTTAAAGGGACAGTGTGTAAGATTTTTACCCGTTAATTACTGAAATTGAAGATACCCATTCAAAAATACATTGTTTTCCAAACCTTTTCACTTCCATCATGAAATCAAAGTATTCTTTTGAACTTAGATATAGTCACATAAAAGGGGGATCTTCCCCATGCAGAGGCAGCCATTTTGAATACGAGAGCCGCAGAAGGACATTTGGGCTCCGCCTTCGGCAAGGCTCGTGGTTTTGGGTAAACAACACAAGCATGCTGCCGGATCAGACTCGTAATGGATCTAACACGTGTTTTGGACTAAATTAGTCAAAAAGTCAAAAAGAGGAGACTGTAAGGTTTCATTTGATGTGTAGAGTGTCATGGTACACGATCGGGAATGTGTGTTTTCATGAGAAAAAAAAAACAAAACAAAAAAAAACGGACCGCGCGGGTCCCTCGAGGTCTGCCGTAGCTAAAACTGTAAGTGCAATAGCACCATCCACCTATGCGCCACGAATCCTACACACTGGGGCTTTAAAGAGGCTATTTTTGTCAAGAAAGAGAATCCTTCCTTGAACAGAAATGGAGGTCTCAGGCATGATTTGTCTCCCATCTACTGTATAACTCTATCCTCAAACCTAAATCAAAACAAACAAAAAAACAATAGGGCAGCAGGTCAGGTCCAGAGGTGTGAAAACACCATTATGGTACTGAATGGTTCTGCTAACAAGACCCCACACTCCACCCCCACTGCAGATCTAATAGGCTTACCTAACTAACAAAAACTGAAAACAAATAGGTGTGATAGTTTCAGAGTAATTTCATTGTAGTTAGCTCCTCCCTGCAGCCAGTTATAGGCAGTGTCCACCAGCACTCTGACCAGAACTGAAGAAGCAGCAGCGTGGATGACCTGCAAAACCTTTTTGACCAAATAAACTTTTGTCCAGTTGACAAATTGAATTTCTCCTTTTGCCGAAGAATGCATACATACGCATAACATGAAACTGCATAAGTTTAATAGACACAGAACAATCATATGACCTATGCTGTAAAAGTGAGTTCTGCAGCTGTCCCATTATGTAAGCTAATAGCCCTCATAAAAGAGCTGTTGTAATCAGCACTTAAAACCGATAAGGTGTCTACAGTAAATGCCCCGGCTTTTCCTGTCCTCTCCCTCTTCTGCTCATCTATATAGTACACTGTCACTGTAAACAAACATTATAGACATTATACAATACAGCTCCCATTTCAAGAGCCTAGAACACGTTTAGCTGTGTCTGATAATGGGCGGGTCTAATGGGATGACTGACAGGAGATAGATACTCTTCTGTAAACAAGTGACGATAACAATCTCACAAAGCAGCTGGTGTTTCGTCATAAACAGGATTTTCTCCAAGAATGTCAAACTGATTACATTTTTCACGGACCGCTGTATGTCATTGACTTCTTGGATTTTTGGGTCCTCAGAGGGTAACTTATTTGTGTGAGCAACACCTGATTTACCAGAAAAACATGTTATTGACCAACATGAGGGAATTTGTTCATCCCATGATTTTTGAGGTTGACAGACAGAAATGGATTATGCTTTCTGCTTTTAAACACATACTAAATAAAGTAAAAGTCTAGCATTATTTTAGAAAACTGAACCCACTGATAGATAAGATAAAAATACATTGATCGTGTTGGTAAGAATCCTTATCTTTTAAAACTTTGGTGATCATCTACAATGACATAATGGGGGATTAGGGACGCTCATGGTCCGTCTATATCAGAAAAAATATCACAAGGGGCTGAAAAATATTGCAGATTTCTACAGAATCAGTGAATGTAGCACTTAATCTGAGGTGAGATAAATTTGTGTTTCGCCACAAATGGAAATGATCAGGGCCAAGCATTCGTGAATTTTCCTTTTAGATCTTTTTTATGACAATAAAATGTAAATCAATACGGAAAACTGGCTCTTTCCCCCATGTGGGAGTGTTACATTACTTTCTAGAATCTGAAAATTACAAACAGATGTACTGATACCGCTACTTGGATTCAGAATTTAAGTGATGGAATCGATGGTTGAATAATTTTAAGATAGCGAATTAGGCCTAAAAATACTGCTGGTTAATGTCAAATGTTTCATGCTTTACTCACTTGAAAGTTAAGGGTAAAAAATATTAGTAGTGATTTTCAGTTTGACATTTTCACCTTAAGAATGTCTCAGTCCTTGCTTACGTTATCACTGTTTTTAATTAATAGTACACTTATTCATTCTGACATCCTCATCTGACCCACTTTCACAGTTAAATTTCTCCAGTAAACAATGTGAGATATTTTTACCATCCACAGAGAATGTAACTGACTGGTGCGATTTGGCAGAAATCCTCGCTGCCTGTTTGTGCTACACTTTCAAGCTGTGATCCGGATTCTTAGTATTCTTAGTACCATTTCACATTTGGTGTCTTAATGTGTCTCTATAGACAAACAACACATGTTGGCTCAAATAAGTGCTCCCAACCATTTGTGCGCTTGGAGTGAGTTGGGGGGACTATTTGTGGAGACATGCAGATGCACTGTTATGTTGTCAGCTCTGTTGCACAATATCTTTGTGTGTGTGTGTGTGTCTTCTTAGAGTACGGGGCAGAAGAATGGGGTGATGAGGAGCAGCCTCTGTTGACCTCAATGCAGACAACCAGTGATGGCCACAGTATCCCCGCAAAAGTGAGTTCAACATTGAGTGACCTGATAGGGCTACAAGAATGACATTTCACCAAAGAACCATCATTTCCTCCACAAGCAACAAAAATATTTGGTGTTCTTCTGCATAAAAACTGCTAAACTTGTAGTTTAGATCTGTACAAACATGTTCTGAAACATCAGTTCATATTTCAATCTTTTTGCCAATTCTTCTGGATGCATTTAAAATGTGAATCTCAAACATTACTACTATAACTAAAACATCAATTTTATTTATTTATTTATTTGAAAAGGGACAATGCACATTAATCAACATCAAAACAATGTAAATGTGCCCGAGTTAGCTGATAAGAGCTAATTTGCAATCACAAATCACAAATCTAATCTCAGTTGCAGTTAGATATTTCTCAAATAGGGCTGCACAATATACCAGTATGTAAGTGAAATAAGTAAATGACAAAGTTATTGAGATAACAGAATGCCTGCTGCAAACAACAACTGTCTTCATATAGGGGAAAATATTCTCTCTCAAATGTTAATGCTTTAAAATGTGCACAGTGAACTCAATTCTGATATGGAAACATAAATTGCAAATCTAATAGAAATTGCAGAGTTATTACTCATGTGTTCATCAGGAGTTTATTCATAACATATTCATGTTTCAGCTAGGCCTATAGCTTGTATGTATCTATGTATTTCAGCTGTATCAAATCAAAAACTGGTTCTCAATGTACCGCAAAAGGAGAAATTCAATTTGTCAACTGGACAAAAGTTTATTTGGTTGACTTGTTTGTTGCTCTCAATGTATCTTTGTAACACATCCATAGTAGGGGATGTTGTAATAATCCCTCTTCCTATATCCAAGGGTATTAACATTGACGGACCAGCACATCTTCAAAAAAGTTTATTAAGTTGTTTTCTAGGAATATTTTGACAAGGGACATAGTTGTATTACGTAACTAATGGTAGTCTAGGTTAGCCAGTGTATAATTAGGAATAATGCATGCTCAAGGGTTTGCAAAAAACAGGATTAACTGGAATTCGATTTTCACCTGGGCACAGTTTTATGACCTTTGCCCCTGGATACACTGTGTTCTTTCTTCCTATAGCTGTGTCATTGCAAAAGCTCCCCAATAAAATCCTCTTTGATCTTTAAAATAAGAGTATGCATATCTTCTTTAAGTTATAATATAACATTGCACAATATAATATTTTATATTTTTTTAGAATGTCCACTATAAACAACAAAATATTTAGTTAAACTTTTTTAAACCATTAGAAAATGCGTAGGATTCTTGCATTAGTTTTGCAGTTCATATTTGCAGTCTTCCCTCAGATATTACTGCTCATGGATGTGTTTATAATGTGCACTGTTTATAGTTTGGATTTGAAAACATAACTTGCAAATCTTATCTGCATTTGCAATACTTGTGCAGAATTGTGCAGCCCTATTACAATATCTATTTTTGCCTGGAAATCATGAATATCTGCTCTTATCTTTTGCAGTTCGTTGGATGACATAATCGACTCTGAAGAACAAAGGGAGCACTCGGAGTTCCTGAGCTCTGTAGAAAAGATAGTTCTCACCATCTTCCTGTCCATCATCATTATTATGACCGTGTTCGGCAACCTGCTGGTGATGGTGGCCCTGTGCAAAGACAGGCATCTCCGGTAGGTACAACAAAATACAACCATCAAACTTTGAAAACTTAACTAGCTTTTCAACGTGTGTATAATTGTATTTTGTCCATAATGTCTTGCAAGTGCATAGAAAATATCCATCTAATATTTATATGTTTTCTTTTTTCTTTCACATATCCGTCTGATCTCCTAAGCTCAAAATGCTCTGTTCCACATTGTGATGTCATGAAACGGTTTTCATATTAACACCTACCTTTTACCTTTTTAGTAAAGTAGAGGAATTCCAGGGCTGAAATCAATGATCCAGATGATTCTAGTGAAGGTGTATGGAATTTAAAAACACACCGGAGCGCTTCCTGTATTAACACACAACATCCCAAAGCGGAGTGTTTTCTGCTTGAAAGAAGAACTTAGGCTGCGTCCCATTTCTCTGTCTTACCCCTTGCCCTTCCCCTACCCCTCGATACCGAGCTGAGAGGGCTTGGGTTACGAATGTTCCCCTACGAAATGGGACACCACTCGATTACTGTTTGCGTCATCATCCCTTGCCTCTACCTGGCTGCTACGTCTACAGAGGCGACAACAGTTGGCGCAAACAAACGTAAACAAATGTCAAGGATTATCGGGTACCTCAGCTTGTCAAAAAAACTAGCTTGTTTATACATGAACGTTCGATGAAAACGATAACGTCGGCTAAACAGACATCACTACAATTAAAACCACAACAACAGTTCACTAAAAGTAATGTAGTACATAAGCGTCATAATTGTAAACCTGCTAAACTGTTAATCGATAATTACAACTGCTGAAAATACGTTTATGAGACTCCTTGGCTGGTCGATGTGACGCTGCCATCCTGATCCCAAAACCTGCCTGAGCTCGTAGGCGTACCCCTTCATTCCATGTCTTGTCGAGAGCTTACTTCATTTCAAGGGGTATGTAGCCCTCGGTCATGGCCCTAGCCCTTGATCAAAATTAGAATTGGGACACCCCTTGCCCTCACATGAACGCACAAAACCAACGGGTAGGGGTAAGACGAAGGGGTAAGACAGAGAAATGGGATGCAGCCTAAGTCTAAATAAGAAACATGTTGGTTTGGCCATGCTCTAGTCTTGGTTTTGTCCTGGTTTAGTCCTGGTTTAGTCCATATTTTGTTGGTTTGATGGCTTATCACTTTAAATTACTATATGGTCATAAAACTAACAACCTATATATCACTCATCCATTTAACGCAGTACAGTTTTTGTTTACAATTCTCAGTTTATGACTTTCACCACATGAGTACCCTTAGGAAGGTATCGTAAAGATATCTGCTTTCAAACACAATCCATTCCCTGTGACTTACATGATGGAGGGTCAGAGTGGGTAATTGGCATGGCCTGCACATAGTTTCCTCTTAGTCCTTCAAGGAAAGTCAGTTGGGGAACCACATTAAAACTGTCATGAGGAGGAACATGCAGCTCTCTCGTGAAGCTGCTGAGGTCATAAAGTAGTCCTCCACTGTGATTAAACAGCATCAACTTAAGTGGTAGTTTTGAGTTGATATATTTGTTGGCAGATATATTGGGCAGATATTTGGCTTTTTCAGCATAGAAGTTATTGGCCTTAAATCTCAAGCACAGGCCGATATTTTGTTTTGGGTGATCTGCAGCCTAAAAATACCCATAGAGCTTTATTTGAACTGAAAACAAATAAAGTGCTGCCGTGCTGGATTTGTGGTGAAAAAAGGGCTGTGGGTCTTTAGTAAATATCAATTACATAATTTGGAGAAAAATGTACCGTACAGTATGTTGCCTCAAAAATATTGGATGAGCTTATTGTCCATCGGTTGCTCCAGATTCTAAACAACCTGTATCGGCCTCAGCCATGGAAAAAAAAAAAAACATTGGTCAAGTACCTGTAGGGGAGGATTGAAAATGATCAAATTTGAAATTAAAATTTAGAATTATTCACAATTTTCATTTTGTCTGAGGGATTTTGCAGTCAGAGGTCTCTTGTACTGTATTGTGTATTGTGTAATTTTTACCAATATAATTACCAATCCAATTTGAATCAAGATTAAAATTCAGCCATCTCTAATTGTCATTAATATGTTGGGCCTCTTTAATGGAGGGGTTTACACCCAATCCTCTGTCAGTAAAAGCATGAGGGTTGCAAAAGAGTCACCCCAAATCTTCAGTGAGGTAACGTGGATTTAAACTCTAATATTGGAGCCACTGTAAATAAAAACATAAATACTGTACTGTCCATTTTAACTGTAATAAACAACAGCGTATTTGTCTTTCAGTAAAAAGAAGACAAACTACTTCATCGTGTCTCTGGCGTTTGCTGACCTGCTGGTGGCGCTGGTGGTCATGCCCTTTGCCGCCATTGAGCTGACCACAGGGGAGTGGCACTACGGGGAGATCTTCTGTCTGGTGCGGACATCTTTGGATGTCCTTTTGACCACCGCCTCAATCCTACACCTGTGCTGCATAGCTTTAGACAGGTCAGTGTGAGTGGAAAGGAAAACAAAAGGAAGCATTCTTGGAACTTTTCTTGAGGAAGGGAAATTAGGGGGGAAAAAAAGGTATTCTTTGAAAGTGTAGAAATCCCTCAGTTGTCCAGGTAGAATCTATGGCAAAAGGAGAAATTCAATTTGTCAACTGGACAAAAGTTTATTTTGTGGAATACGTTTCTCAGTTCATCCATGCTGCTTATTCAGAACTGCTCTTTGGAAATTAGACTTGTGATCCCAGCTCCCACAGGTGAGCGCTGCCGTTGTGTCCTTGAGCAAGACACTTAACCTCACCTTGCCCCCAGTGTCTGCGGACACTGGTAGCCCCCATGGCAGAAGATACATCAAGGCCCGTTTTGACGTGAGCCGTCCTCCTCTGGACCCACCACCCGCGGGAGGATTCATGGGGGCTGGTGCATTGTGGGAACAAGCACGCACCACGCTGCGTAACAGGGGAACTCCCTTCCTGGTGCGTAACAGGGATTCCCCTGTCAGCGTGGTGTGTGCTTCGGCTGTCTTTTTCCGCACTGAAAAATAGTTCCCACCCAAAATGACCAAGTCAAGCTCTCCGTGTTGATTTGCACATTTATTTGCACTCGATATGAATGCGCACTACACAGAAAGTAATTGGGAAACGCATCGAGCAAATTAATTCCTTTTGGCCGAAATCTTTCTCTGGCGACGTTAGACTCCAGTCTAACGCGGAGTAGCTGCAGATACCGCGGCGGTCAGTGCTGACAGACCTGGACAATGGCTGGGTGAGCAGGAAAACGCTTTCCACCACTTATTTTAGTCTCTGGACTGTGGGTAGATGCCCAAGTTTGACCTGGGGGTGGCATATCCCTTTAAAGCAGTTCAAAGCAGAGTAAAATAATTCAGTATTATAAATTGTTTTCAAAATAGTGATTCTAACACACAAATGTAAAATGTATATTCTCAAATGACTACATATTTTGACCTGTAGGGCATGGGGGATTTATCTATCTCCACGGAGACAAGGAATTGGCTACAAAAGGCCAAGTTACAGGCCAGCTCTATGGAGAGGCAATCCTGCTGACTGTAAGAGTGCATTTTTTAGCCATTTTTTATCTAAACACCCATAAGCTAATGCCATACTGCCATGATGCCAAACTGAATAGTAAAGCGATAACATCTCCATGGACACGGGCAGTTTTCCATTGAAAAAGTGATATTGTGCACTTTTAAAGACTTTCTCCAACTTGTGTTTGAAAATATGTATGCAGTTGAGAAGATATGAATTTGTGTGTTGGGATTACACTGATCCAATACTGGTATATATCGTATTGCTGGATTGGATATCGTCTTATAAATATGGGTTTAGTCGATATCCTCTTTGGACTTATAAATTGATGTAATGAGACAATATACTGGTCATAGTTGGCCCAGAAAGTCTCAGAATGCGTTTATTTGATATTATAAGTTGCTAGTTAAGATAAATAACAGCTACATAACACATTTGGATCAGTTTATTTTAGTTTTTTAGGTATATAGTAGCAGATAGTTTAAGATACTGTATAGTGTGGAAATCCATATTGGAACTGAAAAAGCTGGTTCAGTGTATCTCTATCTTAGCTAGAAACTCCTACCAATTAAGTTGCTGGTTTAGTTCTGAAAACAGGACACTGCTCCTGACTGCTTATCCCAGCAGAATTGACGGATGGTCGTAAAGCAGAGGGTACATTCTTTTATGGGGTAAAAATAGTACACCAGTTTTTATTTAATAACGTTCATGAAATACCTTCTTATTCCAGGTATTATGCCATCTGCTGCCAGCCGCTGGTCTACAGACACAAGATGACCCCAGTACGAGTGGCTGTGATGCTCGGTGGCTGCTGGCTCATCCCCACTTTCATCTCCTTTTTACCCATCATGCAAAGCTGGAACGCCATCGGCATAGAGGACATAGTACGTCATTTAGGGCTTTTTATTTTATATTTTACCTGATAACATCACAGTGCATTGGGCAAAGGGATTTCATGTACCTCTTTTCACAAGACCTCCAATCCTTCCACAGTGACACAGTAATGCAGTGATCACAAAACAATTTTGAGTCCCCAGTGGAGGCTCTCTAGCTCTGAGCGACTAGCTAGAATTCACTTCTCTCTTCTGCTTTCAATGTGTTTGGGGCGTTTGTGGAGTTATTTCAGAGACACACAGAGGCAGGCAAAAAAGACAAAACGCTTTGGCCAGACTCAAAGACATTTCCGTCCAAAAACAATATTATGGGAAAAGGGTGGCTGCGTTGTTTCGTTCACTGAAAAAACACCCAGTGAGAAATGGTGCGGAATGGCAATACAATTCTGTTCATTCATAGATATAATATGAATAAATATATATTAGAGCTAATGAGTAATGGTTAATATGGATGCACCAATCCATTTTCTTCAGTTCCGACAGCAATATCCATACTTTGACTTAAAGTAAGTAGTATGGGGAATGGCACTTAACATTTATTATGACTTGCTTATTTACACAAGAGATCCAATTGTGTTATGTGAATGCTATTTATCCTTCAAATAGCTTTTTTATGAATAAAATTTCAAACATTATAAGACTTTCTAGGCCAAAATCAGCCTGTACATATTTATTATTATATCCAATTAATGGTCCATCCAATATTGGCTTAACCCGTATCATGGAACTGATACCCGATCCAGCAATTTGTTTAGTATCGTGCCGATATTCAGTACCAGTATCGCTACATCCCTAAGGGTTAATCGATTAAAAGTGATGGGACAAGGAGAGAATGTGAGTTTTGTGGAGTTCTGAGAGTGGCTGGACAGTTTATTCTGGCTGTGCTTGAAACTGTTTACTAGTACTTCTCTGTATATACTTGTAGTCGTTTTTGCACAAAATTCTAATGATTTTGAGAGCTTATTTTGCCAACACCACACCACAGCCCTTTTCATCAAATTCATCGATACACTACTGTGAATCTACCAAGAATTTTTGTATTTAATTATTACTATTGTTTTATGATTCTGTAGGTTTTTAGTGGCCTTGCTACAACTTTTGGGTGAGAATTCATTTGATTCAGAATATACTTTAATGACTTTATTTGTAATTGATTGGCGCCATTAACTGTAATCACTGTAAAATTTGTTTAAAGATTTGGATACAACTCACTGTCTTTTAGAGTCTGTATTGTCCAGTTAACAATACAATTATTTAAATGTGGCTGCTATTATTTTAATAGTCAGCTAGCCACAATTATTCCAATAAAACATAAGTGTTTCATAAGTCTATATTTATTAATGAAATACCAGATCTAATCAAATGTAATGTATAAAGACAGACTGGTGGTTAAGAGTGAATCACTAATCGTGCGATAAACCAATTCAAGAAATTGAACAATTATTCTGTGTTCCCAATTCGACGCATTCATCATTATTATGGCATTATGCACAATCAGGAGTAATGTTGTGCTTGGAGTATTACAGTAAGAGGTCTGGAGCTTGACTCTGGGCTGACCTTGTTATGGTGCCATAGACTTATTCATCTCATGGAGACAGTGTAAGCATCCCAGACAGAAGCTTCCTGTGCACCCTTTCACTAGAGATCTGGCTGTATTTCATCAAAACACCATCATCTAAAACACACCGTTGAGCAGAGTAAAAGATGAGATATCATGTTCATAATGTTCATAAAATAGGGTGTGTATTACGTATTTCAAATGTGCTTGACTTGTGTTAACAATTATAGGAAATATGATTTGATTGTTATACAAGTTGTTTGATGTCAGTGGCTTGAGTTGAGTACAAGAAGAAGACAAGCATTGATGGTTGGTTCCAACAATCAATATGAAAATACTGGAGTTAAGTATTACAGTTTACGTAGCATAGCTATTAACTGTTACAATTAAGCAGTGTGCCCATATCCTGACCTGTGTGAAGGCTTAACACATTTACTCAACACTGGGTAGTTCAGTATCACCAGGACTTCAGTGGCAAAAAGTATTATTTTTGCCAAGATAATCTTTAGGAAATCAAACTGTCTTGGAAAATATGTGTGGTATTCTTCACTACACAAGACACAAGAAGAAAAGTAAATGTATTTTTATATTCCCATTACCTAAAACAAAAACGGCTTCATCCTAGAGTTCACACCTCACTGTGGGTGGTTAAATCCCACTGAGCGTGCAAGGAAAAGTGTTTTTGAGTGTGCTTGAGTGTGAAGGTTTTTAAAAAATCATAACAATACAAATAGTCTGATTATCACAGGATCACAGCACAATTATATTTTATATCACTGCACACCCCTTGATGTCACCTTGTGAAATTGCAATAGAACAAATACAGTACATGAATCACTGGGCAACAGGATCAGTCTGATTGTACTTAAGCAGTAATGTGAGTGATTTCTATCTCCATATGACCAATCAGAGTCTTGTCTTATGCAGATCGCAGAGCGGCGGGCTTTAGCTGGCGGTGCTAATGACACCAGCTGTGTGTTCCTGGTGAACTGGCCGTACGCTCTGATCTGCTCGGCTGTAGCCTTCTACGTCCCTCTGGCACTCATGATCCTGGCCTACCAGCGGATCTACGTCACCGCCATGAGCCACGTGCGCCAGATAGAGACCTTACAGCGCGCAGGCTCCACCCCTGTTTCCGGGACGATACCGATCATGACTGTGCGAGCGTCCACTTCTTCGGACCCCCTGGACCACTACAGACTCAGGCCACCCCAGGGTGCCGTTCCCTCAGAGCACGGTCCCATGGTGAACAGTCGCATGAGGATAGAGACCAAAGCGGCTAAGACTCTGGCTGTGATCATGGGCTGCTTCTGCCTGTGCTGGGCACCATTTTTCATCACCAACATTGTAGACCCGTTCATACACTACTCAGTGCCCTGGCAGCTGTGGACAGCGTGGCTATGGCTGGGGTATATAAACTCAGGACTTAACCCCTTCCTGTACGCCTTCCTGAACAGGGCGTTCCGGAGGGCCTTTCTGGTCATCCTGTGCTGTGGGGACGAGCGCTACACACGGCAGGGCAGCCAATCGTACGGACACACCAACAGAGCGTGCTCAGCCGCATCGGTCAACGGGACATCCATGGCCCTCAGGTATGGACATGTACTTCAAACTGATCACACGTACATATTCTAAAAATGATGATGCATATGTCTAACCTTTGTCTTGCCATGTTTTAGTTAGTCAAATCCATTCACTTTCTTCAGTAGGTTTATGTTTCTCAGTCAACTGACGATAAGTAACACTTTTTAATGGTGTTTCCAATGACTCATTCAGTTTTTATTATGATTTATTTATAATTATTTAGTATAGTTTGCTGGCTATTAAAAGGGCCCCTTTCTTTTTAACAGGAAACACCATTTCTGCATCAGTATTCATATAGAATCCATGGCTGAATCCAAGATAGGTGTGTGTTTGCACTCTCCTGAGGTAAAGCTACTAAAGCTGACAAGATACTGCTTATCTTGTCAGCTGTGTGTAGGATAAGCTTAAAGTTCAAACCAAGATTATTCAGTTCTAGCGCTCGGCTTTTAGCGCTCAAGTAAGAAAAAGCAGGATTTTGTTTATTGTAATATTTGAAGTAAGATTTGAAACATTTTGCTTGCCTTTGAAGAATTTCTGTCCGTGAATTTTCAATCCTTGAATAACTGTACTGAGAAAAAAATTTGGTGAAAGGTGAACTTTGAAGAAAACTCACACATGAATTATTAGAGAATCAAATCCAAAAGAGTTTTTTTGATACATTTTAATGACATTTACTGTTTTCTTTATTATGATCTTAGGCACATTTTTTTAATACCAGCATCTAAACTCTCTTTCCTATACATTATAACAATGAGTTTCTATTTCTGTCAAAACACTTGGATGGAAAAAACAATACGCATTATAGGAAAACCATCATTACAGTTTTCCAAATCAGTCTTTTGTGGGCAGTAATTGGATGAGAAGCTCTGTGATATAATGTATAAATTGTTTCAACATAACTTTTAACTAATGGGATTTAGCAAGGCAAGTGTTTGTTCTTTTTGTGGCTTCTGCAGAAGTATGATAGAGGAGGAGAGTACTAGTGGTCGTCTGTGTTTACCTTACACTTAGGCCCAAACACACAAGAAACCAGAGGATTCATGGATAATTTTAGACATTTTTATTTTGACTGAAAAGATGTACTATTGTCATCACATAAAGAGTGTTATTTTGATGTATTTTTTTAGTTTTAGGGTCCCAGATCATCTTGGCATACTTGGCAGTCTATATCAAGACAAGTTTTGCAGTTTTAGTGCTGCCGTGGCAATGTGGTTAGCCCTTTAACCTTGTTTCAAGAAGGTCCCAGGTTCAATTCGAGACATGTAAGGTCCTAGAGTTTGTATATTCTCCAAGAGTTTTAGTGGATTTTCATTGGTTGCTTCATTTTCCCGATCAATCTTATAATATGCTAGATCAAGATCCCTCTCAAGGGTACAAGTTTGCCCTTACAGTTCCTCCTTATGGTATTAAAAAGTTCAACAGGAAGGGACAAATTTACTGATCTATTTACTGAAGATCTATGAAGAAAATGTACCACTGGAAAACATCACCAATTTGTGTCCACCATGTACTTATTGATATTTTACACGTATTAGCACGTATTAGTGAATACTGTCAGAAAGGTTTTAAAATAGTAAAAAATACAAAATTGATTTAAACAACACATTTTCAGACTTGACTTTGAACAAAAAGGTCAGAGTGAATAACTGAAAAAACGTTGGCTAATGCTAGCTAGTGTGTGACTGTAATTTGGGTGTGAAAGACATGCTTAAAGGAGAATTAATGTTTTTTACAATCTGAGCCTTATTTCGGTAATAAAACAAGTTGTTTTTCTCACCCATAGCACTTTGGTGTCATATGGAGCATTTCCGGAGATGTTTTAGATTAGCGAGCTCCGTAACGTGAGTTCACATTCACACACCAGTGTACGCAGACACCAGTGTACGCACACAACAGCAGCATTCATCTGTGGGAGCTGGAATCGTACCAACCAACCTGTGGGTCAGTGGATCTAACCGCTCAACCACTGATGTTTCTTATGTCAAGAGCGGGATTTGAACCGCCAACCTTTGGATCAGTCTACCAACTGAGCTACTGCCACCCCATAGAAGCTCAATGTCTTAGTCTACTCTTTCGTTTGAGTCAAAAGTGGCCTGTAATCCGAGATTTATCCATAATTCACAGCTTTGCGTTTCATGTTTGGGTCCCGAGAGCTGAGAGCGAAATAAGCTGTGACTCCGCACATGCGCACTGGCGTCCTCATCTACTCGAACTATGCCTAAATCTCGGATTACAGGCCACTTTTGACTCAAAAGAAAGTGTAGACTAAGACACTGAGCTTCTATGATTTGAAAAGTGCTAACGTTTGTGTTATTTGGAAACCGCAAACATATGCCCCGAGAACTCACGTTACGGATATCGCAAATCTAAAACATCTCTGGAAGTGCTCCATATGACACCAAAGTGCTATGGGTGAGTAAAACAACTTGTTTTATTACCGAAATAAGGCTCAGATTGTAAAAAACGTTAATTCTCCTTTAAGGGCACAGATGTTGTAGTTCCAACTAAATCGGGTCTTTCTGGTCAGATTGTGTTCATTTGTAGTTCAGATTCTAGAAGTCTAACAAATCTTCTGACAGAACAGTGCCTACAGGAAGCATCACACCTCAGCTGCAAAGCATACATTTTTGCTGTTCCTGTTTCAATGCTTTGTTTTTTGTACTAGCATTGTATAGATCTTTTGTCTCTTGTAGATGCAGTAATTAAAAGGGTGCTGTCAAAATCTGTGGTGACTCAAAACAGACTTAGCATAAGCCGATTACAGCTAAAAAGAGTCTTCTGCCATTGCGCAGGGGACATGGTTAGAAAAATAAACAAAACTCATGTTTCAGGTCATAATAGAGCTTGTATTTTTTCTTCCATTGGGTGTAAAAAGTCGAGTTCACTAGCACTAGGTCAACGGTAAATACTACACTAGTCCACTGTCCAAGTCTGAAAACAAGATTCTGAAATTCCAAGTTATTTAAAGTTGCATTATGTAACTTTTCTAGAAGGCCACGTCTTTATTTCCATGGAGATGTTATTCCTTTACCTGGGGTGTTCAACTGTATTAACTCTATTTTGCATTTATTCAATTATAGATGCTATTCCTCAAAAATACCTTGAATACTGTGAGTCGGGTCACCACGGTGACCCGACAATACTAATTTTCTACTACTACCAAGATGGCCGCGCGCACGTCTCAGCCTTAAAGGGATATGCCACCCCCAGGTCAAATTTGGGCATCTCCCCACAGTCCAGAGACTAAAATAAGTGGTGGAAAGCGTTTTCCTGCTCACCCAGCCATTGTCCGAGTCTGTCGCCACTGACCGCCGCGGTATCTGGTGCTCCTCCGCCTTAGACTGGAGTCTAACGTCGCCAGAGAAAGATTTCGGCCAAAAGGAATTAATTTGCTCGATGCGTTTCCCAATTACTTTGTGTAGTGCGCATTCATATCGAGTGTGTGCAAATCAACAGGGAGAGCTTGCCTTGGTCATTTTGGGTGGGAACTATTTTCCGGTGCGTAAGAATACAGTCGTATCACGCAGCACGCTACCAGGGGAATCCCTGTTACGCACCGGGAAGGGAGTTCCCCTGTTGCACAACGTGGTGCGTGATACGACTGTATTCTTACGCACTGGAAAATAGTTCCCACCCAAAATGACCAAGGCAAGCTCTCCGTGTTGATTTGCACATTTATTTGCACTCGATATGAATGCGCACTACACACAAAGTAATTGGGAAACGCATCGAGCAAATTAATTCCTTTTGGCCGAAATCTTTCTCTGGCTACGTTAGACTCCAATCTAAGGCGGAGGAGCACCAGTTACCGCGGCGGTCAGTGGCGACAGACTCGGACAATGGCTGGGTGAGCAAGAAAACGCTTTCCACCACTTATTTTAGTCTCTGGACTGTGGGGAGATGCCCAAATTTGACCTGGGGGTGGCATATCCCTTTAACTACGCGCTGACTTGTCTACTTTTAATGCGGTTTATAGTGTTTAACAGCTGTCATCCACTCTTTTACTATTCAGCATCCAACATAGATGGTATTTTTAAATCGATTTTGTGATAAAGGAGCTTTCATTACAACTTCTACCAGTCATAAACACCACTTGTGTACCGGCTTCTTACCTTCAGGCGGGCTGGAAGAGCTGTGCTAGTGTGGCGACTAGTGTTTGGACTATCTTTTTGTCCCGTTTCGCCCCGGGATTGCGGTTTGCGTCGGTATCTTTGTGGGTCCCCGCTGTCGGCTGCGCCATCCATGTAGACCGGCCTGTCCCCGCGGCTCTGTGGATCTCCGCTGTCGGCTGCGCCATCCAGGTAGACCGGCCTGTCCCCGCGGCTCTGTGGATCTCCGCTGTCGGCTGCGCCATCCAGGTAGACCGGTCTGTCCCCGCGGCTCTGTAGATCTCCGCTGTCGGCTGCACTATCCTGGGAGACCGGTCTGTCCCCGCGGCTCTGTGGATCTCCGCTGTCGGCTGCACTATCCTGGGAGACCGGTCTGTCCCCGCGGCTCTGTGGATCTCCGCTGTCGGCTGCACTATCCTGGGAGACCGGTCTGTCCCCAGCGGCTCTGTGGATCTCCGCTGTCGGCTACACTATCCTGGGAGACCGGCCTGTCCCCGCGGCTCTGTGGATCTCCGCTGTTGGCTGCACCATTCCAGGTAGACCGGCCTATCCCCGCGGCTCTGTGGATCTTTACTGTTGGCTGCACCATCTGTCCCCGCGGCTCTCTGGCCGCTCCGGCTCTGTGGCTCGCTGCCGCCGGGCGCACGTTAGCCTAGCCTGGTCGTTGCTATCGTTAGCTGCTGGCTAGCGGCTCGCTAGTCAATAAGCTGGCGCCATTGTAGTTTCAAAATTCATCAAATTTGCCACATTTCACTCGATTTTACACCCCATGATCTGCACCCTGATACGGTAAAATGACTTTTCTTCGTGCAGTGTTTGTTCTGGTTTCGCTTTTGTCCACTTCTGAGGTCAAGGGCAGCGGTCAACGTGTGCACCATGAGGTGCCCCTCCCTCCTCAAGGTCCTTCAGGGACATGCTCATTCTTTGACTGGCCGACAAAGTTGTTGCTGTTCAGTCAGGTGCCAGTCAAAAAACGCTATTATCTGTTACACTTAATGTCTTTTTATGTTCTTGAAAAGTGCTTCATGTGGAATGGCACCTCTTCTAGTAAAACCATTAAATCAAACAATGAGGAAATTGTGACTAAACTAATCACCAGGAAGAAATGTATTATTTTACTATTACTCTTGCTCTCAGGCAATGTAGAACCAAATCCAGGCCCCCAGATAAATCATATTGAGACTCCTGAAGAATTTAGAACCAGATCAGGTCTTGGTATTATACATATAAATGTTCGTAGTCTGTTGCCCAAATTAGATGAAATCAAAATTTGGATCAAATCCACTGATACTGACATTCTTGTGCTTTCTGAAACATGGCTGAATAAATCTGTCTCAAACAAGGACATCTTTATATCAGGATATAATATCTTTCGTTGTGACAGACTCAAAAAAGGTGGAGGTGTAGCCATCTATATTAAAATAAATTTAATGCCACTGTCCTTTCCTCCCTGTCCGTTCAGAAGCAATTTGAATTTCTTGCTCTGAAACTTGAATTCTCAAAAGGTCAGTGTCTCACAGTTGTGGGCTGTTACAGACCCCCATCAGCTTGCAGTGAGGCCCTTGCATCACTGTTTAATCAGGTGATGGCTTTAAATTGTAATGAACTTATACTGATAGGCGACATGAATCTTGATTGGTTGACGACAAAATCTGAGAGTTTAAAATCTGTCTGTGATTCTTTAAACATGGTTCAGCTAATAGATAGCCCTACCAGGCCTAATATAAAGCATCCCTCTAGATCGACCCTCATTGATTTAATTATGACAAACACCCCACACAAATACACCGACATAGGCATTTTTGCTAACGATATAAGTGATCATTGTGCCATTGCCACTATCAGAAATGTTAAATTACCGAAAACAAAACCTCGTATCATTGTAAAACGAGATCTTAAACACTTTAATGATCAAGCATTTATCCATGATCTATCAAATTTCGAGTGGAGTAGAGTGTCCCTGTTTGACAATGTTGATCTAGCATGGCAGTACTTTTATGAAGAATTAATAAGACTTATCAACAAACATGCTCCCTTGCGAACTTACAGAGTTAAAGCGCGAAAAAATCCTTGGTTTTCCTTGATATTGACAATCTCCTTAAAGATAGGGATGCCGCTTGGGCTAGGGCAAGGAAAAGTAAGTCTGAAGTTGATTGGCTCAGATTCAGACAATTGAGAAATAAATGCACTTCGTCAATTAAAAGAGCAAAATCAGATTTCTATCTTTCAGAAACAACAAATAACTTAAATGACCCCAAAAGGTTTTGGAAAACTGTGAAGTCAATTTCTGACCCAACACAAGATAGTGATCTTCCAAATTTCTTAATCAAAGATGGAAAAAACATAACAGATAAATCTACCATGCTAAATCATTTCAATGAACACTTTATATCAGCAGGTTCACTTTTCGATTCTTTATATCCTGATCCTTCAAGCCGTGTTTCAAATTTTGATTCTTCAAATAACTACCCTTTCGAACACAGATTTTATTTTAAAAATGTGTCTGTGTCCGATGTTCTTAACGAACTTAAAAATCTGGACATCAAGAAAACAGCTGGGCCAGATAAATTGGACTCTTTATTTTTAAAGTTGGCTGCTGATTTTATTGCTGAGCCTTTGTCGCATATTTTTAATCTAAGTTTGACTTCCAGCAAAATTCCAAATGTCTGGAAATCTGCTTTTGTGCTTCCTCTTTTAAAAGGAGGTGACCCTTCAGAAGTCAACAATTACAGGCCAATCTCTAAATTATGTATTGTGGCAAAAGTCTTTGAAAAGCTGGTCAGTGACCAACTGAAGGTGTTTTTAGAATCACACAACATTTTAACTGATTTTCAATCTGGTTTTAGAAAACAGCACAGCACTGTCACAGCCTCTTTAAAAGTTTTTAATGATTTTATCCTTGCACTTGATCGCAAGCATTATTGTGCTGCTTTATTCATTGATTTGTCCAAGGCCTTTGATACTGTGGATCACTCTCTCCTTGTTAACTCCTTGAACAGTATAGGCATGTCAAACCAAGCTGCTGATTGGTTTGCTGACTACCTGTCAAATAGAAAACAGTGTGTGCACATGTCTGGATCTTTTTCAACTTCCCTTAAAGTCACAAAAGGAGTGCCACAGGGCTCAGTGATGGGACCCATTTTATTTTCTATTTATATCAATAATTTATGTTTTAATTTGTCAAATGCCACTTACCACTTTTATGCCGATGACACAGTAATTTATTGCTGCTCTACCTCATTAGTACAGGCCTTCGAGTATTTACAATCTGCTTTTGATATTGTTCAGACACGTCTGCAGTCCCTGAAATTAGTTTTAAATGCTGAGAAAACTAAAGTTATGGTGTTTTCTCATAAGTGTCTTTTTCCTGAGGACATGCCTGAAATAAAAACTGTCCAAGGAAGATCAATAGAACTTGTCAGCAGTTACAAATACCTTGGTTTTCTGCTTGACTCTGAGCTCTCGTTCAAGCTACATATTGCCAATCTGGTGCGCAAACTAAAAGTGAAACTAGGTTTTTATTATCGTAATAAATCTTGTTTCTCACTCAGAGCTCGTAAACATCTTGTTTCAGCAACTTTTGTTCCTCTGCTGGATTATGGTGATGTCTTGTACATGACTGCGTCCTCTAAATGTCTTCAGTCCTTAAACACGGTGTACCATTGTGCTTTGAGGTTTGTGACTGGTTGTAATCGCCTTACGCATCACTGTGAACTGTACGCCAAAGCAGAGTGGCCTTCTCTGAGCACACGAAGGTACACTCATTGGTTGCTATTGGTTTACAAGGCACTCGTCGGCTTGGCACCCTCGTATCTTTGTACACTGCTTCAAAGAACTACCAATGCTTATGCCTTGCGATCTAGTGACATTTTTCAACTGCAAGTTCCTCGTGTTAGGACTGAGTTTGGAAAGCAGGCTTTTAGCTTTTCCGCTCCATCAGCCTGGAACACTCTTCAAACTGAACTGAAAATGACTGAACTTGTCTCATTTAAAACATTTCGCTCCTTTTTATATAATCGGCAAAAAAAAACATAAATCAGTGTCTGTGTTTTTAAATGTACTGTCATTTTAACTAACGCATTTTATCGCTTGTGTTTACAATTGTTTGCACCTTTTTAATATCATTTGCACTTAATTTTACTGTTTACAACTATTGCACTTTACATTTGATATTTTACTGTTATTTTACTCTGGACGTGTGCTGCTGACCTCTTGGCCAGGTCACCCTTGTAAACGAGGTCTTGATCTCAATGGGTTTTTTACCTGGTTAAATAAAGGTTAAATAAAAATAAAAAATAAAATAAAACGGTGTCTGTGCTGGTCCACATAAAAATAGATACGTTTAATGCTATGCTGTGGAATATCCCAGGCAAAGCAATAACATCACCATGGAGACAAGCATGTAGTGGACCAGAAAAGTTACGTAGTGCATTTTAAATGTCCTATATTATGCAAAATTTACTTTTGTGAGCGTTAAACCATGTTATAATGTTACCTCATCATAAACCTGGAGTTGTGTTTTGTTTCATTCACACATGTTTGAGTAATTCTTTATTATTATTGCGTCTACATTTGATCTAAAAACTCAATATGCTCTGTCCAACTTGTGGTTTTCAACTTAATAGTTACCTTTTGAATTAATGCAAATGAATGTAGTGAAGGTGTATATAGTTTAAAATCATAATGGAGCACTTCCTGTTTTACACAACATCACAAGGTAGAACAGAGTGTTTTCTATTTGAGAGAAGAACTCGGCCTAAATACATGTGAATGAAACAAAACACAACTCCAGGTATGTTTGTGATGAGGAAACAACATTATAAAATATCAGAAAGTAGCGTAATAATTGTAAATAAATGGATGGATGAGTAGCCAGTTCCAGAAGTGTGAAATTAATGAAAATTACAATCCAGATAAACTGTGTCTTATGTTTTGCAAATTTCAAAATGAACAGGTTAGCCAAACTACAACATAAACAACATTTAGTCTAGACAGTAATAATAATAATAATAATAATAATAATAATAATAATAATAATAATAATAATAATAATAATAATAATAATAATAATAATAATAATAATAATAATAATAAATCAAACATTAGCTCATGTTTAGTTTGTGAATTTCTAGGAACAGTTGTAACAGAGCTAGTGGAAGGCTGTAAAAATGATAACATAAACAGAAATAAAACAGAAATTAAACTTGACAATGATTTACACATTTCTGCAAAGTTGGAGTGAAGAAAGACTGCAGACTGACATGAAGACATATTATTCCTAAGAAGTGTTATGTTTTTAAAATGACACCTGTACAAAAATGCCATTTAGTCTATTTCCTTATTTATTTTTTCATGATTTCTTCCTTGGAACAACTCATCTCCCGTCTTAAAACAGCTGACATTAGAACCTTGGATGGTGTGGGCTGAATGTGCGAAGCCAAACTATAAGTAATGGAACAGCGACAGGTGGCTGCTGCCGTAATGACCTGATTCCATGTAAACACTTGGATTGCTATCACATTTGAATATGCAGGGTTTTTAATGCTATGTATATGGATGCTAACTCCAACGTAGCAACAAAAAGACAATATCATTCATTCAAAATCAATACAGAGGTACAATGTCACTGCTTGATCCCTGTTAGGTAAATTTATGGTCTTATAATCGGTATGATGCTACTTACATACTGTAAATACGGACTTAAAAGCCAGTATCTGAATGTGTAATAGGACAATTGAATGTCTAATGCAGGTAACCGGATATTTGAAGTACTTTTATGCCTAATTTTGGTAATAAAAGTCCCATTCTAAAGATAATACGGTTTAAACTAATATTCTCTCTGAGATGGTAAAAGGAGAAATTCAATTTGTCAACTGGACAAAGTTTATTTGGTTTCGACCAAATAAACTTTGTTCAGTTGACAAATTGAATTTCTCCTTTTACCATGGATTCTACCTGGACGATTCACACTTCTCTCTGAAATGCGAGCCAGTATCCTTTGTATAAAATACTCTGCAAAGTACCATAAGAACAATTGTATTAGTGTGAAGTGAGTGAGGTCTTTTAACAGGTTCACTACCAGACAGATGGATAGAAAGAGTTAGATAGATAATTTGTGTTTTTAAAGTTGAACCAACTGTTTTGTTACTAAACTGGGTATATGGTGTTTGAAAAGCACAAAAGTCTACTGTTTCCTGCCCTTTTTTTTTTGCAATTTTAGTGCAAATGACGTATATTTGCAGCCTTGGATTCAAAAACAGACAAAAACACGTGCGCTGCCTCCAGTGGCCATAGCAGTTTTAAGTACAATGTGACATCACACAAGACTGTCCAGATTACAGCCAGATGTTTCTGACTAGAGACACTGGGCTGCAGGGGTGGAGTTTTAAATTTACCTGTCAGACCAATCACATTATTTCTTATACCTCCTGCCCCCCTCACTCTTCTCTTTAGTTTTTCAGGTGCTGCTCAGTTTAGCAGCTCTGTTGGAAATGTGGTTGTGTTTAGTCCCGCTTTAACACATAAATAATTTAATTGTGGTTAACATGGCCACAGTTCAGTTCATTCAATTCCCACAGGTTTGGAGATCCAATTAAGTTAAGTTTAGGTATACTTTCATGTCTGTAATGAAGTTGTCTGTTGCTTCTGACTCACTCTTCACTACAGCTGGGGCAGCCTGTCAGGATAGATAGGGGTATGCTAAAATATATAGTTATCAACAGGGACAGACTGGCACCAAAAAATGACCCTGGACTTTTCTTTTCCCGAATAGGCCCACCAAATGACCGGGGGGCCTAATACACATATTAGTGAGTGTATATTCAAGAGTTTACATAAATAATAATATTTAAGGTGCAAGTATCCTGAGGCATTGTGAGGCACATGTGGCAAGTAAGAGATGGAAAATCCATCTATTAATGCAAGGACCGTCTGTCTGTGTGTCTGTTCCATGCATAACTCTCGAACCACTCATCTGCCTGATCTCATACTGAGAGAGCGTTATCCTACTTTTCTTGATAATGTAAATTCAATTGTATTATATATAACCTAATTTCAACCTTTACTGTGATTGGATTAAAGTTTTAGAATTTTTTCCATTACATGTTATCACTCATTTAGTGTGCTTGCTTAGCTGCGTGTTTCTTTTGACGTTAATAAGCCGCTATTTCTCATCATCACAACGCAAATCAAGTTAATAGAAGCTGACTATCAGAGGGGTCAATGAGTAGCCTAAACCATAACCTGCTGTTTTGTCCTTCTCACTTCCCGTTACCTCCTCTTCTGCTGGCAAGTCCTCTGGTGGAGATCCCCTTGTCTCTCCCTCCCTCTGCTCTCCCACATTAGGCCGACTGCTGCTGCTGCTGGCAGACCCACTTTGATCGAAAAGCTCCATGAGCTTTCTACATTTGGATGCTTCGTTTTCCAAGTGATATATTTGCGTCACAAAACAGTTGTCCGCGAAAAATTCAGCAGTCGGAATCGCTTGGTCCTATTTTCTCTCGAGTTGTATCACTGCGCACCTATTAGTATTATTAGCCTCTTCACTTGTAAACATCCACTTACAAGCAGGGTTGGGAGGGTTACTTTAGAAATGTAATCCGGTACAGTTACTAGTTACTCCTTAAAATATGTATTCAGTAACGTAATCCCGGTACTATAATATTAAAGTAATGTAACTTGATTACTTTCAGTTACTTTTGGATTACTTTAACACCAAATATCCTATAACAAGAAAACAAGAAAATTACTTACTTTTGTGCATTATAAATAACAACAATAACAATACCCATCATCATAAAAGTTGTCATTAGTGGCATTAGTGATAGTTGTAAATATAAATAAGTACAATACAATTAAAAGTTTTTAGGAGGACAAGTACAGTTCTATGTGTAGTTTTAACAACTGTTATCACTATAAGCCAAGTCACTAGTAAACAAGGTCACTCACTAAACCAAACACCTAAACACCTATGACTTCAACGAAATTATATTTTCAGTTAAAGTTTTAGTTTTACCGGGACAGTCATCTTGCCCGATCTCCGTAGCTGGACAGGATGTTCGTCCAGCTTGCGTGCTGGCCTACATCTAACGACAGCTTTGCTCGGAATTGTCTAAAGGGTCTTCATGGATCAGTTAACATGACTATGTTGCCTAGATAATGTTTAAATATTGTAATATCGTTCTACAAATGCACAAAGTGTACTTGTGACCGCAAACGTTAGCTAGCTTGCTAATAGTTTGCTAGTCGATAGCTAACTCGAAACTGGCTCCTACCAATGAATCAAGACAAAGAAATGACTCATATTCACACATAACATGACTGAAGCAGGACATTTAGGGCCTGTCAGTATCAAAGCGTTAATATTAGCGATCTTACCTGTAAATGTTTCTTGAGATTGGAAGTAGAATCCTTGGACATTGACAGGTGTTTAACCGCTGGAAGGCACAATTTGCACTGCACTGTGATGTTGTTCCCTTTGTCTTCTTTAAAAATAAAATTCTCCCTAAATTTCCACCCGCTAAATGCGTTTTTTGAAACCATGCCCGCTGCAAGTTTAGTCCGTAGTGCGCGACCTGCGTGAAATTCAGGGCGAGCCGCTGCAAGTGTATTCCACAGCGCGCGCCGCTGCAAGTTTGTTTCACAGAGCGCGCGCGGCGCACGGCGTGCGGCACGAGTCTGTACGTTCTGTTTTCCCTACATATGACCTCCGGCTTTAAATGAAAAAAATGAAATAACATAACATGCTTTCAAATTGTAATCCTGCTAAGTAATCCCCATTTTCACTAAATGTACCTGTAATCTGAGTACGTCTTTTTCTTTGTAGGGGAATACAGTTACCTTTTTTTTGTATCCTTTTACTTAACGCCGTTCCATGTAATCCGTTACTCCCCAAGCCTGCTTACAAGTGAACAGGCTAATAATACTAATAGGCGCGCAGTGATACAAATCGACAGAAAATTGCACCATGCGATTCCGACTGCTGAATTTTTCGCTGTTTTGAAAAAACTGTTTTGTGACGCAAATATATCACTTTTTGGACAAATATTGTTTTGAGAAGAAAAACAAGCTTTATTACCTGTCCCCGATAACTAGCCGGACCTACTTTCGTGAGCTACAGAACTGGAGTAGAATTCGGCTCAGAGGACACTGGTCAGAGGTCAGCGGTAAGTCAGTGTTAATGGACGACACTGCTAAAGGGGATGCCATACAGATTCACATAAAAAAACAACAACACATTATCCCTTTAAAGAATGTGGCCTATGTTTGACTAATTCTCAAATTATTGTATTAGCGTCCTCTGGCTGTTAGGTGTTAGACTCTACATTTTGGTTATTGAACAGGGCCGGTTGACAAAAAAAAAAAAAAAAGGGCCTGCTGACCAATGGCCATAGACTTTTCCAGAATGCACAGATTGCCAATCCGTCCCTGGTTATCAAGACCTTGGTAATACAGTATCTGTATTGTGAGATTCTGTAATGATATATTGTGATAGTAGTTTTAGCAAATTTTGTGACAACGCTACAATTTTGTTGGTTGAGTAAGGAAACTTGTTTATGCAGTACATTTGACATATTGACTATTGATGATGATTAAAATAGGTGAAGGCAGTGGTTTAACATAATATTAACAGAACATTAACACAAATACTGTTGTTAAAATGTATTTGGTTCCTAAAAATAGTGAAATATTGCTAAATTGCTATTGCTATATTGCACAGAATATCGTGTGCCTTGTATCGCCTGTATTGCAAAATTGTGGTATTTTCGTAACATGGCCCATGTAGTGTGTATTGTATTGTATTGTATGAGACCCAGTCATTTCCAGCCCTAATGGATAGCTCCCTGGGGTACCTATCTGCAAATCTTGAGCTAGATTCTTCTCACCAATATCAGGCAGAGAAGATGAGGGAGTGAGTTTACTTAGAAATCCCCCATATAGTACATTTAATTTGCTGTTCTAAAAGTGGCTTAAACCTTTTATCTCCCTGTACCACAGATTATGGGCATCCGTCTATCCTCACTTCACCTCAAATTGCACTTTTGGACTATAAAAAACTTTCAGAAACACACATCCAAGACCCAGTGCCCATCGTCAGCCTACTTAAATATGTGGCATCTGCTCGCGAACATTCTGATTTTCAGTCTTCCCCGGTGCAAGTTGTGAGTTATCTGATGGTGCCAGGGTCAATCAATGTGAATTAGTTCTGTTTTTCCGTCTCTCGTGTACCTCCTCTCTGCTCTGATTATGAAGACAAATGGGCTCTCCATATAAGGATAATACAGCCAGTCTACGAGACAGATCAATGAGGGAAAAATGTGTTGCATAATGGAAAGTAAAATAAGGACACTGGAAAAGGTGTGATGCTACAACAGTTAGTCCATGTATGGGATTGAAGCTTTTTTCAACCGAGGTGTAAGCATAAAGCTACCATGTGTAAGTTCATTTTATTTTTTTATTTTTTTCTTACCAGTAGATGACAGAAGTGAAACCGACCCTACCCCCTCACCTGGCCTTTGTTCAGGCTCACCTGTGCTCTCTGGTCTTCTTCTATCAGGCCACTATCAGACAGTAGCTAATGTAAGAAGAAGAAGAAGAAGAAGTGAACTTTATTGATCTCACACTGGAGAAATTCTTCTCTGCATTTTAACCCATCCTATATATATACATATATTAGGAGCAGTGGGCAGCACACATTAGGGCGCCCGGGGACCATCTCCATGATCTTCTTACTTCGGTTTGGTCAGGACCTAAGCTGGATTTACCTATGGTGCATGTTTTGGGTTGGTGGGGGAAACCGGAGTGCCCGGAGGAAACCCACCCAGACACGGGGAGAACATGCAAACTCCACACAGAAAGGCTCGGGCGACCCGGGGATCGAACCCAGACCATGCATGCAAACTCCACACAGAACACACACAGAAAGGCCTGGGTGACCCGGGGATCAAACCCGGAACCTTCTTGCTGTGAAGCAAGAGCGCTAACCACTCAGCTACCGTGCCGCCCATTACAGATTATAGTTGTAATAAATAAATAAAAACATGGGTTCTTATTGTGAGTGAGGTCTGACCTGTCACTTGGTCTGCTAGTGTTGCCGTCAGTTTGGTCTGTCAGTGCAGTGCTTTGTTGTGATGACAAGGGCCCGACCAATATGGATTTTTTTAGGAGCCGATATGATATCGATATAGCAGGCATTGGAGGTGCCAATAGCCGATATAATAGCCGGTATATTTAGTGACGTTAAAATTCACTGTGAATCTTCAAATGATTATAGCAGGTAATAGTAGATTGTAGTAGGTAGGCCTAATGGCATTTTTGCCTGACATTCTAGCCAATAAACTAAGTAAAAAATGCGGACCATTCACAGCTCATTTACATATCAATGCGTGTCCAGTAACAGCCATTATAGTCACTTTACCGAAGGCCAATGTCAGAAAACGGGCTGTTTATGTGTTGTAGCTTTACAGCAGCTCCCAAACCGACCCATTTGCAACATTCTCCGCTCACCCAGGCACCTCTCAGATCACAGGCCTCTCAGATCATTAAAAGTGTCCTTTTAATCCTAACTCAAATCGATCATCCGTAAAAGGAATATAATCCAGCATGTTGACAGCAGCTGCATGTGTCCTCCGTCTCTTCTCCGTTTTCACACTCAGATAAAAACATGCAGTAGTTTTGTTGCTGGGCTAAACTGCACTGATATTAATTTGTATTTATAGTCGGTAATGTGGATCAGACCACAAGAGTATTTAAAGCCAGCACCTTAGTGCAGCCACAGAATCCACTGGTAAACAAGAACACATGTGTCACGTGACATTACTCACGGACACAGACAAATTACTCCTCTCATAAATACTGATGCCATGCCACATGTTAGGACATTTATCTGTCTGTAAATTGGGTTAAATGGACTCCATATAGAGAGCCTACAGTTCATAACGAGGTATAGTACATATCGCCAATATATCGGTCGGGCCCTAGTGAAGACATGGTGACCTAGCATGGCTTTATGGTGATGTATTGTATTGTATTGTATTGTATTGTATACATTTCAAACATTTCATTTACTGGCAACAGAGGGAATTATCTTATCTAATATCTAACATGCCTAACATATTAATGTATGTTAATGTTGACTGCACAATTGCTTTGAATGAACCTAGGGATGATTTATGGACTTAAACACTGCTGTGACACAGTATTCCTGGGAAAATTCCAAACTCCATATTCTCTGAGGTTCAGAGGCAAATGGGTCATAGATCATAACTATATACTAGAAAACACTGTCTTCATCTAGATAAGCTATTGTAGCCACATCCATGTGTCTTGTGCAATACTATGAATTATTTGCTCAAATTGATTGACAAGCAGGAAAATGGTCAAACAGTCAAACTCAAATTACTCTTCCACATCTACTTTCTAAAACCTATGGTATTTTTACAATTTTGAAACGTTCTGTTAAAGCTTCTTTTCCTTGGCTGACTACCATAGTCATTATGTCTTGATGAATGTAAAATAATTTGTCAGTCTTATGTTTGGAATTTTGTGGGGCCCAACTTTTAAATTTATGTTTTGACAGCATTTTTTTAAACACATCTGAACAATTTAAAAGCGATAAAACAACATTGCAATCCAAGGCTCACTTCTCAGGACAAATGTTTGTACATCTTGGTAGGTCTCTGCACTTGATGTACTGAACACTACTAGCTTATCATTTGTAAGATTTTCTTTGAGAATACAAAACTCAGACTGCATATTGATAGAGGTTGAACAATATTATATCTGTACCAGAGTCAGGAACATGTGAACTTTTAGCCCCACTCACTGTCTAATACAAATACTATTTTTTAAAAAAAATGTCACTCTGAAAATGCTCTATAACAGAGAATCAAGTGTCTGGGATAGTCTCAGGCAGTTAGTTCCCATGATTCTTGGACAAAAAAGGTGACCCTGTCAGTAGTTTCTATTAAAGGTTGCATAGAGGATTTTCCAAGGAACGAGAAATCCAGCGCCTGTTTGTCCTTTTTCAAATGTTGCACATGCATGAAACCACCTCCCTTCCCCAGAGCTCCCTAAGTAGAAACGCCTCGTCCCGCCTCCTCCTTATGCTTAAGCTGTTTGTTTATAGCCAGTGCACGTTCAGAATCGCTGTTACTGCTATAACTATAGTGTACGTTTTCAAATGATAAGCAGAAGTTACCTGTCCAGAAGTAATTTAGTGACCAGCGCATCAGTCTTTAGACCCTCTGCTTCAGTGCTTGGATTCTTGTTTGCCATCGCAGCAAACTTTGTGCTAACTGTGAGGAAGCTACAGTTGGAAAAAGCCACAAAGAACCATTGCGTTGGTTGAGTAAACAGCGTCTTGCGTCTGTGGAATGTGTGAGAGGCGTACGTAAAGCATGTAATCCCAGTGTGCCGGCAAGTCATATACGCTAGAAATGTAGGGAGTTTGATTGACAACCTAACAGCCAATAGATAACAAGGTAGCCTCATTATCTATTGGCTAATGTTTATCTGGCACCACCACACCCACAGGATTTTTTCTTTAGTCATCATAGGTCATAGGTCATAGGTCATAGTTGCTTTATTGTCAAAAAACAATCATATGTACATGTACATAGAGTGAATTCGAAATTACATTTCCCCACTAACCAGGCAGGACAGTATAGAGTGGGCTAGGGGAGGGGCCGCTGCGCATGCGCGCGCCGCCGACTGGGAGATGCAGAGTAGAAAAGATGCAATACAATCAATGACAATTATACACAACATGTAATGACAGAAAACAATTGGAGGCTGCTGCATCTCTATAATGCTATCATTGACAAAATAATTATTATATGTATGGCTGTCAGTTTAATGCGTTAATTAGATTAATTAATTACACCGCAAATTAACGCATTATAAAAAATTAACGCAATTAATTATGAGCGGCGTGAAGGGCCTTTGAACGTTTATTTATAAAAATGTGACCGAGCAGGTTCGTCCGTCAGAGCGTTGTCCCCAGGGAGAGCAGGCCAAACCCTTTTCATTATCAACCATAAACTAATTCTCATAACCTCTCCAGCGTGTTCTGCCGCGACTTAGGGTGCACACTTAGAATCACCAGTTTTGCCCATCCAAATCACGCTAAACCCGATCATTTACTCACCACGTGCTGCCGACTTCTCCCTCCTCCCATAGTGCGATCTCGCAAACCTGGACCCATCTGCACCGGGAGTTTAAATCCTTCAATTTCGCGGGTTCCGGGGTCATGTGAGTCATGAGTAATTTGCGCGGGCAATTATTTCGGGCAATTATTTGTATTCTCTGTATATTTGAAGCTTTGTATATTATTTATTGACGTTGCATGAAAGCTACTGTGCGTGCTCACCTTTTGGCACCAGAAATATTCGCCATTTAATAGTGGAATGGTGTAAATGAGCTTTCGAATGAATGTTATGTAATGTGGGAGGGGCAAATGGGGGTATATAGGTGCACTCTGTAGGTCTGCCAGTAGTCTTGTCTTGGTTACAGTCGAGGTAACGTGTGCTGAGAGAAAGAGAGCAGGCGAAAGACTGAAAGACTTAAAGGGGAAGTCTGCAGTCTTTTCACTGTACCACTGTAAATATTTTTTCATATATATATATATATATATATATATATATATATATATATATATATATATATATATATATATATATATATATATATTAGGGATGCAAATTATCGATTAATTCATTAATTGATAGTTGATTGACCTTATCGATTGATTAACGATTAACTGATAAGCGGCGTTTTTCACCTGAATTTTAGTGTTTCAATAGGGTCTTTAAGAATATAAGCTATAGTATACATAACACTGAGTCATAAATATATCATAGTATTATTATATTGTATATTCCTCAATTAATTATTCCTTAGTAAAAAGCAGACAAATGTATTGATGCTGAATAACAAAATACAGTAATCCCTCGCTCTATCGCGGTTCGCGGATTTTTTTTTTTTTTTTTTCAATTTTTTTTTATAGTGTAAAATTTTTTATAGTGTAACATTGTGTTCTGCGTCCTGATTGGCTAAGAAACTAGACCAGGACTAAACGTGGACTAAACCAGGTCTAGACCAAAACTAAACCAGGTCTAAACCAGGTCTAAACCTGGACTGGGCCTAGACTAAACCAGGACTGGACCAGGTCTAGACCTGGACTAAACCAGGATTAAACCACCACGTGCCGCTGCTGGTTTCGTGCGGCTGGTTTGTGGCTAGGGCTGAGACTATGCATTCCGGGCACCGCGGTTCGATCTCGTGCTTAGCGGCAGGCGGCTGTGAGTCGGGCTTGGTGCAGCGCGGTGCGCGGTTGCCTTGTTTCGTGACCACGCAGGTGTGCGTGTCCGCCATTAGCAATTACAGTTAATGCATTTTGTTTGACCAACGTCTTGATCGACAGTTAATCGTAAGTCGATTAATTGTTGACATCCCGAAAATATATATATACAGTATATATATATATATATATATATATATATATATATATATATATATATATATATATATATATTAGGGCTGTCAAACGATTAATTTTCTTGATCGCAACTAATTTGTAATAAATTTCATAGTTAATCGCGATTAATCGTGATTTATTTTGCATGTTTAAAATTGATATCTTGCAGTAAGACCGTTCGAATCTAAAGTTAAACTCACAATGCAAAATATTTCTCACCATTTTTTTTATTTAAAAAAAGTGCAGAGAAAGGAAAAAGTAACAATGAACCAGTAATAGTGCTTACTTTGAGAAATTGTAAATAAATGATTGAAGCCCGCTCGAGCTGCCTACGGATGCGTAGAAGGAACAAAATACTAGCAAACTCAAAATAGCGCGTTTAACCGACAATGAGTTTAATTAATACAACCAAATGAGCTGCATATGGATGGTAGAATTGCGGAAAATGCTGGCAAACTCTGATCGCGATTAAAAAAATTGTTCGCGATCATAACTCTAATCGCGATTAATCGCGATTAACGCGTTAATATTCCCAGCCCTAATATATATATATATATATATATATATACAGTGGTACCTCACCTTATGAAATTAATTCGTTCCAGAAGTGGTTTTGTAACGTGAATTTTTCGTAAGTTGAGTATCTATTTCAATGGAAAAGGCCTGATTCGTTCCAAGGCCCCGTTCTTTCCGTTCCAAGAATTTTTTTTATAGTGTAATTTTTTTTATAGTGTAACATTGTGTTCTGCATCCTGATTGGTTAAAATACTAGACCAGGACTAAAAGTGGAATAAACCAGGTCTAGACCAGAGCTAAACCAGGTCTAGACCAGGTCTAAACCAGGACTGGACCTGGACTAAACCAGGACCGGACCAGGTCCAGACCCAGATCAAACCGGGACCAGACCAGGATTAAATCACCCCGTGCGGCTCCTGCGCTCGCCCGCCCGTGCTCGGCCCGCGTGGACGCGGCCCTGAGGGGGAGGCACGGCCCGGGCGCCGCGGCTCCATCCCGCGCCCGCAGCCCCGGTGTACACACTGGGTACGCACTGTGTCGCGCACCTCTCCAGGGACAACTGGCTTGTGGCGGCCAAGCGTTCATAGCGACGTTGCTTTTTGATCCTTCGATGTTGGCTCTTTCTATCATTGTGAAGCAGAATTCACCAAGCGTTGGATTGTTCACCCACAGGTTGTTGTTCACCCATAGGGAACGTGAGCTGGGTTTAGACCGTCGTGAGACAGGTTAGTTTTACCCTACTGATGATGTGTTGTTGATAGTAATCCTGTGTCTCCGCTCCCCTCGCGCGTTCGGCGCTATATTGAGCTGTGCCCCCCCCACGCTTCACTATCAACACATTCCGTTGAAAATCTATGAAAGTTCGAGTGCTCAAACAAGAGAGAAATGCGAGAAAAGCCCAACTCCAGTCTGAGAAAAGAGTAGAATGTGTGTGGTGAGGCATTTACAGCCCTAAAACATGTAGAACAATTGCAAAATACAAAGTTGTCCTACCTCACGATCCTCTCCCACCGCGGGCCACCTCTGGAACCTAACCCCGTGTGTGTTGATAAAGTGTATTTACGTTTCGGGGCGTGCATCTGAGTGCGCATCTGAGTGCGCATTAATTGAATTTTTGAGATTTTGCTTTTCGTAACTTGAATTTTCTTTTGTATCTAGAGACCAAAATTTAACATGAAGGTGTTTCGTAACTTGGATTTTTCGTTTGTAGGGTCTTTCGTAAGGTGAAGTACCACTGTATATATATATATATATATATGAGACCATGCGTGACCTCAGGTGTATAGGTAGCTGAGGTAGAGTTTGGACACAGGAGGTGAAAGCGTAAACACTCCAGTGAGTGAATTTTTCTGAGACAGCAGTGATTTATTATTGTTTGATTGAAACGTGTAATCCCCAGCTGCTCCTCTCCATATTTTGTGTTCCAGAAGACCATATCTCCCCTCTCCGTCTGCTAACTTTGGTTCAATGTCTACAAAAAGTGTTTTTCTTCTTTCTAAAATTAGCTGTGGACTTCTCGGATTTCTTTTCTTAACTTATCCTTTATATATCGGCCGTTGATGTTTTGAATCAAAATATTTAACGATGATGATGGACACAGGAAAAGCAACTCATGCTCGTGATGGAAGTACACTGCAGTTATCTGACCATTTAATAAAAATTATCATAATAATTAGTTATTTATAACGCTTTACAAGACACTTAAATTTGCTTTACGGTTTCATACATTATTATATCCCCAGGTGCCCTGGAGCAGACTGATGGAAGTGAAACTGCCAATCTGCACCATCAGCCCCTCCGACCATCATGAACACTCAAACATACCACATTCATACTAGGCAATGTGGGTGAAGTGTCTTGCCTGAGGACACAGTGTCAGTTTTGCCTCTGGTGCCCCGCTGTGACTGGTATTCCCAGCGGTCTGCCATTCAAGTATTAACCCGGCCCAGCCCTGCTTAGCCTCAGAGGTCTGACGAGATCAGGCTGTGACAAAGAAATTTTTATGTACAAAGAAATTTAAGTGTACTATAGATCGTTAAATTAATTGCAAGTTGATATAAGGAAACTATATTAATTCATTACGAATGGTTTGTTAATTTGCCAGAAATTTCCAAACGTTATTACTGAATTTCACCTTTTCCGCCAAAGAGTTCGCCACCTGCTTGTCTCTATGGAGGTATTATTGCTTTGTATAGCGTAAAACTTAGCAGGTGACATCACTACCAAATTTACAGGTCAGATCTATGAAGAAACTGCTCACATTAAGAATGCAACAAAACACCAGTAAATGAACAAATGCGAGATAGATTCATGTAGTTAAAACCTTCTAGAACCTGCTAGACATCTCCATGGAGACAATCAGATGGTGGAAAAGTTACATAGCACACCTTTAAAGGAGTCTGTTCCATTGTGACGCAGGTTCACAAAAACAAACTAATCCATCATAAAGAAAGACATTTTAATTGAGTGCAACAAGATTTGAGCATTGTTCCTTTTGCTCGAGTATCTCCGGATTATTCCAGTTTTACATTAAGGTCACGATTGGGCTTAGTTTGTTAATCACTAAACAATTCCACTTCCTCTGTCTTATTATTCGATATCTGGTGGCCCTGAAATAGATAGTTCTACTGAAAGAAAAGTATAAAATTGAGTCTCTGTTTTTGATACTGGTTGCTTTTATCCTGTCTCCACCTTTTGGGCTGAACTCATCTGTGATTGTAAATGAATGTCATCTCTCTAGAACAATATACTCTCTCCCAAAACCACAAGGGCCGTTTCCGTGGCGACAGAGTTGACCACAGAGTAGAACCACCTGGGCAAATCAGCGCTTTGAAATTCAATTAGACCAGTCCATTTTCTATGGGACAAAAGACTGCCTTTGTTTGTATGTTTGGGTTAAATATGATTTGGATCTGAGTGTGCTTCCTCTGGGTATGTTTGACTTAACTGAACTCACTAAACATCAAAGTAGGTCCACGCTTATACCAATTTGGGAAATAGAGTTCATTCTAACTTTTGTACCCTGCAGTAAACATGTAAATATAAAGTATAAAAGTAGTATAACATTTATTATAGCGTATAGTGTAGAAAAACAGGAAACAGGACAGAACTTCGAAATGCAGTAAGGTTTAGTGAAGTTAGGATTAGGATTATATTTAGGAATAGATATTTTGGTTAAAGTTTTTGGAGTGCTAGGCCTATCACAAGAACAAATTTTGAAGTGTGATATATTGCTGAAGTAAATATAGGTGATAAACAATCATAATGAAACCAAACCATAAAGCCCAAAAGTATTCTAAATGTACAATATTGTTAAACAAAATGCAAAAATAAATAACAGAATGCAACACTTAAGTAGTTTTTTGTAGATATGAGTCTTAGAAGTTCATAATTCAACTCTCAATAGCTCTAATCTCATCGTAGTACAGAAAAAGAAAAAAGAAAAATTCTACTGGTACAAAGAAAAAGTACCCGCGATAAATATTGACCCCAAAAAAAGATTGTTCCATCTGTATTATATTGTATTGTAATGATAAGTCGATGTATTATTTATCATGATAGGCCTAGGCATTAGAACAGAACGGCACTGGGGGAAAAAGGGGCTCATTCCAGGCACTAAACTCAGGAGGTTGTGTTATTAACATCATAAAATCTGGCATATTTACGTCGGTTTGTGTGATCTTATACAAATTGTGCGTTCATTAAAATGCATTGTCCCTTCCAAATAAACAAATAAAAAATAATAAATTTTACATAATTGATTTTCTCTAGCCTACATCTCACTAAATAGGTTTATTTTAGTATTTTGCTGTCTAGTAGCCTGAGGGACTTGAACCAATTTAAGCAGTGTGCAACATATGTATTATGTAAATGTGTTTTTGCTGTTGTAATAAATCGCTGAAACAGGGTTTATAGGGCTGTCAAAAGTGTGAATTCCCAAATATTAATTTACTTTCCATCCCAGAATTAGTTTAACGCAGCCTTGTAATGTTAAAGGGCCCATTTTATACTATTTTCATTCACACATGTTTAACACACAAAACCTGCATATTTAGGCTGAGTTCATCTCTCAGAATGCAACCTTGTGATGTCATGTGGTAATACAGGAAGTGCTCCACTGTGTTTTTGTCCATACACCTTCACAAGAATCATTTCAGCCTGGAATTGCCACTCTGTACTAAACAAATTGAAAACTACTGCTTCATGACATCACAAGGTGGAACAGAGCATTTTGGTCTTTGCAGATGTAGACAGACTAATAAGAGATTACGCAAACATGTGAATGAAACAAAAGAGAGTATGAGTATGGGTTAACATTATAACATGGCTTGAAGCTCACAAGAGTCAATTTTGCGTAATGTACGAGCTTTAAAGAAATTATTATTGTTGAAATTTTGGTATTGTGAAAACAGCTATTTCAGTTAACGAGAAGAAATCATTATAACGTGGTCATAATTCTTACAGTAAAATCCATACAGTCGATCTGAAGGTTGACGGTTAGATTCTCGCTCATAGACTACTAACTAATAAAATACTGTGAGATCAGTCAGATCTCCTGACCCACAGTTTGGTGATGTAACTCCAGCTCCCACAGATGAATACTGTCGTTGTGTCCTTGGGCAAGACACTTAACCCAGATTGACCCCAGAGGTTCCTTGATGTAAAGCAAGGAACCTCTGGGTGCAGGTGGAAAAGCAGGTGGAAAAGCTTTATTTTGTGACCATTTTTCTAAATATATCTTTTAAAGGTACACTCTGTAACTTTTGTAATAGAGAGTCCGCCAACTGCTTGTGTCCGTCTTGATGTTATTGTTTGTTCCACAGTATGGCATTTTTTCTCATCAAGCTTGCGTTTATTTAATTACAGGTGTTTTATTGCTCAACATTCCTTTAGAAAACATGCATTCCTACTGTGAGTGGGGTCGTCCCCCATAGACCTAGTGGAGCCAAGTAGATATGTTTAATACTGTGGAATATTCCAGGCAAAGCAATAACAACTCCATGAAGACAAGCAGGTACCAGGCACTGCACCAGAAAATTTACAAAGTGAACCTTGCGTCAAGTGGAGGAGTTCAAATATCTCGGGTTCTGGTTCACAAGTGAGGGGAGGATGGAGCGTGAGATTGACAGGTGGATCGGTGCAGCGTCGGCAGTGATGTGGTCACTGTATCGGACCGTTGTGGTGAAGAGGGAGCTGAGCCAAAAGGCAAAGCTCTCAATTTACCGGTCAATCTACGTTCCTGCCCTCACCTATGGTCATGAGCTCTGGGTAATGACCGAAAGGACAAGATCGCAGATACAAACGGCCAAAATGAGTTTCCTCCGCAGAGTGGCTGGGCGCACCCTTAGAGATAGGGTGAGGAGCTCAGTCACACGGGAGGAGCTCGGAGTAGAGCCGCTGCTTCTCCACGTCGAGAGGAGCCAGCTGAGGTGGCTCAGGCATCTGTTCCGGATGCCTCCTGGATGCCTCTCTCGGAAGGTGTTCCGGGCATGTCCTACTCAGAGAAGGCCCAGGACACCCTGGAGGGACTGTGTCTCTCGACTGGCCCGGGAACGCCTTGGAGCTGCAGGAAGTGCCGGGAGTCCCTGCTTAGACTGTTGCACCCACGATCCGGCCCCGGATAAATGGAATAAAATGGACAGATGGAGCCTTGCCTTATTTGGTCTACAAAATATTATTTTATTGCCACTCATTGCTCTTTGCCTTTTTCAGTCAAATACCCAGACAGTGATATTTATTGCTGTTCAGATTTACAGTGGTCAGATTGTGTTTAGTAGCCAGTCTGTGGTGTTTGACAAATGACCTTACTTAGCTCCTGCTCTCATTCTTTTCTTATATGCCGCCCTAGTGAGTGTATACAGTTGATTCAAGGCTCTGGTCAAATCAGATAAAGGAACCAGCCGTACATCCATTATATTAAATTTGTTTCAGGAATTGGCAGGGCTTCATCAGTTCATTTATGCTAATAATCACATGTGTTTTGACTTCAGCATCGGACCACCAAATTCAGTTCCGAAGCAGCTAAGTAGTGGTTGGGTCATGCCGGTTGACTGAGCGTTTTGAGGTCAAGCATGTTCTGTTTGCCCACTGTAAAAAGGGCTCATATGGGAAAGGTATGTGTCATTTGTACACACAATAAATCAAAACGTAAAAGGTTCCTAGAATGCGAAACAGTATAAAGAGGAACTAGCATGAGCACATGAACAGTCAGGGCTGTACGTATGTACTGTAGATGGTTGACTCGTTTATAGCGTTGTGTCTATATTGTAAAGGGCTCTATAGAGATTTGATGTTTGTCCAGATTTGGTCTGTAGTTTCTTATGAATAGACCTGTTTTTATCGTTCATTTTATTTGTTGATTGACCTCTACTGTGCATGGTGTCCAGTTCATATCAATGGATGCATTTAAGAAGTGACTTTATTGATCTCACACAGGAGAAATTCTTCTCTGCATTTAACCCATCCTTTTATTAGGAGCAGTGGGCAGCACATTACTGTGTCCGGGGACCATCTCCATGATCTTCTTGCTTGAGTTTTGGTTAGGACCTAAGCTGGAGGATTTTACCTGGTGCATGTTTTGGGTTAACAGATTAAGGTTGGAGCCATTCAAGCAAACTAACCCCCAATTTACACCAAAGCAGTAACAAAGCATAAGTGCAGCAGCACAGCATACGAGCATCATACGTGCAGGTATGGCTTTCCATTTTAACCGGTCAGACAGTTTACACCAGCAGTGTTGTATGCGTGACCAACGGCCGTCATTACACTATGCGCTGCTCTAATTTTGCAGCATTAACGCCCCCAGGCTTTTTTATCGGAGTAAGACATGAAATAAGCATGTGGTGTCAAAATAAACTGCCGATGCCCTTTCAAAATATGTTCTCTAAACACCATGTGTCCCATCCAGGAGCTCGGGGTATGACTCGTGATGGACTATGGAAAGTTGACAGCCATGGAGGATAAATATAAAACACTTAACTTTACAGCAAGTTTACAAGAACAACTTCTGACGAAAAAGACGAGTGGTGCAGACAACCAAAGTTATGGTTGCTGACATGCTTACGTGCTGCTGACGCTCCTGGTGTAAATTCCAGAAAATAATTTTTCCAGCTTGTCAATAAATGTTTTATAGTTCTATATATACATGAAAATATAATCTTTTTTTTTTTTTGCTTCCATTTCAGTCTTAATAGTAATAGACCTTCTATTAGTCGAGCTCTCAAGTGTATTGCATTTCAGGTCACTACAACCAAATAAACCAACCCCTCGTCTTTTTTTTTTTTTTTTTTTACAAGGACATTCTCTTTTATTCACTCATTCATTCAAGTCTTTGTCCACTGCTGAGTGATAACATGCATGATTGCAGTTTTACATGATGAACTTGTATGAAACTACTTAAGGGACACAATGATTGACAGTTTTTAGAATTTTTTACATGTGAAAGGACTTTTTTTTCCAACAGATATGCTGACATACACATGCTTTCATATATTGTACATTCACTTTTATATCAATCATTCTCATGTTTACCAAATCTCAGATACCAATTGATACTAAAACTAGTATTGAAACTATGAAACGGTATACATAAAAATCACATAAACAGGACAAAACTTGACCTTTCCTGAACAGTTTTAGATTGGTATTGATCAAATATTTATTCATTGATTTATTTTATTTTTTTTATTTTTTTTTAAAGTTTTATTTATACATTTCAATAGCAGTCCTTTCTGACATCTATTAATAAAAATAATTCTTAACCATCAAAAGGAAAGTCAACCCCTTTATCCTTTTTTATCTTTAACTACAACATTAAATCTGTACTGAAACGTTTTTAAATTAATCTTCAATTTTAAGAAAATTGGGATACATACTCCTATAGTTGAAATGAAAGTTTTTTTGTTTTTATCAGTTTTTATCTTATTTTTTATGTTAAATTCAGGATCACAGTAATATTTACATGTCATTTGTAAACTGATGCAAGTTCGTCTCTAAGTCCAGTTAATGTTCACAATCATAAAACTGACATTCAGTATTTTCATTCTGACTTGTTCAGACACTGAAGTCATTTCACACATTGGTGTAAAATTGTGCTTTCCACGACCCTTAGGCCTCTTGTCCCATGCCACAGTCAGTTCACATGTACCTTATTTGTCCTTTGTTTTGTCTTTGGTTCTGTTTTCTCTGGAATAGAGCAAATTCTCATGTTCTTTCTTCGTGCATAGCTTTCCAGGTCCTAGCATTTCTCCTCACATTGCTTTTGTTTGCACAGTACATGGAAAAGAACTTAAGTTAATTCCATGTCCCGGTTCTCCATTCTGTGTTGTCAATTCTCATTGTTCGGTAACCTCCTTCTTCAGCTCACCAAAATTTCCTGCTGTTTAAGTTCAAAGCTGTGGGAGTTTTGGGGATTTTTGATCAGGAAAGCCATCAAACACTGCCATTAGGCGGTAAATCAGAATGAGGGGGCATCCCAAGTGACTCACACCTGGGATACAGTTGGACTACAGATGGTGCTGTTGTCATGCTGCTCCAAGTATGAAAACAGCACTAAAATCTAAAATCTTTAACTTCTGACCAGGTGACACTTCTGAGGGCAGTCGAAAGTGTCAAGATATGAAAAAAAAAAATCTGTCTGTTCATTAACTATAAGAGTTTTTTGTCCGTATTAATTTCAAAGGTGCACAGTGTAACTTTTCTGGTGGAGTGTCATATAGTGACACTGTGAAAAATTAGGCGCCTTAGCTGTAGCCGATCTTGCACAGGGCATTCCTCCTCTGAAGTTGGCCCCTCACTGTCTCATTTGTCATAATCCATTCCTGCTCGTGTTTTCAGCTGTGCTTTCAAAATAGGGCTCAACGCTCACATTGTATGGATCACTTCCATCTGCTTTGAATTTAGCAAATGAGTGTTGGAACAGTTTTGGAGACACGTTTAAGGTAAATTTCTTGGCTACGGATAGATGAAGTAGACCATTTTAGTAGGTCATTTGTACTGTATAATAAATCATGTCCAGAACTTTCATATGTCTCAAAATCTTAAACTTAACACTTGACTTAACAATTCAACAGGTCTAACTGAAATTAACTTTTCACACAATATTCCACAAGACATCATGCATATATTTGACAAGTTTTATCATTTTACTTCCTGGTTGGTTGTGGACACCAGATATGAAGAGGTAATTCCATGACTGTCAAAACTTGTCTTGTGTAGAAATAGTTCATTAAAGTAATTTTTAAAAAGCCATTATTTTGTTAACCGAATCCTTAAACTGCCAGAAAAACGCTTTCCCTGTGCATTAATTGTCCCTGCAATTTGGATGGAATGCATTGATGATATAGAGGTATTCAGTTTTAGAACTCACTACTTCCTGTATTTTTGTAGTTTTATTTTCAACGTTTTATCCACAAACTGATGCTTAGCTGATGTAAAACTATGGTGAATATTTACCACAGCTACTACCAACCAAACCAAATAAATAAACAAACATAAATAAACATGAAAACCTGTCATATGCACTTAAGTTTTTTTTTTTTTACATTTTTGATGAATTCTACACACACACATTGCTAGACTAAAATAGAAGCCCTCTTTCACTATTTCCCTATCGGCCCTCCATCTCCAAATATTCAAAGTACAGGAAGCGAGGAGGTTTAACTGCTGCAAAAGCCCAGGGATCAGGGCCAAAAGTCTGTCTGATGAAACGACATGCGCTCTCCTTTTGGCAGAATGAGCCCTGTTTTGAATAAAGATGATGGCTGATTTAGTCAAGGCCAGGTCCTGTTATGATAGAGCCCTCAAAATACTCCCTTAAAGAACCCGTGGAGATTAGACATGTACTTTTTACTCATCGACCATTTTTAAATAGATGATGGTAGTATTGGAACTTTAAAGGTTCCTGATTTTTACTGTCTTTCAGAGAAGTTTTGCCATCAGGGTAAATGCGTACTTTCTGATTACACTGGTGTACAAATTTTTGGACTCGATCTGCTTCCGAGATAAAAGTGGCTAAATCTCATTTATATTGATAAGATGAACTGAAAATCAATTGACAACTGTGCTGGTTAGCTAATATATTCAAGATATTTAATGATATTGTTTTACATCAAAATTGCATTTGTTTATACAATAGATTTAGGCATTTTTGCTTAAAAATAATATTTAGATTTTGAAAATATTTAACTTGCACTTCTTTATCCGTCAAGAAATAAACAAGAAATATCTTAAAACACACAATTTCGAGCCATCTGTCTTAGGTGAAATCAAAAAATAATTGATGTTAAAACTCTAGACATATTAAAATGAGTGTATTGGAATGTGCAGACAGGCTTTCAGATAGAACTGGTTGCTTGTAGACACACTGTACCTTCTGATAAACTACCGTTTTTGCCTTATTTTGGATAAATTTCCTATTTTGACCCAATATTATATCTTGGAAACTATAGCCAATCAGAACTTCTGACTTACTTTTTCTTTATTAGTGACCTAAACCAAGAAAAATTTCACTACTTTTGTTCCGGAAGCATTTTTCTTGTAGACCAGTGTTATATTAGACTTGAGATGGTATACAGTGGATTCATCTCAACCTTGAGTGCTGCTTATACAATATCTGTATGTTTCTCTACTGGAGCAAGACAAATGTTGCTAACTTAAAGGGTACAGGGCCTTTAGGCTTTTGAATTCAGACATTAAATTAAAGGAGCACTGTGTAACTTTTCTGATAGAGGGTCTTCCACCTGCTTCTATCCATCGAGATGTTATTGCTTTGACTGGAACGCTTCACAGTCTGGTAGCTTAAACTTGGATTTATTCAATTACATGTGATTAATGCTAAAAAAAAAAAAAAAAAAGCCTTGCGAAACATGCATCTTTATTGTGAGTGGGCTCGCCGTTCCACAGGTTCTAACTTAACCTAGTGGTGACGCATGAGTAATGCCATACTGTGGAACATTTCAGGCTCCATAATTCTTGAGTGCACCTTTAATTGTAGCACTGACGAAAATGTGAAAACAACTGTGTTTTGACGTCAAATGTAAAAACTAGAGTCTCTGGTCAGGGCAACTATGAGGACATGGAGGGTCTGAAGAGGCTGGTGGTTCTGCTGCTGTGGCGGAGCTGGATTGCTAGGAGGGGCTGTTTGAGGTAGCTGAAAAATAGAGGATAACACGGGTTTGAATAGTGTTCGTGGGTGACCCCTACCTTTTATTGAATAGTGACCCAGAAGCTAATGACATAAAAACTAACAATACGTGCAGCGGTAATAAAACATCAGTGTGGAACCTCTGCTGTAGAAGCTGACAGTAAATGGAGGCAGTCGTGACAAAGATAATAATGATACGATAATGTGGACACAGATAATAATGGCTGTAATGATGTGCCCTCTTTGTGGACTGTGCCATGTATCACCCCTGTCCTAGAAACCCACATCTGCCTCCACAGGACAATCAGGTCATGACCCGGGTGTGACACTGCTTTTGTGTTTCACTAAGCGCTAAGAAGTGAGGTGTGTGATGTTAGAATGAGTTCATTCAGAAATCTTGTTTGTTTAGGGCCCAAACAAAGAAACAGTGCAGTGCGTTGGGATCATAGACTATGTATATAAATGGACATCTCTAATACTCTAGCTCAGAGGTCGGCAACGTTTACCACTCAAAGAGCCATTTGGACCCACTAAGCACAGTAAAGAAAACACTGGGAGCCACAAAAGCCTTTTGAAATTTAAAATTATATAACACTGCATATAACGGCTTTTTTTTTTGCCTTTGTGCCATAGAATTACATTTTGAAAATGAATGAACTAAAATAAAATACATTTTAATTAAGATGCGTGAAAAGTCTCCTTTGAACATTTTAATTAAATACAGTGGTCCCTCGCTATATCGTGGTTCACTTTTCGTGGCCTCGCTGTTTTGTGGATTTTTTTATTCAATTTTTTTTTTATAGTGCAGGGGTCTTCAACGTTTTTCAGGCCAGGGACCCCCAAACAGATGGCGAACTGGGCCAGGGACCCCCTACTATATATACGGCATAGAATTGTGTTTTATATTAAATTGAGCTTAGTGTCATGTATAAACATTGCTACTCTGTTATGGTACATCCAATACAAGGAAATAATACACAGGTTAATACTGTATTTTACACTATAAAAAACAGAGCCAGGGCAGAGGGGTGGAGAGGGTCGTTAGACGTTGAATAGGGGGTCGAAACTAGCCGTCAGAGTAATTTGAAAAACAAAGAGACAGATTAGGGGGGATCGTTTTCAGAGCTTTGTCATTGTAGGACGCGCCTCCCGGCAGCTAGATATAAGCAGGGTCTAACCAGTACAATAACCAGAGCTGACGAAGCCTCTCGGATGAGCGGCGAAACGTTTTCAACCAAACAAACTTTGTCCAGTTGACAAATTGAACTTCTCCTTTGATCATTATTTTAAAGTGAAAAAAAAAAAAGATTTCGCGACCCCCCCTGCGTACTGCAGGGGGGGTCCCCTGCAGTCGCGACCCCCTAGGGGTCGTGACCCCCCTGTTGAAGACCTCTGTTATAGTGTATCAACGCGCATTTCTGCGTCCTGATTGGTTAAGGGACTGTAGACCTTTGCCGATTTGTCAGTCATTCTCCTCCGTGTCTCCTGTACAGGATGCGTTCAGTTTGCCAGATTTATATAAATGGTCCGATCGCAGTGTGACTCTGAAGTGCTGTATGTTTGCAAGTTTTCTCCCCGACAAAACCCGAACTGTGTGTATTTCACAGTTCTTATGACCAGCGGTCATAAGAACTGTGAAATACACACGAAATACACTTTGGTTTCGTTCTATAATACTGTGCTTTTTTGTTGAAAATCTACGAAAGTTTAAGTGTTTAAACAAGAGAGAAATGTGAGAAAATGTTAATTCTAGTCTGAGAAAAGTGTAGAATGTGTGTGGTGAGGCATCTACAGCCTTAAAACATGGAGAATAATTGTACCTGAGCCGCAGGTTGCCGACCCCTGCTCTAGCAAAGTGGTTTCAGCGAGCTCTGCAATTGATTTTTGAAAAAACGTCGCTTCCCTCAAACCACTGGTCAGCTGCTGTCAGACTCGCTATTTTAACTTGCTCTACCTGTTCCTTGAGCTTTTATTTTGCTCTTTTGTCCCTATTGTTAGCAACAGGTTTAAAAGACAATTTTGCTAAGTACCCACCCCTGCCAAATCAGTGGTGCAAACTGAAGGGGTACCTTCAACAGCCTCGCTCCATATTGGCTCTTTGGTTTTGCATTTCATATTGGATTTCCAAATATGGTCTCTGATGACAGATTAGCCTCTATAACTGCTGACCTCACTGAGCTTCATTTGCAACTGAACATTATGAGTGATGTTAGTCCACTTTCAGTCTATCGGGGGACCCATCTCCAGATCTTGAGCTAGTCAGGACTACCATAGCTAGAGGACTGTACTTATTGAGCATATTTTGGGGTGATGGGGTAAAGTGCCTAGAGGAAACCCACCCAAACATGAGGAGAAATGTGTGAATTTCACACAGCAAGAACACAAAACCTTATTCCTGGAGACAAGAGGGTTAGCCACTCAGCCCTGTAGGTTTGGCAGTACATACTGTACATTGCATAAGACATTGCATGCTATTTAGTGGAGAATAGGTTCATTACATTTGAAGCAGAAATGTTTGCTTCTACAATTCTAAAGTTCCTATATTCCACAAAATTGATTAATGTGAGCCACATTAGAATGTTATTACTTCATCAAAACATACGTGGACTTGTGTTTTGCTTATTCACACATGTTTGAGTAACCCTTTATTATTAGTCTGTCTACATCTCCAAAGCACAAAATGCTCTGTTCCACTTTGTGACATGTAGTGGTAGTTTTCAAGTTAACAAGTTTACCTTTAATCCAGTAAAGATTGTAAATTCCAGGGCTGAAATCATAAAACTGATTCCAGTCAAGGTGTATGGAATTTAAAAACACGGTGGAGCGCTTCCTGTATTACCACATGACGTCAGAAGGTGGAACAGAGTATTTTTCAGTTTGAGAGATGAACTCAGCCTAAATATGCAGGATTTGTGTGTTAAACATGCGTGAATGAAACAAAACACAACTCCAGGTATGTTTGTGATGAGGAAACATAATATAGATCAGAAATGAGCATAGCACAGGCCCTTTTAATTGAAACTAACATACTCACTATCAACATTTATACAAGCATGCTATTTTACACTTGATGGTCCACATTCTGCTCTTCAGTAATCTGTCATTTGGTAACGTTATTCTGTCCTGCAAGACTCACTTTGGAATCTGAAATAGTCAGAGGAAAACAGAAGTCCTCATTGTGTTTCACCTGCATCTAAATGAAAAAGGCTCCAGATCATAGCACTGCACAGGATCTTACTGTATGAACAACCACAGCACTTTTCAAATACCTAATCAATTCTAGTTGTATATTTCTAAGTCATATCGATATTGCTATCCATAATAAACAGATGTATGGACTTTATGAGCTCAGCATTGCACAAGACTATTTATTGAGCTCGTGAAAACTCGCCATTTCTGATTTACACACGTTTCATAATGAATCCATGTGTGTTTACAGTAAATCAATGCAGTGGTACTTATGCTCTAAATATATTTGAGTAGGTTTGATAAGACGTGAATATTGATTTGGTAAAAGCTTCAGAACAGATTCTCATTACCTCAACAGTTGGGTCCACAGTTGTGGCTCCATATAAAGATGAGCAGATTGTGGATGATGTCATTTCCTGTTTTGTCCACTCAAGCCTGTTCAATAGTTCTAGTCTATGTCAGATATAGTATGTGTGTATAGTTGTGACTATTTGAAGAAATTGTAGATGAGATAGACACGTTATACACTCAACAAAAATATAAACGCAACACTTTTGTTTTTGCTCCCATTTTTCATGAGATGGGCTTAAATATCTAAAATTCATTCCAGATACACAATATTACCATTTCTCTCCAACATTGTTCACAAATCTGTCTAAATGTGTGATAGTGAGAACTTCTGCTTTGCTGAGACAATCCATCCAACCTCACATGTGTGCCACATCAAGATGCTGATCTGACATCATGATTAGTGCACAGGTGTGCCTTAGACTGCCCGCAATAAAAGGCCACCCTGAAATGTGCATTTTTTTTGCTTTATTGGGGGTCTGGGGACTCAGAACCAGTCAGTATCTGGTGTGACCACCATTTTCCTCATGCAGTGCAACACATCTTCTTCGCATAGAGTTTATCAGATTGTCAATTGTGGCCTGTGGAATGTTGGTCCACTCCTCTTCAATGGCTGTGCGAAGTTGCTGGATATTAGTGGGAGCTGGTACACGCTGTCGTATACGCCGGTCAAGCACATCCCAAACATGCTCAATGGGTGACATGTCCGGTGAGTATGCTGGCCATGCAAGAACTGGGACATTTTCAGCTTCCAAGAATTGTGTACAGATCCTTGCAACATGGGGCCGTGCATTATCTTGCTGAAACATGAGGTGATGTTCATGGATGTATGGCACAACAATGGGCCTCAGGATCTCATCACGGTATCTCTGTGCATTCAAAATGCCATCAATAAAATGCACCTGTGTTCTTCGTCCATAACATATGCCTGCCCATACCATAACTCCACCACCACCATGGGCCACTCGATCCACAACATTGACATCAGCAAAGCGCTCACCCACACGACGCCACACACGCTGTCTGCCATCTGCCCTGAACAATGTAAACCGAGATTCATCCGTGAAGAGAACACCTCTCCAACGTGCCAGACGCCATCGAATGTGAGCATTTGCCCACTCAAGTCTGTTACGGCGACGATCTGGAGTCAGGTTAAGACCCCGATGAGGACGACGAGCATGCAGTTGAGCTTCACTGAGACGGTTTCTGACAGTTTGTGCAGAAATTGTTTGGTTATGCAAACCAATTGTTTCAGCAGCTGTCCGAGTGGCTGGTCTCAGACGATCTTGGAGGTGAACCTGCTGGATGTGGAGGTCCTGGGCTGGTGTGGTTACATGTGGTCTGAGGTTGTGAGGCCGGTTGGATGTACTGCCATATTCTCTGAAACGCCTTTGGAGACGGCTTATGGTGGAGAAATGAACATTCAATGCACGAGCAACAGATCTGGTTGACATTCCTGCTGTCAGCATGCCAATTGCACGCTCCCTCAATGCTTGTGACATCTGTGGCATTTTGCTGTGAGACATAACTGCACATTTCAGAGTGGCCTTTTATTGTGGGCAGTCTAAGGCACACCTGTGCACTAATCATGATGTCAGATCAGCATCTTGATGTGGCACACCTGTGATGTGGGATGGATTATCTCAGCAAAGCAGAAGTGCTCACTATCACACATTTAAACAGATTTGTGAACAATGTTTGAGAGAAATGGTAATATTGTGTATCTGGAATGAATTTTAGATCTTTAAGTCCATCTCATGAAAAATGGGAGCAAAAACAAAAGTGTTGCGTTTATATTTTTGTTGAGCGTATTTTCTTCTATTAATATTTTGAAGAAGCAATGTAGCAGTTGTCAATGTGCTACTTTTTTTTATATATATATATATATATATATATATATATATATATATATATATATATGCAATATAAAAAATGAATCTAATTACAGGATTTGTAGCAGCTTTGGTGAGGCTGGAGCAGCTTCGGTGATCGGAAAATTCTTTTTGACAAAAGCTACAAATCACAGTGTTCTTGTTGATAGTCCCATCTTCGTTGTTTTTATAAATAAACTCGCCGTTCAAAGGCCCGAGCAGCGATTTGCTCGCCGCATGCCAAATTTAAAATGCGCACACATTGAATTGCCACTCATAATTTATTGCGTTAATTTTTATAACACGTTAATTTGCAGTGTAATTAATTAATCTAATAAATGCGTTAAACTGACAGCCCTAATTTTACAATGTATTTTTTAGGCCTACATCAGCTCAAGGGTCCAAAAATATTTCAAAAATTGTATGACTTCTGTAAGAACAGTGAGTCAGCCAATTTCTTTCTATGTTGTACAAAAGTCACAATCTATGCATGTCCTAATTTAAAATATACACATATATAAAGCGGAAGTAATATGCCTATATATAAATATATTATATTTTAGCCAAAAAGTGTATACTATATATTATCATTATTTTGTTTTTATCGCACTGAAAAACATCCTTGCTGTGAGTGGTTTTGCATCTACACAAACCGAACTCATATTTGGCCAGAAGGAAGGCCTCTTCTTGTTTGTTTTCATGGAAATGTTGCTCTTTTGGCTATAATCTTCCACAGTAGCATAAAACTTATCACTTATTTTCCATGGAGAATGTTCTGATTTATGATTTTTTAATTCCATTTCCATGATGTCAGCACCTCCAGAAAGTCGCATAGTGTTGTTTTAAATTTTGCCTGCCCATTTTTATACAGAGCCATATTTTATTATAAATCTTATGTGGTCATTTTTATAGATGCATTTTCATTATACCCTCACCAGATGTGCTGTGCTATTTTTAAATCCTGGATCACCGGACCATGGACGATGGCTTTTTGCCCACATTTTTGTCTTCCCAAGGCACTCTGCACTGGCCAGTCTACAGTGTTTGTTGTAGACTACTTGGCCCAAAGTCCCCCGTATAAACATGATTCCACTCTGCCCATTAACCTCAGAAAACCTCACCGAACCAGGCTGAAGTTTGTTGATCTGTCGTTTGTTTGTGTGCTTTAAACGCAAAACAGGAAATTTGTGATTTAATTATGAAAAAATAACGTAAATGTAAATAATACCAAAACTGTCAGGAATAGTAGCATACTGTTTGCTTGTTATTGTCCAATGTATTAATTTCTCAGATGTGTAAACAGTCTGATGAAAGACACTCTTTTAGGCCTTGTTGTTCCCGATAATATTTCATTGTTTGGCAGCCAAATCAAATGAATGGTGAATGAGTCTGTTCTTTCACAAATTAGCATATAGATTTGGTGGCAATGATGGCTATGAATATTTTCCGAATAACCTATAGAGATTTTACATGCTTAATTTCGCATCCATGATCATATTGCTTTGCTTGAAATGATCAAAAGATATTAACATATAGCTTGAAATCATGCGTTCTTATTGTGAGCGGGGCTATCTCTCCACAGATCTGATTTCTAGCAAAGCATTTTAACTGTTTGTTTTTAACTGTTGCTTTTAACTGCTTTTAACTGCCTAGAATGTATATTATACTTGTTGTAAGGCGACCTTGAGTGTCCAGAAAGGCGCCTAATAAATAAAATGTGTTATTATTATTATTATTATTAATAACATCTCTGTGGAGACGAGCAGATCATGGATCCTTCAACAGAAACTTAGGCTGCATCCCATTTCTCTGTCTTACCCTTTCGTCTTACCCCTACCCCTTGGTTTTGTGCGTTCATGTGAGGGCAAGGGGTGTCCTGGTTGTAATTTTGAAACGAAGTAAGCTCTCAACCAGACTTGGAATGAAGGGGTACGCCTACAAGCTCAGGCAGGTTTTAGGATCAGGATGGCAGCGTCACATCTCATAAATGTATTTTCAGCAGTTGTAATTATCGATTAACAGTTTAGCACGGTTCACATTTATGACGCTTATGTTCTACGCTACTTTTAGTGTTGCGGTTTTAATTGTAGTGATGTCTGTTTAGCCGACGTTATCGTTTTCATCGTTTTTTTGTCGAGCTGAGGTTTTGTTTACATTTGTTTGCGTCATTTCTTGTCACCTCTGTCGATGTAGCAGCCAGGTAGAGGCAAGGGATGATGACGCAAATGGTAATCGAGTGATGTCCCATTTCTTAAGGGAACATTCGTACCCCAAGCCCTCTCAGCTCGTTATCAAGGGGCAAGACAAAAACGTAGATAAAGGGGAAGGGCAAGGGTAATGGTAATGGTAATGACAGAGTAATGGGACACAGTCTTAGTTTACCTTTAAAAATGTTTAAATGAAACTAGTCTATATAGTCTTTTTCTCATATACACTTTAACCCCCTCTTATATTCATGTGGGAAAAGTCCACATCTCCTCCCTCATGTGCTCCTTACTAACCTGCAGCTCACTGAGATAAGACTCAAATTAGATGATTTAATGTACCGAGTCGATATTAGCAGAAAATGAAAGAAACACAAATCTCTTCTTTATCTTTGCTAAAGGTCAGGTTACAGATCAGGTGATGTTTGTGCACTGGTCTAAAAATATGATGCTTTGTTCTTACAGGCTTTTCTTGTGTCAAATAATATCTAATGTAAACAAAGAAGCTGCTGGAGCCCTCTTAGGTCTGAAACACGTGGATGTCGTTTTGGCTCAGGCAGAATTGAACTGTTATGAACTGGTGCGTTGATGTAGGTCTAAGATATTGATAATATTCATAATAATATTTGATGGCACCAATTGTTTAAAGGGAAATATTATATAAAATGTCATAGCATTTTTTCCCCCTCCATCAAAAATGAGTTGTATTTTGCTAATTCATGCTTGTTTCATTTAAGGCCCATATTGAGCTATTTTCTGATCTATGTTATAATGTTGTTTTTTCATCACAAACATACCTGGAGTTGTTTTTTGTTTTTGTTTTTTTCATTCACACATGTAAAACACACAAACCCTGCATGAGTTCTTCTCTCAAACTGTAAAACACTCTATTCATCATTTTGATGTCATGTGGTACCATAGAAAGCGCTTCATTGTGTTTTTAAACTCCATACATCTTCACTAGAATCATTTGGATTGCCAATCTCTACTGAACTAAGGGCCTGTTTACACATACCCGGGTATCTGTAAAGACGGAGACTTTTCCCTTCGTTTGTGCCTTTCATTTACACCCAAACGGAGATTTTTCCTCTGAAAACGATTCTTTCTAAAAACTCCGGCAAAATTGGGGATTTTGGAAAACTCCGGTTTCGTGTTTGCGTGTAAACTGAGGAAAACGGACTTTTAGGCAGCTGACGCACCAAAAGTGCAATTCTGTTTGGCTTGCAAAGTGTTCGCCTTCGTTTTCACAGGTGAATTCCCCATTTGCGTTTAAAAGATGGGTACAAACGAAGGGAAATGTCTCCGTTTTTAAAAATACCAGTGTACGTAGAACCTTTAATACTGTTTACAATATTGACTGTTTAATTTAATTTTAAAATTTGGATGGTTATAGTATGGAAAACTGTTATTTCCCCAGCATTCCCAAGCTTTAACATCACTGGATTTGTTCATTAGTGTACTCAAATTGCATTCACTCTTGACATTCACACAGGGGCCGTGTTTATATGGTTGTCAAATGCTTTTTTTATGCTTAATGCCTTTTTTCTTTGTCAAAACCTGCACATGTGTGAAAAATCAGAAAGAAATCAGATTACTCAGATCAGATATCTCCAGAACCCTTATAATGATCAGAGTTTTAGTGTGCATATGTAAACATAGAAATTAATTTGATGCATTTCCTTTATTTTGATTAGGAAATGTACTACTTTAGACTACTTATGTGAACGTAAAAGAACAGTCCTGATGTGTTTCTTTGTAAACCCGTTGAACTCTTTCTGAAAAGTACTCGTGTGTGTACTGATAACACTGTAAAACTGTGAGACAGACTCTAGTCATTTGATTTGTCATTAAACCTTTCATTCAAGCTTAGCAACATATGACCACCAGATTAAAATGGTATCAGGCGAGTACCATAAATAACGTGCCAATCATCTGTATTGAGTGATGAACGATACCAGGAAACCAGTCACAGATTTGCAAAGAAACTCTATTGACAAATCCAATTTAAGCCTATCACGTGACATTCTTCAGGCTACTATTTATAAAACGTGTGCAGAGTGATGGATTCTTTGTTAATGTTACTACTATTAATAGTACAATTATACACATTTATCCTTATCCTGACACAGGGAAGTTTAGCACAGGACCATGCAGAGCTGAATACTTTGAAATCACTGATGTTAAATTAAATGTTGGGGCTGTATGTTTAATGCAGTAGATTGTTTTATCTCATTCATAAAATATTTCACCAGTGGCCAATGGGTTAAATATGATCACTGAATACAATCTTTTCAGTTTTAACCATTTTCTGTAGTTTGCAGACCATTTGAGTGGAGAGGGGAAAATCTAATTGAAAATCTAATTTTTTGAGGAGAAAACTGGCTATTTTATTTCAAATAGCAGAGCCCTAAATGAACATACTGTATATATTTTTAAATAGATGCTATCGCAATCGTATAGACTTAGACTTTATTGATCCACAAGGGAAATTGTTTTGGCTCACTCATCAATTTGTTTAGCTCACTCATCAAATATAATATACTGTATAATATATAACAGAGGGTAAAAACAACAATAGATGGAATAGCAACCGAAGAGCAATAGACCAGTGTCAGATATATTTAATATTTTATTTAATTAACAAATATATTTATCTAAATAAGATTAACTACAATTTAAATTATAGTTAGTAGTGTCATAAAATGCTAATATTGTTTATCACAACATTTTCTGCAATATGTAGCACTTCAAATTGTGTTATTGTGACAGGCCCAAACCAAAGTAATCTAAAAACAAACTTGTTACCCAAGCAGACTAACCCAATTTTCTCCTTTGCTGACGTAACAACAAGTATCTCCTTACACAAGCGCATTGGATACAGAACAGATCCCTGACATAATTTCCAATATGAACGTGATGGTGAAACGTATTTAATTAAAAGCCATACATAACGCTGTCAGTGCAAGCCCAGATCCTGAGATATACCGTGGTCTGGAGAGAGCATTGATTTACACGCTCGTGCCAATTTCTACCACACATCATACACTGACAGAGGAGACGCCAGAGGAGCTGTGACCAGTCCTGTGTGTGCAGTCTCCATTCACTTTCCATATCAACTCACGGACACGCCTCGCCAAATCTGATTACTCCCATCTCACTCACACAAATGTACAGAAGACATTAATACAGGTGATGGGATTAGGGATCTGATTTAATCCTGGTGGCTACAGCACGATTTGTTTTGGATGTCACAGTTAGGCTTATCAAAACTATTGAAAATCAGATACTAATCGAGGCTAAAACCAGTATTGAAAATAGATGCTCAATTTAAAGGGACTATATTGAACTATTTTCTGATCTATGTTATAATGTTTCCTCATGTCAAACATACCCGGAGATGTGTTTTGTTTAGGGCTGTCAGTTTAAAGCATTAATTAGATTAATTAATTACACTGCAAATTAACACGTTATAAAAATTAACGCAATTAATTATGAGTGGAAATTCAATGCGTGCATTTTAAAGGTCCCATGGCATGAAATTTTCACTTTCTGAGGTTTTTGAACGTTAATGTGAGCTCCCCTACCCTGTTTAGCCCCCCTCCATGGTTAAAAGTTGTGAAATGTCTAAACTGAGCATTTGCGATCCTTTTCTGCGTTACAAAAAATCGGAGCTCAAATGGGCGAGTTTGAACAAGGCACCTTATTGACGTCAGATCGAAAAAAGAAATGCAAATGCAGTTCCACCCCAGTCTGTCTGTACTCAGCGTCTCTGTAAATCACGCCCAGAGAGTTTGGACTGCGAATGCGCTAGGCAATGCGAAATGCGTTTTTTTATTTGCCTGGAGGCACGTCCGAGTGTTTCTAGGCTCGGAAGTCCTTTATCTGAGCCTCTGGACCTTTGAACAGCAGTGGTTTAATTTTATTTTATGTGGAAATGTGTTCGTCGTTTATTTTTATCGTTATCGTTTATTTTTCAATGGAACGCTTCAAATCTCTCCCCCGTGCAAAAACAAGGAAATGGATCAGCTGTCGGCTTTGAGCTCTGAGCGGAGAGTTTGGCCACGCCCCCACCCTCTACTATTGGCCATCTGTTTTCTCCTCATTTGCATTCAAGCAACAACGGCCAGAATAAAGAGTTTGAGAGAGATATTTATGATTCTTTCTCATCTTATCTCTGTTTCTCATGCACTGAGTGTTGATTTTGAAGAAGGATTCATTTACAGTATTAGGGAACCATTAAGGAGTCATATAAAAGCATCAAGAAGTACCATGTCATGGGATCTTTAAATTTGGCGTGCGGCAAGCAAATCGCTGCTTGGGCAAGTTTATTTATAGAACAAGAACAAGAACGCGGTGATTTGAAGCTTTTGTCAAAAAGAATTTTCCAATCACAGAAGCTGCTCCAGCCTGACGGATTATTTGAACGACAAACACGTCCAGACCAGTTCCATTGTTACCGGTGATAGAGCGAGCGTGAGCGCACTTCAACAAACCACCAAACTAACAAACCACGCACGCAGAATTTGGGAAACGAATGAGCAAAGCGACCACAGAAAAACTGACAAACTCAGTCGCAATGTGGGTTGCCTCTCTCTTTCACTCATTCTCTCTCTCTGTCTCTCAATCTCTCTCACCCTCTCTCATGAGATTAAAATGCGATTAATTCGATTAATTAGATTATTTTTTTAAATTGCCTGACAGCACTAGTTTTGTTTAACACAGACATCCTGCATATTTAGGCTGAGTTTTTCTCTCAAACTCAAAGAAAATATACTGGGGAGCGCTTGTGTTTACTGTTGGTCATATGTTTGACAAAGATTCATCGAAGACACAGAGAAGGGCTCAATCTGCAACCAAGATTTCAAGATATGAAAACTGTACAACCAAATATAAGCATGTGTAAGTTTAATCCTAGTGCCTGCCTCACTGTGAGACCTACAACCCACGAGCTACGATGATCAGAAATCTTTCATTCAGAGCTAAAATCGTGTAGTGGACACTTGGTTTTCAAGGTGCATTGTTTAACTTTTTGGTAGGGGGTCCGTCACGTTCTTGTTTCTGTGGATATGGATATGGATATTGCTCTGCTTTGAATGTTCCACAATCTGACATTAAAGAGATCTACCGTACCTATATTATTGCTCAAGAATCCCTAGAAAAACAGACATTCTCACTGTGAGTGACGTTGCCTCTCCACAGATCTGACCTGTAACTTCTTTGGTCTCTATTAAGATAGAAACGTTTAATGCCATACTGTGAAACATTCCAGACAAAGTAAGAATATCTCCATGAAGAAAAGCATTTGATCAACGCTGATCATTTGCATGGTCAGTAAAAATCAGAATAATCACGTTATACAATATTTAGATCTGAAAACACCTGGTCACATGTGTGAGTTATTCAATGGATTTTCAGAGTAGGCTAACTTGTAAGACACATTTTAAAATCCTTCTTTCAATCTTTAACGTCATCTCTTTCACTTATGTCTTTGTCACATTGGTTTGCCCCTTTTTTATTGTCAAAACCTGCACAGGTGTGAACAAATCAAATAACTCACATCAGATTTTCATCAGTTTGGAAGATGGCGGTGGTTTCTCCCTTTTTTAAAAGTGGCAGTAAAACTGAGATGGCTAATTATCGCCCCATCAGTATCCTCCCAGCCATCTCCAAAATTGCTGAGAAATGGGTGGCCGAACAATTGAACGAACATCTCTCCACAAACACTACACCTTTACATCCAATGCAGTTCGGTTTTCGCAGTCACCACTCCACAGAGTCTGCAAACTGTTTTTTTGTTGAAAATGTCAAAAGCCTTCTTGATAAACATGCATTTGTAGGTGCAGTATTCATAGATTTTAAAAAGGCTTTTGACACGGTAAATCACCAGATTCTTTTAACTAAATTATCCCATTTTAATCTAACTAAAGAGGCTTTGCTCTGGTTTGAGTCATACTTGTCCCACAGACAACAATGTGTCTCCCTGTCTGGTTTTAAATCACCCTACCTTCACTGTCCAACAGGGGTCCCCCAAGGAAGTATTTTAGGACCAATTTTATTTAGTATTTATATTAATGATTTACCAGAAGTTTGTTCAAATGTCAATGTCCAGCTGTATGCTGATGATGCTGTAATTTATACACATGCCAGAACCGTACAAGAAGCTTCAGAAACATTAACATCAGCCATGACTCATGTCCAAAAGTGGGTCAAGAACTCATGCCTACAGCTCAATACAAAGAAAACGGTCTGCATGATGTTCAGTAAAAAAGCAAATGAGCTGCAGCGGTCCAATGTCTTTCTGGACGGGGCGGAACTCAGCCTCGTCAAAGAGTTTAAATACCTGGGACTGACGTTGGACCCGACATTGACATTTAAGAAACACATTAAGCACCTCACAAAAACCGTTAATTTTAACTTAGTGAATTTTAGACAAGTAAGACCCTTCATGACTCTATATGCGGCACGAATGTTTTTACACTCTATGATTCTGTCTCATATAGAGTACTGTATTACCACATGGTCACTTGCAGCTGGCACAACACTAAAACCAGTTGAATCACTTTTTAAAAAAGCTGTGAAAATATTAGACAAGAAACCATTCTCAGTTCACCACTGCACAATTTTAGACAAGTATAACTTACTCAATTTTAATAATTTTGTTCATTTTAAATACGGTTGTTTTATATATAAAGTTTTACATGGACTTGCTCCTCCTCCGCTGCAGAATTTTATTAAAACAAAGACTGTCAGTGGGGTGGGAACAAGGGCCACGGCCCAGGGGAACTGTGAGGTCCCACACAGACGCACTACATTTGGACAAACTGTGCTCTCAGTCAGAGGCTCTAAGTTCTGGAACACACTCCCATTATCAATAAGAGAGACTCCAACACTGGCCACTTTTAAGTCATACTTGAAACGGTGGCTAAAGGAAAACCAGACTTGTGGACATTTTTAATGTTTTAATGTTTAATGTTTTAATGTTTTAATGTTTTAATGTTGGTGTTATTGTCAATTGTCATTGTTTTATTGTTTTTGCTGTGGTGTCACCTGCCTAGGGACTACAGATGGAAATTAGCATTCTTGCTATAATCTGGCATATTTACACTGCAATGCTGCAAATGTTCATTAATATGCACTGTCCCTATTAAATAAAGAATAAATAAAGATAAAACAGTTTACATGACATTTCAATAATCCAACTCTAGAAACCAAATGATCAGATTTTGGTGTGCATAAACAGCCACTGTGTCTACACTGGCTATTGAAGGGCTTGTAAAGGGCGATTGCTAACATTGTTTTTACTTTAAACAAACTTGTACTTTTCATTGGGCCAGCAGATACAGTCCTGGTGATCTTCTGCTGTTTTGTTTGGGCAAATTAAATTCTAACCAGGCATATGATCCATGTCCACCTGATGACACATGTCTTTAAAGGGACAGTGTGTAAGATTTTTACCAGTTAATTACTGAAATTGAAGATACCCATTCAAAAATACATTGTTTTCCAAGCCTTTTCACTTCCATCATGAAATCAAAGTATTCTTTTGGACTTAGATATAGTCACATAAAAGGGAGATCTTCCCCATGCAGAGGCAGCCATTTTGAATACGAGAGCCGCAGAAGGACATTTGGGCTCCGCCTCGTGGTTTTGGGTAAACAACACAAGCATGTTGCCGGATCAGACTCGTAATGGATCTAACACGTGTTTTGGACTAAATTGTTTTACTGGATTTTATTCGCTGGATCCTTACGGACAAATTGAGAGCAAGTTTATGGTGAAATACAGAGTTTGACCTGTGCAAAGCATTCTAAGGTAAGCTAACCTCGTTTTGTGCTTTTCCGTATAAAAGCCCCATGTGCTCGGGGAGTAATTGTTGTCCAGGGAAATGAATTTAAATAGTCAAAAAGAGGAGACTGTAAGGTTTCATTTGATGTGTAGAGTGTCATGGTACATGATCGGGAATGTGTGTTTTTTATGAGAAAAAAAAAAAGGGACCGCGTTTTATTTATACAGTAGCGGCGCGCGGCTCGTGCGCGGGTACGAGAGCTGTCTGCGTTACGGCGCGCCCGGGTGACCCTTGAGGTCTGCCGTAGCTAAAACAGAAAGTGCAATAGCACCATCCACCTATGCGCCACGAATCCTACACACTGGGGCTTTAATGTTTTGGTTGAGGTGTTAGTAAAAGCAAATAACTGTAAAAGGACTGTAAAATTGCCAACAAAAGTGCAGAAAACTCACTTTATACCCTTAAAAAAAAATCTATTTTATAATTAATTTAGTTATTGATTTTAAACAATATATCTAATATTTAAATCTTGCATATCTTCAAAACAGTATTCACAGCGTTATCAACACAGGCAGCAGTGGCTCTGTGGTCAGACCAGAAGTCCCCCAACCCAAAGTGCTGGCGTTGTGTCCTTAGGCAAGACACTTCACCGACCATGGCTGATATGAAAGTGACATGTGAATGAGTGAATGTTGGTGTTCTGCCCCAGTGGCTACAAACAACAGTATCTTACCACCAGCAAGTATGAAGCGAATGAATAATGACTTGTAACACTTTGAGAGGCTGTAAAGCACATTTATAAGTGTAAGGCAGTGTTATTAGGTCCGATCGCTAAAGTTTCATGCCATGGGACCTTTAAAAGCGTTCTAAAAGACTGAATGGAGTTTCCGTGAAAACGCCACAAATTTCAGGTTTGTTTTTGCAGCTCGCCATCAAATTTCGACGAGTGATAATCCGTGCATACTTTGGCCGATTTCACTCAAACTTTAATCGAAAATCAACTTTAATCAAAAATAACAGAACAGTGCAGGAAAGGCTTATGAGTGATCCTTCTCTTAAAATAATTGAAATTAAAAGGCGAAACAAACAACCCCCTCCCCAGCTCACCCCCAGGCATTCAACACACACGCAGATAACACACAAACTCACACATGCATCCAGCTAGAAAAAAGGGGAGGAAAAAGGTGAGAAAAATGGCGCGGTTATATATTGCTCACCTCAAATACTGACCCTAATATCTTGAGGACCCCCTCGAAAATGAGATGATTCATCTCAACGGGTTATTCCTCTTAATAAACAAAAGTCAAAATAAATCTTCAGATAGCCAGTATATATGGGCTAAATATATCTCAGTAAAAATAATACAAGTAATTAAATTGCTTATACAGTATTTTTTGTATGATTGTCTTAGAATTTATGTGAAATGAATCAAGCCAAGACAATGTTTTTTTAGTACATATGATCCTTATTAGCACACACATAATCGTTTTTCCATAGAACGTGATTCTACCTTCAAACAGTCAAACATCTTCTTATACTTCATGCTTTTTCTATTCTATTAATATTTATGTAGACTGTAGCCACGGGCCACTAGCACACGATCATATGTCCTGCAGTGAAAACATTACAACTATCCTACACATATACGTACTGACACATACAACAGTTCACGCCAAGTTCAAACTCCCCCTGTGCTGTTTGTCAGAATAAGTACGGGCATTTCTCCCATGTTTCGCTGTTCTCATGTGACAAGTGAACAAAAACAACTTGAGACATTCTGACTTTAGCCCCAATCCTCGGCTACGTGTTTATCTTCTCATCATGGCATTATAATCTCTAGTGATTTGCGTTCTTGAATCATATTTATGCAGTAATTTCCTAGTGTCGTTGTGTGGTCCGATCTTGTTAATCCCTCAGTTATCCGGGAGTGGTCCATCCTGACAAAGGTTTCAAAGGTCTTCTAACGTGTATAAAATTTGAATCCTGTTACTAAAAGGGCCTATATTAAACTATTTTCTGATCTTTATTATAATGCTGTTTCCTCATCACAAACAGACCTGGAGTTGTGTTTTTTTTTTCATTCACACATGTTTAACACACAAATCCTGCATATTTAGTTCTTCTCTCAAACAGAAAACACTCTGTTCCACCTTGTGATGTCGTACAGGAGGTGCTCCATGCATCTTCACTAAAATCGTTTGGATAATCTCAGCTGTGGAATTGCCAATTTCTACTAAACAAAAAGTAAAGGTAGCAGCTAACTAAAGTTGAAAACTACCGCTTCACGACATCACAAGGTGGAACAGAGCATTTTGATCTTTGGAGATGTAGACCAAAAATGCAGGATTACTCAAACACGTGTAAATGAAACAAAACACAGATATACTCCAGGTGTGTTGTTGAGGACTGGTAACAGCATTCTATGGTTTAAAGGGATAGTGCGTTTTTTTTAATATATATTAATCTGTATGGCTTCGCCTTCAACAGTGTCCTGAGATTAACACTGACTTATGTAACTAAAGCACTTTACTAAAACTACTGTACCTCATGTAACTAAAAAAAAAAAACTTTATCTAACTAAAAGCACTTCACAACTAGAACTACCTTATGTAACTAAAAGCACTTTTGTATTAGATCTATTAACTCAAATCCTTGTAAAACTGTCCTGCTTTGATTCTGTCACTGCTTCTGTTGTCATGTTTTCATTGTTGGTCTTTACATGTTTTGTACCTTGTGTTTTATTGACTTTCACCCCTGTTTTGTGGGACTACAGATGGAAACTAGCCTTGAGCTAAATCTGGTGTATTTACAGCACTAGCTGTTCATTAATACATGCTGTCCCATTTAAATAAATAAACTTAAACTTAAACCCATAACAGCGCGATGTGATCCCGGTTCTCCTCTGGTTCCGTAGCTTGTAAACGTAGTTCCAGTAAGTTTGCGGGTCATTTAATAAAGCTTGTTTTTCTTCTCAAAACAACATTTGTTCAAAAAGTGATTTGTCAAAAAAATAAAGGGAACACTAAAGTAACACATTGTAGATCTGACTGAATGAAATATTTTTTATTAAATACTTTGTTCTTTCCATAGTTGAACGTGCTGACAACAAAATCACACAAAAATTATCAATGAAAATCAAATGTATCAACCCATGGAGGTCTGGATTTGGAGTTATACTCAAAATTAAAGTGGAAAAAAAACACTACAGGCTGATCCAACTTTGATGCAATGTCCTTTAAACAAGTCAAAATGAGGCTCAGTAGTGTGTGTGGCCTCCGCGTGCCTGTATGACCTCCCTACAACGCCTGGGCATGCTCCTGATGAGGCGGCGGATGTTCTCCTGAGGGATCTCCTCCCAGACCTGGACTAAAGCATCTGCCAACTCCTGGACAGTCTGATGATGTCCCATGATGTCCCAGATGTGTTCAATTGGATTCAGGTCTGGGGAACGGGAGGGCCAGTCCATAACATCAATGCCTTCATGTTGCAGGAACTGCTGACACACTCCAGCCACATGAGGTCTAGCATTGTCTTGCATTAGGAGGAACCCAGGGCCAACTGCACCAGCATATGGTCTCACAAGGGGTCTGAGGATCTCATCTCGGTACCTAATGGGAGTCAGGCTACCTCTGGCGAGCACATGGAGGGCTGTCCTGCCCTCCAAAGAAATGCCACCCCACACCATTACTGACCCACCACCAAACCGGTCATGCTGAAGGATGTTGCAGGCAGCAGAACGTTCTCCACGGCGTCTCCAGACTCTGTCACGTCTGTCACATGTGCTCAGTGTGAACCTGCTTTCATCTGTGAAGAGCACAGGGCGCCAGTGGCGAATTTGCCAATCTTGGCGTTCTCTGGCAAATGCCAAACGTCCTGCACGGTGTTGGGCTGTAAGCACAACCCCCACCTGTGGACGTCGGGCCCTCATACCATCCTCATGAAGTCTGTTTCTGACTGTTTGAGCAGACACATGCACATTTGTGGCCTGCTGGAGCTCATTTGGCAGGGCTCTGGCAGTGCTCCTCCTGTTCCTCCTTGCACAAAGATGGAGGTAGCGGTCCTGCTGCTGGGTTGCTGCCCTCCTACGGCCTCCTCCACATCTCCTGACGTACTGGCCTGTCTCCTGGTAGCGGCTCCATGCTCTGGACACTACGCTGACAGACACAGCATACCTTCTTGCCACAGCTCGCATTGATGTGCCATCCTGGATGAGCTGCACTACCTGAGCCACTTGTGTGGGTTGTAGACTCCGTCTCATGCTACCAGTAGAGTGAAAGCACCACCAGCAATCAAAAGTGACCAAAACATCAGCCAGAAAGCATCAGAACTGAGAAGTGGTCTGTGGTCACCACCGACAGAACCACTTTTTTATTGGGTGTGTCTTGGCAATTCCTTATGATTTCCACCTGTTGTCTATTCCATTTGCACAACAGCATGTGAAATTGATTGTCAATCAGTGTTGCTTCCTAAGTGGACAGTTCGATTTCAAAGAAGTGTGGTTGACTTGGAGTTACATTGTGTTGTATAACTGTTCCCTTTATTTTTTTGAGCAGTGTATTTGCGTCCCAGACAGTTGTCCGCAAAAAATTCTGCAGCGTATTTCGCATTCACATATTTTCTCTCTCGATTCATATCAATGCGCCCACGTTAGCTGTATTAGCCTGTTAACTTTTAGCAGATGTGTACGGCGGATGTGGCCCGCCGTAAGCGGAAGTTTACAAGTGAACATTGATACGAATCGAGAGAGAAAATATGCAAATGTGAAATTCGCTGCTGAATTTTTAGCAGACAACTGTCTGGGACACAAATATATAACTTTTTGGACAAATGTTGTTTTGAGAAGAAAAACAAGCTTTCAGAGGTAAGCCAGTGTTACCGCACAACACTTTTAGAGAGAAACCCTTACAGATTAACATTTGTGCAATATAGGACCTCACATACACACATATCACATACACATTCTTTCCAAATCAGTTAACCATAGTTTATATAGTTTTTATTTATTAATTTTTAGTTTTAAGAAAAAATGTCTGTAGTCTCCACACTTGTATTGATTGATATTGCAGTACTGGTAACTGACAACAATACACACAACACAACACACAACAATTGGTGCATTTTAAGTTAGTAGGCTACGTCACTTAGGTCATAGGTCATCTTGTGAAGGAGATTACTAAGATATATTTAATATTCCCCTGTAGAGAAATTTGTGCATGAATTTGATCTGTTTATCAAATCTTATGGGGCAGCGGGTGACAGCGGTGCTCCTCTCCAGAATGTGAGCTTGCATGTGGACCACTATGCAGCCACAAACACGTTCACTTCATGGGCACAAGAACAGATTCATTGAGTTGTTTGGAAGGGCATCTGGTCTGAAAATGATCCAATGTTTCTGGCTTCTGAAGACCACAGCAACTAAAATTCCTGTTCACAATTATCTGTAGCTAACAATTGCATTCACAACAATCGCAACACACCAAGGCGTTTTAGATCAGGGCTGTCAAACATGCGGTCCAGGGGCCAGATCTGGCCCTCCTAGACCTTTAATCTGGCCCTCGGCAGATTTTCTATTAAAATATTTTAATTATACAGTGAACCCTCGTTTATCGCGGGGGTTAGGTTCCAGAAATAGCCCGCAATAAGTGAAATCCGCGAAGTAGGACAATTTTATATTTTACAATTATTCTACATGTTTTAAGGCTGAAAACGCTTCACCAGACACATTATACACCTTTCTGAGACTGGTATTAACATTTTTCTCTTGTTTAAACACTCAAACTTTTGTAGATTTTCATTAAAATATATTAATAGTGGGGGGGGGGGGCACGTGTGCGCGGACACGTGCGCGCGGACACGTGTGTTTGTTTTGGTACCACATATCCATGCCATGTGCGAAAGTCGAGTGGAAAGCGACCTGGATATCATTTTGGGCAAGACTCAAGCCAATGCTAACAGTGCCGAACCGCTAACAGACGCCTCTGAGCACCAATCCTCACCACAAGACCAGGTAAGACTAACCTGCGCTCACAAGAGTTGGTTGCATTTCACCCCGGCTCCAAAATCAGACCGCTATCAATGCGTCGCCAATACTCCACTCCACAGCTCTCTAGGACGGGGTCGGGTTCGTCCTCTCGTCCTCTCACGGGGAAGAGCCACTGTCTCCTCTGTGCGCGCGAGTGTCCTCTCCCCGCTGCGGCTCCCCCGGACGCCGCGCGGCCAGGCGCCAGGCCCGTCCATGTTGATTCTTGGCTCTTCCATTTGTCCGGCTCGCACTCAGTCTCTTCCATGGCTCGTGCAAGTAAACAAAGGCCACACCTCCTGTCACCCAGGCGCTCTCGTGAAGGAAATCTGAGACTCTGTCCCTACCATCCCTGGTCTAGACCTGGTTTAGTCCTGGTTTAGACCTGGTTTAGTCCTGGTTTAGACCTGCTTTAGACCTGGTTTAGTCCTGGTTTAGACCTGCTTTAGACCTGGTTTAGTCCTGGTCTAGTCTCTTAGCTAATCAGGGCGCAGGACAGAATGTTACACTGTAAAAAAAAGTTACACTATAAAAAGAATTGAAAAAAAAAAAAAAAAAAATTGGAAAAAAAAATCCGCGAAACAGCGAGGCCGTGAAGAGTGAACCGCGATACAGCGAGGGTTCACTGTATTTTAATTTTCTACTAAAATATTGTTAAGATGCGTGAAGAATCCCTCAGTCGTCCAGGTAGAATCCATGATAAAAGGAGAAATTCAATTTGTCAACTGGACAAAGTTTGTTTGGTCGAAAACGTTTCGCCGCTCATCCGAGAGGCTTCGTCAGTTCTGGTTCGAGTGCTGGTTAGACACTGCTTATATCTAGCTGCAGGGAGGAGCTCACTACCCTGAATTCTTCTGAAACTATCTCAACTAATTTGTTTTGCGATTCTCTCTTTTGTTTTTCGAATTTCTCTGGCATCTAGTTTAGCATACCTATTCAACCCTAACGACCGTCCCCACACCTCTGGCCCTGACCTGTCTGCCCTATTGTTTCTTTTGTCTGTTTTGACTTTGGTTTGAGAATGGAATTATAAATGGGAGACAAGTTATGTCTGACTCCCCCATTTCTGTTTAAAGAAGGATTATCTTTTTTGACAAAAATTGCCTCTTTAACTCCCCTCCCTGCAGCTAGATATAAGCAGTGTCTAACTAGCACTCGAACCAGAACTGACAAAGTCCCTCGGATGAGCAGCGAAACGTTTTCGAACAAACTTTGTCCAGTTGACAAATTGAATTTCTCCTTTTATCTACTAAAATATTGGTAATTTTCTGCGCTGCTTTTCTGCGCAGTTTAGCATAGCAGCGTCTCCAGCGCCTCTGTGCATGGCCCCTCCCAACAGAGCAGCAAATGAAGACTTGCCTCTTTCCAGACGCTCTTAAAGGACCATTGTTTTGACTGTTGACCGTGACACCCTCATCAGCAAAATGACAAAAATGAGAAAAGTGGATGCTGAGTGCAGGATTTTCCAAGAAAAATTGACTAATTCCTATTTGTTCTTAAAGGAGAATTGGTATCATATGGAGCATTTCCAGAGATGTTTTAGATTTGCAATATCCGTAACGTGAGTTCTCGGGGCATATGTTTGCGGTCTCCAAATAACACAAACTTTTCAAATCATAGAAGCTCAATGTCTTAGTCTACACTTTCGTTTGAGTCAAAAGTGGCCTCTAATCCGAGATTTATCCATAATTTACAGCTTTGCTTTTCATGTTTGGGTCCCAAGAGCTGAGAGCGAAATAAACTGTGACTCCGCACATGCGCACTGGCATCCTCATCTACTCGAAACTATGGATAAATCTCGGATTAGAGGCCACTTTTGACTCAAACGAAAGTGTAGACTAAGACATTGAGCTTCTATGATTTGAAAAGTGCTAGAGTTTGTGTTATTTGGAGACCGCAAACATATGCCCCGAGAACTCAAATTACGGAGATCGCTAATCTAAAACATCTCCAGAAATGCTCCATATGACACCAAAGTGCTATGGGTGAGTAAACAACTTGTTTTATTACCGAAATAAGGCTCAGATTGTAAAAAAAAAAGTTAATTCTCCTTTAAAGTTTCAGGTTGTTCATAATATTTTGTAAAAGAAAGAGTTCATCAAATAAAAAAGAGTTCTGTAGTAGATTTGCGTTTCTCTGCACAAATATTTGGACTTATTGCTATTTTTGGGGTATATATGCCATGAGTTTTCTGATCTGGCCCCTTTGGGATCAGCGTAGGTTGGATACAGCCCCCAGACCAAAATTAGTTTGACACCCCTGTTTTAGATGAATATTGCAGTTTCAAATGTGCAAACTATAGCCGTATAATGCCCCATGAGTGCCGCAGATTATAACTATATAGCAGACACAAACACAACATGTCTTCTTTAATCAATGTAAGATTTAAAACTGGTGAGTAGAAACATTTGCTGATGTTGATCCATGTCTTATCTGTCTCTTTTTTCTCCATTACCTTTGTTTGCAGTAAAAATCAGACAAATTGAAGCAGACATTACAGAAAAGACCACGGTGAGAGGTATATCTGGACAAAGCCTTGCGGTTCCTTCTTGATTCTTGATGCTAATGCCATGAGATCTTTTTTCGTGTGGAAAAGATCCATCTCTCCCTTGGCCCTAAACTTTGGGAATGTTCTGAAATAGCATTTTGGTCTGCAGAGGCACCTCGCCAAACTGCAGCTACACTAGTTGTCTTTATGTGTGTTTTTTGGACTAATATCACTGCCACATGTACGAACAGGTATCATTAGTCATTTGATAAGAGCTGTCAAAACGTGCAAAGCCGGATTTAGTGATAACAAGGAAGCTCAGGAACATTACCATATATGTGTGCGTCCAGCTGTTGTCCATGAACTGAGAATGAATTAATATTTGAGGTGATAAGAAGTGTAAAGAGCTGTCAACGTTTTTGTCAAAAGCTGAATCAGTCATACTTTATGTGGATTTGGCTGTGCTGAGTTCTAGATTAAGAGATAAGTCGGATGTGGTTTTGACGATTAAAAATATCTATTTAAGGATAACTGTGTGGAAATTCAATTATAACAAAACTTAATGGGACCTTGCTTGAGGAGGTGAGATATTAGTTTGTACGAAATGTGCCAAAGGAAAACGGTTACGTCTGTTGCCAGGGAATGCTCAAGTGGGCTAATATTTAAGGACAAATTAGCACTGTTTGGGTTCGTCATTTGGGTGTGATTTATGGACTGTGCTAGAGAGTTACATACATTAAAGTGTAATTATTATTTTACTTTCACATCTGTTTAACCCTAGAGCACTATCGCCGGGTGATTTTCACCCGAGCAAAAGTATTTACATGATTTTCAATAGAGTGTCATAGGTCCCTGTAGCTTCACCATTGTTTTTGACATCTTTGAAGGTGTAGGTGTTTCCGTACCCCCAAAGCCTACTTTTTCCTATAGGATTTCAGGTGATTTTCACCCGGCAATAGTGAAAGAGGAATGTAAGAATGTAATGAATTTAATGTAAGAGGATGTAAGGAATAGGTAAGTAAGATTGTTTTCACACCTGCCTTGTTTGGTTCGTTTGCTCCTTTGATTCGGAGCTTTTGGGCTGGTGTGAATAAAAAACTAAAATCTCGATCCGGAGCAAACAAGCGAACCGAGACCACCTAAAAAGCTGGGTCTCGGCACGGTTCCATTCGAATCCTGGTGCGGTTCGTTTGAGGTGAGAATGCAGACCGGACTCGATCCGATGCAAGTTGGCTCTTTGTACTTAACGAGCTCCCGTCGTATGACGAGCATTATGGGAAACCGAGGCTGACGAAACTAAACTAAATGAAACAAAACTTACGAGCACAAGAGTCAGAACTTGATGCGCGCACATGAGCGCTGTCCTCCGTAGCCGTCTTGCCCTGTGTCTTCGTCGTTTGGAAATTGATTGTAAAATAGTGTAAACCTCACGATGCTGCTCAAACATTTGTGCGAACTGTAAAAACTGAGCAAATCATATCGCTAAGGCTAGATTGAAAACAGCAACACCGTTATTCTCCTCCTTCACATGTTTGGACACAGCGTTTTGACATGGCTCATTTCTATCCAATGGCTGAGCGACCTCAGCACATGTGGTTTTGTTTATAGATGTTGGTCCACTTGGAAAAAAATGCAGTGTGAACGTGAACCACACCAAAAAAAAGAAAAGAAAATTTGGTCCGGACCAAAGCAAGTGAACTATCGGACTTTCCTGGTGTGAAAACGGTGAAAACGACCTAAGAGTGGTCCTGGAATGTGTATCTGTGTATCTATCCTTATTTAGTGCAGTGGTTATGAATAAATATCACAAAATGGTGATTTCAAAGGGAATTCTTATGGTGAAAACAATATTTTAGTCAACTGGTCATTTTACCCACTGAAAAAATACTATTTTTTGTTTCTCTCTCCTGCAACTGTTCATGTGTCAAGGAGTCTGTGCTTCACCAGGGAAGTCTCACATGTCCCAGGAATGAGTGGATGAGTGGACCAAACACCAAGTTTCCAGTATCTTTTTTTTTTTTTTTTTTTTTAAGGAAATTTTTGTTCTTAAATTCCAAATTTTTCAGTAATTTTGGAGCATGTTTTTAGGGTCTTCCTATGTTTTTTTTTTTTGTTTTTTTTTTTTCCATTTTGTTACACATGATTCCAAGATTCAAGATTGTTTATTTGTCATATCCAGGATGTCATATGCAGGACCTTGTGTTGACAAGGTCAACAATGCAATGAAATGCTTAGGATCAGAAGAACCCATTGCCTCGCTAAAATAGTCAAGAAGTACTAATAGCATGCAATAATAGTACATGGTACATAGTACAAGTGTTGCAAAAAGTGCAGGGGAAGAAGTAAACAATATTATAATAAAAAAAATATGTAGTAAAATGTAATAAAATACAAGGTACAGCTAGGGTTAAATAAGGTGTAAGTAGAGTGTTTCACAGATTGCACATAATATAGTGTAGTATAAGTATTGCATGTGGATTTTGTATTGCACATAGTATAGTATAAGTATTGCACGTGGGTTATTGCACAGGTAACAGTAGTTTACAGTGAGGTAGAGACAAACATGATACATTCATACCACAGTTGAAAATAAAAGAAAACCACTCTAATTTATCATGCGTTGTCATATTTTGATCTATTTTTCATGACAAGTACTTTTTGTTGGGTATATTATATCGGGTAAAAATTACCCGGCAAAAGTGATGGTGTTCCTTTTTATAGCGAAAGTGTTCTAGGGTTAAATTGTCGGTCAAATAGTATAGCTCTCGAGCGGCTAATAAAAGCTACTTTACAGTTAAATAGCTGCTTAAACTTTGTAGTTTGTTTAATTCACAGTGTCAACATGTCATCTGTTGTGATTTTCTGTTGTAGTTGTTTTTGTGCACTATGTAATTTTAGGTTCAGGGGTCCATCACTTGCTTGTTTCTATGGAGATGCCATTCCTCTTCCTGTAATGTTCCATAGTATGACATTAAACAGCTCTATGTTACATTTATTTAATTAGACAGATCTGACCTGTAACTTGGTCTGGTTTGGTCTCCATGAACATAGAAAGGTGTAATGCCATACTGTGAAACATTTCACCCTCCACCAGTAAAGTTACACAATGCACCTTTAACCTCTTAAGACCCGAACTCAGTCAGGGTATGCATTATTAATTTCTCCATGCTTTTTGGGATGATTAGGGCCTAATGATTGCAAAAAATAAAGAATCATTGTTTCATATGATGTAGTTCCTGAGAAAAATGATGTACACATATGTGGACCTTCGTTTAAAATTTTGATAGAACACAATAAATTCACATTAAGTAATAGTGTGCAAATCTGTTTATTTGAGGCCTAAACAAAGCAACATGTTTCTTGATTGCAAAATAAAACATGAGAAACAATTTTGCTCATTTGAAGTGCTGCTAACAGTTGCAGGAATATGCATGTGAATAATATCGGCACTGCAAAACTACTACTGTAAACTTTTTTTTTGCCTGTGTGAAAATGTTTTCACCTATTTGTGAAAAGCTGTGTAACAGTTGCCACCTGCCTGCAGGCAGAGAAACACCTTGCATGTAACACACCGCACTCGAGTTTTCCCTGAGCAGCCTTTTGCTCTGCAGCGTGCTGCATTTTTCAGGTTTGCCACCTCTGGCAGATGTGCATTAGTTCTCCTGCGGACTGAAACATGGGGCACAGCCTCCACTGGACGCACTTTGCCTTGAACTGAAACCTCTGGGTCATCTTCCTGCTCTGAAAAGTCGGAGTTCTCATTGTCATGCTGAGCCAAGAAGGTCATGGCCACTTCCATACGAAATTCAAGGAACTGCAACCTGCTCAAGGAGTGCGTTTGCACCTTGATACATTTCAAAGTCCAGCACAATACCATCAGCTGTTGCGCACACAAAGTTTTTCATGCCGACTGGGTTGGATTTCATTGGGAGATACTGTCGGAACGGACAAGCTCCTGTGAATGGAATCATCTGCTCATCGATGGAAACACATTCTGGTCGAGCTTGAGATTTGCAACCTTTCAGGATGCGGTTCAGGAAAGGCCTCACTTTCCAGAATTGATCAGTGTCTCATAGATCCTGTGGAAAATCATCATCAATGAGGACGTGTGAATTTTTCAGTGATGGCAAGCAGTTTCAAGCCCTTGGACCAGTACATCCTAATTTCAGGATGTGGTACGCAAGACATCAACATACAGGCACCAAAAAAATTATACATTTCATCAGCTGATGTGCTTAGTAGGTTTCCACTATTAGACAACTATGTAGCATTTGAGCAATCTGCAATCATTTTCATCAAATCTTTGTCAATATACTGTTCTATGTAGTCCAGTGGGGTCCACTCCTCTCTGTCCTGCACAGTATCCTCTTCATGCTCAAACTGGGCTTGGCTTGGTGTTAGCAGAGAAGCCCTCCATCGCATCCCCCACCCTTTCTTGGGCTGTTCTTGAGGGCTTGGTCCTGGTGGTATATCTTCTGGGACATTGTCTGAGACATGAGGATCATCCTTCAGTGTCTGTGTGCGTCGTCTGGCAGCGTGTGATCTGGATATGGCACGATCTGAACGATATCCTTCATATTCTTCACACCCACTACTGTCCTCCTCACAACTGCTTAGCTCCTGTCGTAAGGGTTGATATTCAGGATCCCCCACAGGATCATCGATGTCTGACAGATCTTCCACCTCTGAGTTGCTTCCATCAAATGAAAACAATAACTCCATAGCTTGTGACACAGATAAACACTCTGGGAAAAAAAACACCAAGAGAAAAATCAAATAAAAATTGCATGTAGATTTATTTATGCTAATGCGCATAGCATTGCTGCAATGCTAATCTGTTTGAAAGCAGCTTGTAATCTGTTCATACTGTTTTTCTACAAAAAATCATCCCAAAACACAATCTAATTCTCACATATTGATGTAAGCATTTAGCACTTTTTACCTAAACTAAGTCCCTCTGTCCACATTTGTGTACGTCATGTTTAGCAGCATGGTAAATCATTACAGTTACTAACTTTTAAAAAATTTAACTTCCACAGTAAACATTTGATGTTTATATGCATATCTGAACATGAATCAGCCATGAAATTTGATTAATTTTTTTACCTTGGGGAGGTTTGTTTTTGAAGTTGCCATCTGAACTTGAGGAGGTGTTAGCAGCCATCTTGAATCAAACCTGTAATGTGTTATACCCTTTTGCAACCAGAAAGTGGCAGTATAATGTCCTCATATGTGGATGCCAGGACCTTGTTCACCAAAAGTTAATATTGTGGTCTACATGACCCCAAATGTGATGTCAACATATGTGGACGCCAGGTCGTAGGAGGTTAATGTCTCATAGTGCACTTTGAGCTTCTTGCACATATGATTTTAACAGCAAATGGCACATAAAATAACCTTACCTAAACATTTAGATTCCAATGTCAAGATTTTATTGTCACCAAATATGAACAAAAATGAATCTCCCAAAAACATCCCAAAAATGTACACTTCCAGTCATCCACTAGAGTTAGGGCTGGGTAATATAAAGGCAAACAAGTTTTCCCACCCTCATATTAGTCAGTTCACATTTTTATTTTATTTCATTTTGTGTTATTTCAGTATCAACTTTGTGAACTTAAACAATATATACTGTACTTCAAACCAATACTGATATTCATCCATAAAAATAGTCACATTTCTTCCTCCAAATATGTGAGAATCTGTTGTTTTGTGCTGAGGCCTGTCAGGTCCAAAGGAGCTTTCCAGTCCTCATGACCCCAAGAACTAAAGTTATACAGAACTCTAGACGCTGCACTGTAGTTGTATAGATCCGGCGCCTCTGGGTTTGTGCACTGAGTCATTTTACACATGCACATTCTGAGAGGACGGCTGCATTAGGAATTCTATTGACTCCACATGTATCCTCTGCCCTGCACGCCTCAATCTCCTCTTTCTCTTCTCTTTCTTACTTTCCTGTCTCTCTTTCCTCTCTCTCCCTCTCCTTCCCCACTGTCTCTTCTCTTTCTCGTCCCCTGCTCTCCCTCTCCTCCCATCTTGAGACGTAGGACAGTGATGGACAGACACCGGGTCATGTTTGCACAATAAACACACTCCCTGAACGGAAAACACTTATAGGACAGTTGTGTTTATTGTCCAATGTCAGCGTTTGACCCAGGACATGTCCGCACACACTGCCCCCTATGTGGGTGAGAAGGAAGTGAGGACACAAGTGCAATTATGTGTTTGTAATATGGAAAAAGAGATCCGAAATTGGAGAAACTATACATAAGTAATTATGTTGACTTGTATATTTTTATATTTGTTATATAGTGGATATAACTTCCTCTTTTTTTAAGTTTCCTGGGCATTTTTATGCTAACTCATTGCATAGCTTCATTCTGGATATCTTAGCTTTTCCAGTGGCTATGTTAATGTTTCCATGCACATCAGAATTTTGATCATTATCAAAGTTCAAAGTCAGCTTTATTGTCAAAAACCATATGTACAGGTTGCACACACAGGATTTGAAATTGCAGCGCTCCCTAGGCCCGCAGTGAAGATAAAACATCTGATAAACAAGACAATAAACAATGACTAAAACATCACATATACCCGTAGCCAAAGTACAATAAACTTGCATATAATACAAATAGGTAAAACACACAATGTGTAGCATAATGAACCTCAAATGGTGTCCTTTAAGCAGCAGTGTCATTGGGGGACGGAGGGCAGGGCAGGGGAAGAGTTCAGCCTTCTGACAAAGTGGTGCAGCGATAACAATCTCCTTCTGAATGTTGAAAAGACCAAGGAGATTGTTATTGACTTCCGGAGAGTCTCCACCCGGCACCCCCCACTGACCATCAACGGTGCTGCTGTAGAGAGGGTGAGCAGCACCAAATTCCTGGGGGTGCACATCAGTGAGGACCTCTCCTGGACAGCGAACACTGCATCACTGGCGAAGAAAGCCCAGAGGCGCCTCTATTTCCTCCGCAAACTGAGGAGAGCTTGAGAGCGTTCTGACCAGCTGCATCACTGTGTGGTACGGGAGCTGCACTGAACAGAACAGGAAAGCCCTGCAGCGCATAGTGACCCCCCCCCCCATCCCCATCCATATTGGCATAACCTGTATTCCATAAAAAGACATATCACTCTAAACACTTTAAAAACTGCTGCTAAGGACTACTGTTGCACTGTTGCACATTTACTACTGTTATTGTACTGGAATTACTACTGTTGCACATATTTTTATCTTTACTTTCAATGCACATTCTATTGCACATTACTGCACATTTCACTGCTGCATCTTCCATTGCACATTTTTGATGCACACTGCACATTTTGGACATCTGTAAATAGGTATTTATTTATTTATTTATTCATTTGCACTGCTTTTAGGTTTTAGATTTTTGTCTTAGAAGTTTTTGTATTGTATTTTGTACACTGTCTTTTTGCACTGCTTGGCCAGAGAGAAACGACATTTCGATTCACTGTATATCGAACACTGTATGCCAGAATCGACAATAAAGATGACTTTGAACTTTGAAAAAACAAAAAAGCATCCTGACAGCTTGGCATTGAAAGCCTGGAGTTATCACATTATTAAAATCATGTAAACAGTTCCATTAATATGATATAATGCATGTTAGAGTCTTTTGGGTTTATTGTAAACTGATATAAATCAAGCACAAACAACTTTGACACCTCATATAATGAATTACATTTACAAAACCAATATCATTTCAACATGTCTACTTCACTTCCTTTTATAGGTTTGGTAAACTGAGTAAAAATTATAGTTTTTATTTTGTATGTGCTGATAAGACTTGCGTACCTGGCCACCTTTTCCTATTCTATTTTTGTTCTGGTGTTTATGCAGCCAAAAAACAAAATATATTATGAAAATTATAGGATTTGGCTGGCCAGGTCATTTCTAAGCATGCTTTAGATGGAAAACATGAATATGTAGTAGTATTTTTGACCTATAGTCTTTCTCTCATTTCAGACTGTCCTTCTTACCGAACCGGAGCTACAGTGACAATGGCCGAACAATACTGGCCAATGAACAAGAATCACAGGACTCTCTAGGGACGCTATGAGGACAACTTTTGGAATACATAACACCACATGGACTGAAGTACAACTGTGTACTACTACTAATACTACTACTACGTGTGGATCAGACAGACTCCCATTGGACACTGGGAAGCACCAAAACCGCTGGGACCATTTTGTATTATGTTTTCACGGTTTATAGGATTTTTTATTTGTGATTCCATCAGCAGTAGTCAGTGTGGAATTGTGGATTTTTACAATACTTTTTGAAACTGAGATATTGCAGAAGACGTGTATCATCCTTCATTGATTTATTTGTTTGACATATCTGGGCAGAATTTCATGTCACTGCTGTGTCAAAGTTATTCAAAGATTTTCAAAAATTATAGCACATTTAGTTGTGTCCTCCTTAAAGGGATTCTATTGACGTTTTAAGAGAAGGGTCCTGCGAGGCTTCTCTTCTCTATGGAGATGTTTTTGTTTTGTCTGTAATGTTCCACAAAATGGCAAAAGAAAATCTCTCCAACAACCCTAAAAAATAAAATAAAATAATTTATAGCCATTACATTCAAAACGACATATCACATTTTTTTGTTATCTGTGACTCTAAAATCCTCTTCACTCAGCCTGTTCCAGAAATGTGCCTGTATTTTTCCATTCCCTTCAAATGTGTAATATATTGTTTCTAAAGTTGTAAATTGTCTGTCCATTTCCAACATCTTTATTGCGAGTTTATATTCCACATCAAATATGTGACATGTCATTTGATGTTTGTGAAAACGATCACATCGAATGTCTAAGTTCAAATAATGTATTTTGTTTATCACTGTCTGTCTCCAAACAGCTCTTATGGCTCTACATGTGCAGCTTTCAACTCCATTTCTTTTCTTTGCAGCACCCATGAGTTGTTTTATGGCACTTTACTCCTGAGGAGATTGTTCAGTGCATTTCTGTCATTATTTATTGTATGGATATTATTCACCTATCTTAATTCAAATGAATATGGATAGACTGAATGATTAAAAGAGTAGGTTTTGTGTCCTGTCTTTGAAAAATGTGTTATTTATTTATCATCAACACAAGAAGGTGATTTGAGTGATTTGTGTGGTTCTTGAAATGTGTCTAATGTGACAGAGATGGTATATACAACAATTTGAAATAAAATATAAACTGTAGCAAGGAATAATGAAGCCCGAGTATGAAATTTTATTTTGATGCATATTGATATTTGTATATTTTTCATTTTGGTGTAGCCTGGTTATGTCATAGACTTATCTTAATTAAATTTGCCAGACTATTGTGTACAGAATTTACAATAAGCTATTTCTAAGATAGTGTAAGATAGTAAATGTGTTTTCAATAGTCATATAGTGCAAATAGTGCCAGTGCTTCACCAAATTTTTCAATTCATGTCATAACGCTCTGGAGCCACAGGGGACGCCAAATATCAAACGTGACCAGGAGTTTCGTATTTGACCAACTTGCTTTCTAGCCACGCGTGTTCTGCATGATGCTTGGTGTGGCCGCGCTAGTATGACCCGGGTCAAGGAACAGTGTGCTCGACTCCACAGCTGCAGAGGGAACTGTCCACTGGGGTGAGGAAGGTTAAGGAACTTTTATGAACTGCTCAAAGATTTAAAAGTGTCTTCAAAAATATGTTTTAATCTTAACAGCAGTAACACATGTATCTGCATTAGGCTACAAAACCATTTGCTGATGTCATTTGGTAAATACATGCATGTTAGTTGGGTTACCATTATTACCCAAATGATTTAGATTTTGTTGAATCCATGAACCTTAAACATAGTGGAGCAAGGAAAAGTGTCATAATTGGGAGCTAATGGGTGAGCGGTTAGAGTCCTCTGGGTGGAGGTCTGCGGACAGACTCGGTCAGTTTGGACTCTGCTGCTTAAGCACAATGTGCTAACACGAGGTGTGTCCACCAGGTGGAGCCATCACTCTGATGTCGAGTGTAGTGATGTGAACAGCACTACACTCGACATCACTCACTTTGATGTCGAGTATAGTGCTGTTCACATCCTCTGAGAGTCAGAATAAAACATGAGGTTTAGCCTATAATGCTTTTGAATCTTTATAAACTCCACATTTTTTAGCTGCAGACCAGAAAGGAGATGTTTTTGATGCTTAATCAGCATCAGTTTGGTTTGTTGTTGACCTATTCAGTAATTGTTTAACTTCCTAGACAGTCATGTCTCCACTGGACAGCAGCCATATCTTTAATAATTACTAGAAACATGTCTTGTGATATAAGGTGATCATAAGGCAATTTTTAACAATGTCTTTTAGGTCACTTACACAGGGCTCTCAAGTTTTGAGCGGGGGCGTGTGAGCGTGTGAACACACAGAGCCCTGTGTAAATGTTTGTCTAAAGATCTAAAGAGCAAACTTAAACTACAAAGCAACTAATGAGAGTTATATAAATGAAGTTATTACCTGATGGTTCTCCGCTTTGTCGTTCACTGACAGTTAGGACGACCATTCGTCCGGACAGTCCGGTTTTAGAGCTGTCTGTCCGGCCATCTGTCACGTGTCCTCCTTTTTTACATTTTGTCCTCCTTTTGGACCCTCGTCGGCCACCGCTGCATAAATCGTCATAAATCCCCACCCATTATTTACACTTGCTACTCTGCAATGTTCGCCGTTTCCCAATTCAGCGAATGCACGGTTCGGAGTGTGGTCTCAGTCTGCAGTCGAGACGGTGCATACTCGCTGAGCCCTGAGTGCAGTCCGGGGATCACATGGGCGTCTGCGAAATGGAACAGATCCCGCCTCAGCTCAATGAGCCGGGTGGTCTGCTCCTTGTTCCCTACAGACAAAAATATTATTCTATTGCGACTAGTAATACTTGGAATTGGGACATGGCCAATGTTCCCCCTAATTTTTAATGTGTCTGAGCAAACACACTAACTCCCTGAGCGCTCCTTGGATCCCTGTGCGCGACATCCGAAATGCGCCCCCATCCCCCTCGCGCGGCTTGCACTTTGCAGATATAAAAAAAAATGACCCCGCGGCTGAATAAAAAGCGGAGATCCGCTAAAAGCTCTTTCATCCCTGATTTACAGTAAACGTTGGACATGGCTATATCCATGTTGTAATATCCAGCATTACAACCCCCCCCAAGGGAAAAAAAAAACAAGGTGTCCTCACTTTAGGGCCTTTGTCCTCCTTTTTGGACACAAGTGTCCTCCTTTCCTGTTTCATGCCGGTGGTCACCCTACTGACAGTGCAGTGCGCGCTTAGACACTCGCTGAGCGGCGCGGAGAGGAGGGAGCGGGGGGGTTCGCTGAAAACGCGCGGTGCCTGCATAAACTGAGCCACACAGACCGATTTTCTGGGCACAAAAAAAAAGAAATCAGCGTGAGAAATACCATGTGTGGCGTGTGAGCGTTTGAACACGTCGAATTGCATGTGTCACACTCTCAATGCGTGAGACTTGAGAGCCCTGCTTACAGTTTTTTGTATCTGTCCTTTTGGTTACACTATTATGGGACAACCGCAGAGAACCACTACACAATACCCTCCCTCCTTACCAGGGCAATGTGAATGAAGTGTCCTGCCCAAGGACACAATGAGAGCATGCACTGGGTCAAGAGGGATGCGAGAGTCACCTATCTTTGAGGACAAACACAAGATGATTACTTTTTCATTGTTCCTCCATGGTTTGTTACACATTTACATTCCATAGACAAGCGGGCAGTTTACCATCAACTCGGGGGGTTAATGAGTAGATACAGGACTTTTAAGATGGCTTACCTTTACAATTATATCCCCCTAAAATATGTTCACATGGTCTTATCACCAAACACGTATTTGTACAAAGATAGTATTTCAAGATTTCAAGTAGTGCTGCTAATACTTGAAGGTGTTTGGATTGTCTGTGATGTTCCCTCATGAACAACATACCTACAGTTTATATTATTTAAAACATGGAATATCAATACTACTTTTGGAGTCAATAATGATATACAATATTTTTCAAGGTTATGGTAAAGTTCACAAATGAACTTAAACAATAACAAAATGTATTTATCTGTGATATAAAATAATTTGGCGCATGATTGTGTAAACGTACAGCCCTCTTCTTAGCCTAATTACTTTTTAAAAAATTTACATTGTATGTCATTAGACTGTTCAAATCTGATGCATGAACTGAGAATGACACATGGACGCACACAGACTGACAGACACAGAAAAAGATCAGCAAAATGTTCAATATCGGGCCGATTCCGATATCTAAGAAAACTTGCCAATATCACCTATACCAGTATTGGAACTGATATACATGGAAAAAATAAGAGACCACTGCAAAATTATCAGCTTTTCCGATTTTACTACTTATAGGTATGTGTTTGTTGCCTGGAAGAATCCATGACTCATCGCTGTACCAGCGGCGAGTCTGGTAACGCTTGGTCCAGAATGCGCTGCCGTTGCGCTTAGACAGACAGCTAAGTGAACCAATCAGAGAACAGTTAACGGAGAGCGACGTGAACCAAGCCGGTAGGAAGCAATGCAAAAACATCTTTTTTGAAAAGAAAGGCCTCTAGAGCTGTCAGCTGCTGTGGTTTTAAGGAATCGGTGTGTTGTAGGTCATTTAAGACCAATTTTACAGCTGAATGGAAGGGACGTTGCGGGCAAAGGCGGGTGCACTGACGTCACCATCTTTGAACGAATCAGAATCGCGGAGTCCGTTGTTAACCGGAGGAGCGAGGGTGGAGCGAGGGTGTCCAAATGGTATCTCGCTGTATAGGAAATACAGAGAGATATCATTTGGCTGGCCAGGTAAATGTGTTTGGGCAAAAGGAACATTTTTGTTTGAGTCTATAAACTGACATTTCCCTTACCTGGCCAGCCAAATGATATCTCTCTGTATTTCCTATACACCGCGATACCATTTGGACACTCTCCATCCACTCTCGCTCCTCCGGTTCCAAACCGACTCCGCGATTCTGATTCGTTCAAAGATGGTGACGTCAGTGCACCCGCCTTTGCCCGCAAAGTCACTCTTAGGCAGCGGAAGTTCCGCCTCAGTTTTGAATCAAGATGGCGCAATCTCTGATTGGTTCACTTAGCTGTCTGTCTACGCGCAACCGCAGCGCATTCTGTGGATCAAACGTTACCAGACTCACTCGCTGGTACAGCGATGAGTCATGGATTCTTCCAGGCAAACATTTCCCCCATATTCCAAATAAAAATATTATCGTTTAGAGCATTTATTTGCAGAAAATGACAAATGGTCAAAATAACAAAAAGATACATGTTTTCAGACCTCAAACAATGCAAAGAAACAAGAGCAAATTCATTTTAAAACAACATAATACTAATGTTTACGCTTAAGAAGAGTTCAGAAATCAATATTTGGTGCAATAACCCTTATTTTTAATCACAGCTTTCATGCATCTTGGCATGCTCTCCACAAGTCTTTCACATTGTTCTTGGGTGATTTTATTCCACTCCTGGTGCAAGAACTGAAGTAGCCAGTTGTGTTTGTGTTGGAATTCAACAGACGCTGGAATGGAATGGCTGTAATACATGTAGAGATGCTGATTTCAGGAAAAAATGCAGCGGTCTCTTATTTTTTTCCCAGAGCTGTATCTTGCCCATTCTTATAATATACAACATACCCTTTTAAACACAACTTTTTTCTACCTTTTTACATACATTATAACATCTTAAATGAAGGTTCCCCACTATACCAAAATGCATGATTGAAAAACAGTAGAAACCACGGCATCTACCAGTCCCCCTCCTCTTTTCTCCGTCCTCTCATCTCGTTCCCTCCTCCCCTTCCTTCCTGTTCTGTCTCCCAGCAGGGACCAGACGCGCACAAAGCCTCTCCCATGATGCTTTGCGTGAGGAAAGCGGAAGCCGTCAGACAGCATCACTCTCAATGTGAGCAGAGACCCGGAGCTGGAGAGCCGATGTCCGGGCAGGTAGCGATCGCCGCGGGGTGGCCTCCTCCCGGACCCTCTGGAAGTGATGGTGGTGTATGGGTGAGTGAGCAGTCATTTTGTTTTGTTCATCAAATGGGAGGAATTTTAAATGTGGGCCAAACATGCCGACAGATGGAGGCTACCGGTGCGTTTAAAGGAGCAGTAATCCTATAATGTGGTTTGATAAGGGCAAAACAAGAGAATATAGTGGAATATGTGTTTAGCGAGATTGTAGCCTGTTATTACATTCTTTTTTCCCTTATTAGTCTTTATTTCAAGAGACAATACAGAGACGTTAAAGGTGGATTATGTGTCTGATTTACAGAAATAAATTAAATGCAATTACATCAGTCCTTGTGCCATTCATTCTTTTTAATTTCAACTAACAACAAAAAACAATAAAATGGATAAACAGTATCATTTCATTATTATTCCATTTTAGTGTCAAACCAAAATTGCTCTATTTCCAATATTCAATTCAAAGTTTATTACAAAAAAATAGTCTCATTGCCTATTTCAGTGTTGTTTTATTTTTAAGTTAATACAGTTATTACTCTCTCAATATCAGGGGCTGCAATGAGTCATCGGAATATTTGTGACTAGTCGGCTGTTAAAAATAATCATTGCATATTTTAATAATTGTTCATTATCATTATCAGCATTTAAAAAAAACACATGCCAAAAGACAAAGACAAGCAGCTATTTGTGATCAATAATATTCATTCTCATTCATAATTACTGTCTAACTAGTAGCCTTCAATTAGCATATTTCTACCTTCATCTTTTTATCTTGGTGTACTCTAGGATTTATTGTTTGATTAGGTTCCAGCCCTACTTATATTGGCCACTCCGACTGTATTATAGAGGTTGTCATGTCTCAAAAACAAAGCCGTCTTTCAGCAGAGTGTATAATGCGTATAGTGTCAAAACCGCCCGCAAATGTACAGACGTGCTCTTGTTTGGGCGGAACGAACGTTTATTCCGAAATCAGAAATAGAAGAAAGGCAAGTATTTTCTAATTTGTATTAAATAGTCTGATGTAGGGCGGTGGTTGACTAAAGTGACAATTATCATTTAAACCCTGTCTATGATTCGGGTTTTAATGTTTTCTCATCACAAACATGAAAAGTTGTGTTTTGTTTCACACACGTTTAACACACAAACCCTGCATATTTAGGCTGAGTTCTTCTTTCAAACTGAAAACACACTGTCCCACCTTGTGATGTCACGTGGTAATACAGGAAGTGCTTCACTGTGTTTTTAAACTCCACACGCCTTCACTTTCATCATTTGAATGTCTCAGCTGAACAGGTAAAAGCTGTTTACGCTTCATGACATCACAAGGTGGAACAGAGCATTTTGAGCTTTTTAGACAGACTAACAATAAACAATTACTCAAACACGTGTGAATGAAACAAAACACAACTCCTGGTATGTTTTTGTGGAGGTAACAACATTATAACATGGGTTAAAGCTCACAAGAGTCAATTTTTCAGAGTATGGAACCACTAACAACTTAACTTAACGACTGCTGGAGTACACCGTGACGTTATGTGAAAATAGTGTCCAGGTATTTTCAATTGCCATAAAAAGTGCTCATAAAAAAATAATTGTCAGATAACAGACTAGAACATGGACAACATGTACTGCTGCTATAGTTGTCCAAGATACACATTGTAATATTACTGTATTGCCAATATATCTGCTAAAGCTGAACTTGTTTTGTGTGTTGTTGTTTTTTAAAGGGGCTTGTATTACGCTATTTTCAGATCTGTTTTAATGTTGCTTCCTCATCACAAACAAACCTGGAGTTGTGTTTTGTTTCATTCACACATATTTAACACACAAACCCTTGAGAGTTCTTCTCTCAAACAGAAAACACACTGTTCCACCTTGTGACGTCATGTGGTGATACAGGAAGTACTCCACTGTGTTTTTAAACTCCTTATACTCCTTAACTAGAAGTTTTTGGATGATCTCAGCACTGGAATTGCCGATCTCTACAGAACTAAAGGTAAAATGCAGCTATTAACTTGAAAACCACCGCTTCATGACATCATAAGGTGGAATTACTCAAACATGTGTGAATGAAAGAAAACACAACTCCAGGTATGTTTTCGAGGAGGCAACAAGATAACGTGGATTAAAGCTCATAAGAATCATGTAACATAAGACCTTTAAATTGTAAAACAAGCCAAATATAAACACAAAAAAAGAGATAAACATCAGTACAGTTGGCCAATTTACACGCACACACACACAGTTTATGTCAGCACAATAACTGATGACTCTTACTTTATCATAATCCTGTGAAACTGGATGTACTCCCTGTTTGTGGCATTGTCCTTTTCCATGAACACATTTGAACAGGTTAATGAAACTTCTTCAGCTTCATGTTGGAACATAAAAACATTTGCCTAGTAAAAAATTGACTGGGTTTAACCTAAGGGGCAGCCCTGTGTCACACATGCTGCGTTCCCGTACATTGAGATACTCTATTTGAAAACTGTCACTGTAGGTGTGGCGTAAACATTTTCATTTTAGCATAATATAAAATAGTAATTATTTCAACAAGTGTAATTTATTTTTCAATAAGGATAGAGATATACAACTCTGGAAAAAATAACAGACCATTGATTGATTTCTGAACTCTTCTTAAGTGTAAACATTAGTATTATGTTTAAAATGAATTTGATCTTGTTTCTTTGCATTGTTTGAGGTCTGAAAATATGTATCTTTTTTTGTTATTTTGACCATTTGTCATTTTCTGCAAATAAATGCTCTAAACAATAATATTTTTATTTGGAATATGGGGGAAATGTTGCCAGTAGTTTATAGACTCAAACAAAAATGTTCCTTTTGCCCAAACACATACCTATAAGTAGTAAAATCAGAAAAAATTATAATTTTGCAGTGGTCTCTTATTTTTTTCCAGAGCTGTATATGTATACTAGGACTGCAACTAACAATTATTTTATTAACTGGCTTTTTTATTTTTTATTTTACCCACTATTTCTATTGTAATGAGATTTTTAAATGTATTTGAAGATAAGAATTATAGAATTATATCAGTCGCTCAGGTACTTTCCATAGTGGTCCATGGTCGCAAACTAGTCTGTGTGATCATACACTGATGCAGTTCAAGATTATTCTAAATTCAGGAAAGGTTGCCAAAGTTAAAAAAAAAATCTTTTTTTAATTTTTAATTTTTTTAATTTTTTTTTTTGTACTGTATTATTGATAAAAATCACAATACACTTAGCTTTTCTTTTTGGCATTTTGATAATAATTAATAACACTGCTTCCTCTGTTATAAAACATCTTTTGGCTTATGTTTTGTACAGTCCAGATAAGTGATAATAGCAGTTATAAAAAACAGTTATGTCAGTAGTTGTCTAGTCATAATTATTCTGTTGCAGCTAATAATAGATTACACTGATATACATCTAAAGTAACTAAACTGCCTCAGGTAAGACACAAATTGTATTGTATTTAGAGATGTCCCGCCCACTTCCAGACTGTGGGCCAATAGGAAGCAGCTCTTTCCTATCTGACTTCAGTATTTATTCACTGGCCCTTCTCCTTTGAGTTAATCTGACTTCAGACAGAGAGCAGATAACCTACACGGCTCAGGCCAGTGAACTCACAGCTTCTGTTCACCTGACTCTGCAGGTGAGGAATCTTTTTGCATTGCTTCTAAATTTGTGCTTTTAAAATAGTCTTTCACAGCTCTGTTGGCTGCTCTACTGAGCTTCGGGCAGTCGTGCGAAACGTCCACAGGGCCGCGAACTTTTGTGTTTAGCATTTTCAGATCTCCATTGGTTTAACTTTAGGCTGCCTGAATATTCTTTGTGTGACATCCCAATCTGGAGCTCCACTCCAGCTTTAGTTGAACCGGTGGATTTGAACTGTGAGCCTTGTTAGAAGTTACATTGCGTTTATTGAAAGGTAAATAATCAACTTGTCGTCTTGAGCTGCAATAATCTTGTGTTATAAAATCCGTCCTTGATTGGTGTACATTTATCCAATCCAATGTTTTAATCTATCAATCTGGAATAGAAGAATTTGGTACATTTTTTGTACTGTATGAGGATTTTTTTCTATATTTAAATGTGTAATTTTGATGCATTTATGTTATTATTGTGAGGAAAATATTAGGATAAAATTAAATTTCACAGACCGAGATAGGCTCCCACCTTATTTACCCTGTCTCAAGATTCCCAGGTGAATGAATCGTGTATTTACATTGTGGTAATTAAGTAGATTTCAACAAGATTAAAACTGTGGGTTACTTTTGGTTTACTTTTAGTCAATTACAGATTACACGATTACAGATTAAATTAAGATAACAGTTAGTTTTGTCTTTCCACATCTTGAGAATGAGATGCAAAGTAACACAAAGTTCTCCCACTGATTGATTCACCCGGCGGTCACGCTTAAAAGCCAAACCATTCTCTGCTAAGCCTGTTACAGAACATACTACATTAAGCACTGCTATTGTACCACATGATTAAAGACCAAGTCACTGATTGGTCACAGAAACAAATCAATTGTTTCTTGCTTTTCAGAGATGACGCTATAGGAAGTATTAGGGTTTGGGTTGAAAGGCTCTTTAATGTACTTTCATCTTGTAAATAACTCTGCAGTCTTTGTGAGCGTGCACTGTTTGTGCGTAGACTTACTGTCACGGTTATGTTCTCTAACTGTCACCCCTTTAGTTCCAAGTATATTTACTCCTGGGGCTTTCAGGTAAAAATCGACTGACATTGCTGTATTTATTCTGTTGCACTGCTTTCAGATTTTAGATTTTACATTCTAGATTTTAGATTTTAGATTTAGATTTTGATCTTAGATTGTTTTTGTTTTGTTTCATCTTTATATTGTATTTTGTACACTGTCTTTTTTGCACTACTTGGCCAGATAGAAGCGAAATTTCGATTCACCCTATGTTGAACACATATAGCAGAACTGACAATAAAGCTGACTTTGATGAGTTGGAAACTTTGCAAAAAAAATAGTTGCATACTTGAATTCATTCTTGATTAGATTTTTTTTTTTTTTTGGTTTATTTAGTTTGTAGGTCAGAATCTGATAATATTTTAATGTATTTCTGTATTTTATTTCAAGCAAAATCTTTTGTCTTTAAATTGACCCAACTGTGTCCCCAGATATGAGGTAGACATGTTCAAATATCCTTTTTTATTATGTATTTATTTATTGAGATTTTCTTTTTGGAGGTCAATGAACACCTTATCCTTTAAATGTTTTTAATTGTATTTTTATTCATAATGTTGTAACCTATCCTCTGTAATGGACTGTAATATTGTTAAATCCATGTGAAGTTAACAACCTCACTGACAAGCTTCTACAGTTGCCTCAAAAAGTTTTTAGACTCCTTTTTAATTTCTCATTTATTTATTTATTTATTATTTTTTAAATCATAGTGCAGCCAAAAACTAGAGTCTATCTCAAAACACACACAGATAACTCAAAGTGGTTAACTCAAAGTCCACTATAAAGGACACAAATGAATGGGCCGTGTCTCAGGAGGATATAGCTCTTACTAATAACAATTGTAATGCTGATTTATTTTTATTTACAAAAACAATTGGATAAGATGGCCAAATTGTTTGCGTTGTAATTTGGTGTTTTGTTTCACAAGATGTTTTATTATCCACAAGATATTTTATTATCCACTGAAGCTGAATGAGCCTCACACAAGTCTCTCATTTGGGTTGTCAATGCTGAAATCCAGTTGCCTTAATCCTAAAAGAAATCTCTCTGATCTGAATCTTCACTACCCAGCATCTACAGCCAGTCATTAATCAGTGCTAGTGCAGCCTCTGCCTCTGCAGTATTTGCTGTTCATATACTGAGACTGAGGAAAACTTGTGTCGTCTATACGCAGGTTAAGGCACTGGCAACCCAGGTTCAGTTGTAGTTTGTAATACCTTTTTATAAACTGTAAGAGCGCAGGCCCACAGTTCCTTTAATTAGTCGATCATTTAAGTAAAAACTGTTTGTTCAACAGTTGGGTTGGGAATTACATGGCCCCTCATGATTTGATACAAAAATATCCAGATATTTGGTAATATAAGCAATCAATACACTGCACATTAGGGGTGGCACGGTATATGTATTCGTATTGAACCGTCGCGGTACGGGGGTCAGGGTTCGGTGCGCGCATTTTGACGGAGAATATACTGTACAAAAGTTTAATATTGAACTGACCATGGGACTTTCATTTTGCAAGGGTTTCCTTGAGGACTCTTTAACCATTGCCTTTTGCGAGCCCTGATGAACATGTATACACAGGGATGAAAGTCATCAGTCATGAAAAAAGCGGAAAGTCACGGACACTTTTACTTACAGGTTTTAAGTTGCAGCTATCTCAGCTGGGGATTTAAACAATAAAAATCTGCCTTTGAGGACAGCCTTTCTGGTTATGTTTTTTTTTTTCCTACACTGTACCGAAAACCAAAACCGTGGGGTCTGAACCGAGGTACGTACCGTACCGTGAGTTTTGTGTACCGTGCCACCCCTACTGCACATGATATTCTATGATCACCATATACTATACTATTTATAACAGTATTTTCTTGTCAATGCATTCTGTTAATGAAATACACTTTATTTAATCAAAACAGTGACTTTTCCAACTATACTGCATAAGTATGTTAACTATGTGCTGTTAAGATTGATTGAAGCCATTTTAACCTTTGATATTATTTGTGTTCATTCAGGAAGAATAAAAAGACAGTAAATTCCTGTGTTTTAAGTTGAACAAAGTGACCGGCCCGGCTACAGGAAGTCCCACTCACGGCACATGACATTGTAGTTGTGATGCTAGGGCCAATATGCTGCAGCTGGACTGTTTTATGAATAATGCAAAGAGGTTATCACCAAGAGACGCAGCTGCTCCTGTGGACTTTTATCTAGGAGGGAACGGTCATTTATGTCAGCGCTTTGAAGAAGATCCCACATTGTTGAAAATGACATAGCTTCCTTGTGACATTTATAAACGTATTACGACTGGGATCTAGAGGCGATATTGACATGTTGTTATTGCTGTTTTGGTTGAGAAAAACATAAATAGATTTAACTGACCTAAGGCAGTGAAGGGAAATTAGACAATTTTTTACAAATCTGAATAAATTTGTGTGTGTCATCAGAATTTATATTAGGCTCTGTTGGAACAATAAGCCTTAAATTTATCTTAGAATTCAATCCAATTTCTTGTAGGAAGCTCTGGCAAGTAGCCCTCTGTCCTTGAAAAAAAACAAAAATGTATTGACATGATATAAGATAAATGTCTTTGCAATTAAGTACATAAATTACTTTCAGATGAGTGTCACAACATTCTGGGCTAATAATATTTACTACAGATAGGGAGCAGAAATTGAATATTGTTTCCAGATTTTTGTTCAAATATTAATTTAAGATCTAATCACCTGTTGAATATTTACCATGTTGAATATCATCATGTTAAAATGCAAAGTAAAACATAATAGTATTGTAAATAGTCAAAACTGTATCTTCTCCCCATCTGCAAGAAAGACCTTCTAGACTTAAATCTAGAAACCACCAATACAGTTTGTAATTTGATGTTTTCTGTGATCTAGAACATGATAATAGTAATTTGCTTTATATACAGCTCTGGAAAAAAATAAGAGACCACTGCAATTTTTTCTGAAATCAGCATACTGATTTACATGTACATGTACATCTACATGTATTACAGCCATTCCATTCCAGCGTCTGTTGAATTCCAACACAAACACAAAGCTGAGCTACTTCAGTTCTTGCACCAAGAGTGGAATAAAGTCACCCAAGAACAATGTGAAAGACTTGTGGAGAGCGTGCCAAGACGCATGAAAACTATGATTAAAAATAAGGGTTATTGCACCAAATATTGATTTCTGAACTCTTCTTAAGTGTAAACATTAACAGTACAGGGGGTCCTCGGGTTACGACGTTGATCCGTTCTTAAGACGCGTCGTAACCCGAATTTAGTCGTAAACCGGATTTTGACTTTGATCTTCCAACCAAAGCACCAATAACCTTTCCATCTCAATAATTAGACCACTACGCTGCTTGGTTATCACTGTCGCTTTCATAGGAGCAGATCAGAGCCCACATCAGGTACTTCCGCCCACATTGGGCACACACACGAGGCTGTCTTCTTCTCCCTACAACCACAACAGAGCGTATTCTTCCGCCGTGCGCCGCGCGCCGTTCGCGTTTGTTTACATCTCCTACCACGCTAAACCGTGTAAGACGGAATGACGCGTAATATATACATATTTTTTTTAATGGGGGCGCGTACGTAACCACGAAACGTCGTAACCCGAGACCGTCGTAACCCGAGGACCCCCTGTATTATGTTGTTTTAAAATGAATTTGATCTTGTTTCTTTGCATTGTTTGAGGTCTGAAAACATGTATCTTTTTTGTTATTTTGACCATTTGTCATTTTCTGCAAATAAATGCTCTAAACCAGACCTGGGCATTTCAAGGCCCGGGGGCCAAATACGGCCCGCGAGCCGACTCTGACCAGCCCGCAAAAGGTTGCTTGGAATTAAGAAAATAAAACCTACTTTCAAAATTGTACATAATGTAATTGTACTGATGATCATCTGTCGGACGTGCTTCACATCTCCACCTCAAACATGAACCTGACTTTGATGCACTTGTTAAAGCTCAACAGAGGCTAGATTTCTCTCACTGATCAAGAAAAACAAAACAAAACTAAACATGCTAACTGACTTTTTTTCTACACAGTTTTGGCAGTTGGACAAAAATGTTTTGTGACATATCTTGTATTATTATTTGGCAAACAAAGACATTGTGGTGTCTTAATAGAAAGTTAAGAAAGTTAAACTCAGAAAGCATTGTGGGGTTAATGTGACTGAAAAAGAGTTACAAATGTTTCACGTTTACCACTGTTTTGAATTATTCTACTGAATAAATTCAGTTTTTGTAAAACCTCACTCTCTCATTACTTAATAATAACAAAGAACTTACCAAAGATCAAAGTCAGTTTTATTGTCAATTCTGCCATATGTGTTCAACACACAGTGAATCGAATTATCCTTTCTCTCTGGCCAAGTAGTGCAAAAATACAGTGTACAAAATACAATACGAAACAAAACAAAAAAACTAAGACAGAAATCTAAAACCTAGGATATAAAATCTAAAATCTGAAAGCAGTGCAACAGAATAAATAAATACCTATTCACAGATTTCCAGCTTCTGTAAACAATGCCATTTACTGATTTCAACGTAGACATAAAATTAATAACCAGAGTAGACTTGGTTATTCCACAATATCTTCTGCTTCTCATTTGGCCCCTGGGGAAAAATGATTGCCCACCCCTGCTCTAAACGATAATATTTTTATTTGGAATTTGGGGGAAATGTTGTCAGTAGTTTATAGACTTAAACAAAAGTAAAAATCAGAAAAACTGATAGTTTTGCAGTGGTCTCCAGAGCTCTACATGCACCACAGTTAGACTATAACATTTACACTAAAGTTTTTATTTCTTTCTATTAATTTTTTAAATTCATTTGCTTTATATACTACTTAATTTGTATGCACAAAATTTCCAGAGATGCAAGAGTTATACTGAAATAATTGTTGTCATACTTTGTCATATTTTTTTTTCTTTCTCTTTCATGAACAATATAATATAATATTCTGCTAGTTGAAATATCTTGGTTTTCTTCTGCCAATGTAAATTGAATGGAACTTTGACTTTGAGCTTTTGTCCTGGATATAATTTGTTCTTTCCTATCGCTAAGCCCTTTCTTCATATCTTTTTAGGAACGCAGCTGACCACTTCATCCTCCCACCACCTCCGTACCACCACACCCTCCTCAGAACCATGGAGGAGGATCTCGCCAAGACCCCCGAGCCCTCCCCGCATCCTCGTCCGCCCCTGTTGGAACGCCGGCTTCGCCAGCGCCCGTCAGCCATCACCCTGCTTAAGTCCAAAATGAAACACGGAGTAGACTGTTCCGTGCCCAAGGTCCGCTCCACCCTCACCAGCTTCTTTCCCGTGGTGCACTGGCTGCCTAAGTACAAGCTCAGAGAGTACGTGTGGGGTGATATCATGTCTGGTCTCATAGTCGGGATTATCCTGGTACCACAAGCTATTGCCTACTGCCTGCTGGCCGGAGTGGACCCCATTTACGGCCTGTACACGTCATTCTACGCCAACATCATCTACTTCCTCATGGGCACTTCTAGACATGTGTCAGTGGGCATTTTCAGCCTCATGAGCCTAATGGTTGGACAGGTAATGTAAATTATAGTTTCGGATCAAATGCACAGGCACATTAAGAAGCAAAAATAACTGGGTGGGAAAGCTTTTCATGATGATGCTTGAGCCAAATAAGTAGTTTATTAGTACTGTGAGGGTGCCGCTGATGATTCAGTAGGAAGTGAATTTATGTCAGTAAACAGCATATGTTGACATACGCAAAGAAAATTATTGTAATGAGAAAATTATTAGTAGCGTGGAGCTTGGTGCTGATCTTTGCGTTGTAAGATAATATCAAAATAATTTAAATTCCAGATTTCTTTATGGATTTGACCAAGATTGAAACTTTTTATTAATTTTAAGCTGATTTACTTGGCTAAAAATGTATATTACGTTACAAGTAGTACTGCTGAAACTTGAAAAATGTTTAAAAACATGCATCCTCCAAAAATTGCAGTTTGTGAGCAAGCATTTTAGCACCAACATTATCAGATTTGAAGGCTTCAGATGATGATAGTTTGAAGTAACTTGAATTCTGTTGTTGGTTTGAAGATTCTGAAGTGAATTTATGGCAGGAAGTAACATAAAATGACACACCCAAACCAAATGATTAATGTGAGCAAGTGATGTTGTTAATGTGGACTTTGTTGCATCACCTTGCAAAAGATAAACACTTTAACATAAGTTAAAGTGATTTGAACTCAGATTACCGTAATTTCCAGACTATAAGCCGCTACTTTTTTCTCACACTTTCAACCCTGCATCTTATTTGTTTATCAGCACAGCGGATGTTCGCACAGCCTGAGCGGTTTATCACCGTGTGATAAAATAAGTTCTGATGCTAAATGAACATTAGTGAGTGGGATACGCCTTAATGACCCGTATGGGTTAAATGCAGATGAGTGCATAAATGACGAGAAGAAACATCTCAAACTTCAGTAGTCGGACATCCACTCATACTGATCGATACACCTATCCCCGCCCCCGGGAGAGCCTGAAATCTGCTGAAATCCTACGAGACACCGACATGATCCCAGACACTGACATGATCCCAGGACAGGACAGCGGCTTTCTGCAGGAGACATGCGCGGTAAAGCACCAAGTGAAGAGACGATATCCCGAGGAAGACGATAGTTTCATTTTGTTTTGAAGAGTTATTTTGCGCTTCATGCACACACCCTCCTCATGGAAAACACATGAAGAAATGCATATGATGGAGCTTTTAAGTTAAAGGCAATCGATCTGGCCGTGGAAGAAGAAAATAGAGCTGCTGCACGTGAGCTTGGCATCGAGGAGTCGATGGTGAGACGTTGGCGATGGCAGCGTGACGAACTGACTCAATGCAAAAAGAAAACAAAAGCTTTCAGAGGCAATAAAAGCAGATGTTCTGAAATTGAAAACTTCTTGAAGACATGGACGCCTGCGGCTTATAGACAGGTGCGGGCTATATAGGTACAAAAATAATTTTTTTTGAAAATTTTGTTGATGCGGCTTACATTCAGGTGCACCCAATAGTCCGGAAATTAGGGTAATCTTGAACTGAGTTGTTTTGACTAGATTAAATTTAAATTTTATTTAAGTTAGTTGGTTTACAGTTTAATGGGCATTTTGACTGGAAACATTAGTTTTAATCATTTACCTGATTTAAATGTAATTTTCATGCTTCTTTTCTTAAATCTTAAAAAAAAAAATTAAACACTGTTAGAAATGTGTTAGCCAACTGAATACATCTTAACTAGTATTTTATCAGAGTCCCTATTTCTATTAACTCCTCTATTCATATTTACAGTACATGTGCAGTAAGGTTTAAACGATCCTTGGTATATTAATTAACGATGTATCTTAATGCATTCCTCAGGTGGTGGACAGGGAGGTGTTCCAAGCCGGCTTTGACACCAGTGAAGATTCCAAAATATCCAAACTGGACCTGTTAAACGGCACACTGGACATCAACATGACCACCAAAACGATCGAGCTCTTCGGGGTGGAGTTTGAGAAAGAGTCCTATGCTATTCTGGTGGCTGCAACACTGACATGTCTGGCTGGAATTTATCAGGTAAAAACACTGTTCTCAGAAATATGACTTGCCGAGGATCCAGAACACACATCTCCAATACTGCACCATTCACTGGTGAATCTTCCTAAGTTCAGATGGGCATGATTGACAGGTGAATTAGCCAATCAAACCATACATAGTCGGTTCGTATTAAAACAAATATGGCTGCTCACAAGGACAAAATAAAGGAAAAAATATCACAAGGGACTGAAAAACGTCACAAATTTCATCACCATGGCTTACCACCACTGCGTGTGGAGTGAATGAATAATGCTCTGTAAAGGCGCTCTATAAGTCCAATGATTAATTAATATTAATATCTCTGTATTAGGGATGTCAACAATTAATCGATTAACGGTTAATTGTCGATTAAGACGTTGGTCGATCAAAATGCATTAATTGTAATTAACCGCTAACCGCGGACACGCGGACACTCGCACCCGCGTGGTCACGAAACAAGGCAACCACGCTGCGCCAAGATCGACTCACAGCCGACCGCAGGCGCCAACGGCACTGCTCAGCAGCCCCGGGTGTACGCGTGAGGCGAGATCGAACTCGGAATGCATGCCGCTGCTGCTGATTTCGCCGCGGCCCGCGCCCCGCGCGGCTGGCCTGCGGCTCGGGGCGCGGGCCGCGGCGAAATCAGCAGCGGCACGTGGTGGTTTAATCCTGGTCTAGTCCAGGTCTAGACCCGGTCGAGTCCCGGTCCAGTCCAGGTCCAGACCTGGTTCAGAACTGGTCCAGTCCACGTTCAGTCCTGGTCTAGTCTCTTAGCCAATCAGGACAGAACACAATGTTACACTATAAAAAAATGTTACACTATAAAAAAAAAAAATGGATAGAGCGAGGGATTACTGTATTTTGTTATTCAGCATCAATACATTTGTCTGCTTTTTACTAAGGAATAATTGAGGAATATACAATATAATAATACTATGATATATTTATGACTCAGTGTTATGTATACTATAGCTTATATTCTTAAAGACCCTATTGAAACACTAAAATTCAGGTGAAAAACGACGCTTATCAGTTAATCGTTAATCGATCGATAAGGTCAATCAACTATCAGTTAATGAATTAACCGATAATTTGCATCCCTACTCTGTATAAAAAAATATAGAGAGATATCATTCCGGACTTGCCGTGCAGAATAGCACTGTAATTATAAAACAAAGTTAGCAATCATGAAATTCAATTATGATTATGCAATTTGCAAAAACTAATGTTTAGAGTTAGCCCATGTACATTGACTCATTACATTTTAAAGGTCCCATGGCATGAAATTTTCACTTTCTGAGGTTTTTGAACGTTAATGTGAGCTCCCCTACCCTGTTTAGGCCCCCCCCCCCCATGGCTAAAAGTTGCGAAATGTCTAAACTGAGCATTTGCGATCCTTTTCTGCGTTACACAAAACCAGTGTTGAAACGGGCGAGTTCGGACAAGGCACCTTTTTGACGTCAGATCGGCAAATGCAGCTCCAGCCCCTCCCTCTGTCTCCGCTCAGCGCCCCTGTATATCCCGCCCATAGAGTTTGGACTGTGAATGCGCTACAATGCGAAATGCGTTTTTTTATTTGCCTGGAGGCACCTGCGAGTGTTTCTAGGCTCGGAAGCCCTTTATCTGAGCCTCTGGACCTTTGAACAGCAGTGGTTTAATTTTATTTTATGTGGAAATGTGTTTATTTTTCAATGGAACACTCTAACTCTCTTCCCCCGTGCAAAAACAAGGAAATGGATCAGAGAGCGCACAGAGAGACAGCGGAGCGTTTAGCCACGCCCCCACCTTCTACAATTGGCCAGCTTTTTCCTCCTCATTTGCATTCAAGCAACAACGCCCATTATAGAGTGTTCTGAGTGAGGAAAATGACTCTTTTTCAGCTTATCTTTGTTTCTCATGCACTGAGTGTTGATTTTGAAGAAGGATTCATTTACAGTATTAGGGAACCATTAAGGAGCCATATAAAAGCATCAAGAAGTACCATGTCATGGGATCTTTAAACAAAAATGGACTACATTTTTTAGGGTAAAGATCACTTTTTAAATCGAATATGAAAAGAAATACATTTAGTTTCAGGTTGTCAGACCATTCCATAAATATAAAGATGCATTAGATATCACAGAGCTAGATTACATATTAAAGTTCCATAATACCTCCTTCAGACATAAACTAATGTGCACATTTGCTCTGTCCCAGGTGCTAATGGCAGTGTTCCGCCTGGGCTTCGTTTCTGTTTACCTTTCTGCTCCGATGCTGGATGGGTTTGCTACAGGGGCCTCGTTCACTATCCTGACTGTCCAGGCCAAGTACCTCCTGGGACTGAAGATTCCTCGGCACCAAGGCCCCGGTGTGGTGGTGGTCACATGGTTCAACATCTTTGCAAACATTCACAAGACCAACTTCTGTGACCTCATTACCAGTGCCATCTGTATCTTTATTCTAGGTAAAGTTTATTATTAGGATTGCTTTTTTTTCATCCAAGTACTAACCAGGCCCAGTCCTAAAGGTATCTGGCCATACCTGCAATATTGTTAAACTATTACAACAATTTATAACTATTACAAATGTACTATATACTAGAAAAAAACTACTAAAACATCAATATTTACAAAGTGATCTGAATTTAAGATAAGAGAAGATAATCAGTTTAACTTAAAATTGTTAAGTGTTTTTAGCTTAGTAAATCTAACTATCTTATTTTCTAGTGGCTGGTAAAGAGCTTCAGGAACGTTACAAAGACCGCCTGAAGATTCCCCTGCCCACTGAGCTGGTGGTGGTGGCAGCTGCGACTCTGGCCAGCCATTTTGGAGACCTGAACCTTAAATACGGCTCCAGTGTTTCCGGGCACATCCCCACAGGCTTCATTCCCCCTAGAGCACCCAGCTTAGCGATCATGCCACAGATCGCACTTGACGCTATTCCACTTGCTGTAATCAGGTAACTCTCACAACTACTGTTTCATATTTCAATATTTTAGATTTTCTTTAACTTTTTTTTTGCTTCCAAAGTTTTGCCTTCACTGTGTCACTCTCTGAGATGATGGCGAAAAAACATTGTTATACGGTGCGGCCAAATCAAGAGATGCTGGCAATCGGTTTCTGCAACATCATCCCCTCCTTCTTCCACTGCTTCACCACCAGTGCCGCCCTGGCCAAAACCATGGTTAAGGACTCCACTGGCTGCCAGACACAGGTGGATTTCAACTCACTAAACTAAACTAAATAAGTTTCCAGATTACTTGCATAGCCCCACTGGATACACTATGAACAAAAACAACATTGAACAACAAAACAGAATATTCTACCACATGAAATGCACATACATGGTTGTAGGTTTGCTTCCCAGCCTTGACCTTCTAATTCTGACCTGCCCTGAAACACCACACCATAGATAGTCAGTGATGGGGGAGGGCTTAGCTTAATGTCATGCAAATGAGCTCTGAATGCCTGGAGTTAGAGAATCTTTAGAAAAGCTTTTCTTGTTTTCAGATGTGCTGCTTTCAAATGGCCACAAATTATTCAAATGTTTTCAGATTTCCATGTGTAAGGCATCGTTGGAAAGCTTAGAATCTACGCTTTCAGAATCTGTGAATAACTCAAAATGCCTCCAGGATGACTTGTGTCTGTTTTTTCCAAAGAGGGTACTCTTTCTCCCCATTCCACACATTACCTGTCAAATAAAGATTTTTGGGGAGTAAATAAAAAAAAAAAAGGATTATTCTGAACACAATGGTAGCAACCTCAACCTCAAACTAGATCCACATGTGACACAACACAGCTTTCACAAAGTAGTACTGAAGCAAAACAGAATGCCAGACATGACAGTTGTTTACTTGAATGTCCTGTTCCCTGGGTTTATTAATTTATTCAATCTAAACTACTGCACGGCTCTGTAATTATTTGCCACAAAAACATTTTATTTAACTGAAAACACAGCCTTAAGTGGTCGGCTCACCCCCAGAAGTTAGGGCAGGCACAAACTCTAATTGGGACACTAAATGAAAGACTGAATGATGTATTAAAAACAATCAATAGAACATAAATTGGGCTAAGTATTTACTTCTACAATCATCAAAAATATTTTCAGTGAGAATTTAGTTCTTCTCTTTCAGGTCTCCAGTCTCATCAGTGCTTTGGTCGTCCTTCTGGTCCTCCTGTTCTTTGCCCCCTTCTTCTACTCTCTTCAGAAGTGCGTCTTGGCTTCTATTATCATTGTCAGCCTGCGGGGGGCGCTCAGGAAGTTCAAGGATGTCCCAGCGAAGTGGAGAGCCAGTCGGGAGGATGCCGTTGTTTGGATTGTTGGCATGGCAGCCACAGCACTCATCAGTGTGGAGCTGGGTCTTCTGATGGGCATTGTGTTTTCCATGACCGTGGTTATCTATAAGACTCAGAACCCTAAGGTGAGTCACAAAGTACAGAACTATATCTACAGCTCTGGAAAAAAATAAGAGACCACTGCAAAATTATCAGTTTTTACTACTTATAGGTATGTGTTTGGGACATTTTTGTTTGAGTCTATAAACTACTGACAACATTTCCCCCAAATTCCAAATAAAATATTATTGCTTAGACCTCTTCGATCCCTCTGATGCGGCTCAGTACAGCGGTCCCTCGTTTATCACGGGGGTTACGTTCTAAAAATAACCGACAAGCGAAATCTGCAAAGTCTTCAGCTTTATATTTTACAATTATTCTCCATGTTTTAAGACTGGTATTAACATTTTCTTATATTTCTCTCTTGTTTAAACACTGAAACGTTCGTAGATTTTCAACACAAAAGCACAGTATTAGAGAACGAAACCAAAGTGTATTTCGCGTGTATTTCACAGTTCTTATGACCGCTTCGCTGTGGCAGGTTTTGTCGGGGAGAAAACTTGCAAACATACAGCACTTCAGAGTCACACTGCAATCGAACATTTATACAAATCTGGCAAACTGAACGCATACACTTAAAAAAAAATTGGAATAAAAATCTGCGAAACAGGGCCACGAAAAGTGAACCAAGATAGAGCGAGGGACCACTGTATTTAATTAAAATGTATTTTATTTTAGTTCATTCATTTTCAAAATGTAATTCTATAGCACAAAGGCAAAAAAAGACGTTATATGCAGTGTTATTTCATTTTAAATTTCAAAAGGGTTTTGTGGCTCCCAGTGTTTTCTTTACTGTGTGAAACGGGTCCAAATGGCTCTTTGAGTGGTAAAGGTTGCTGACCCCTGGTTTAGAGTATTTATTTGCAGAAAATGACAAATGGCCAAAATAACAAAAAAGATACATGTTTTCAGACCTCAAACAATGCAAAGAAACTAGATCAAATTCATTTTAAAACAACATAATACTAATTAAATTAAGAAGAGAAATCAATATTTGGTGCAATAACCCTTCTTTTTAATCACAGCTTTCATGCGTCTTGGCATGCAAGTCTTTCACATTGTTCTTGGGTGACTTTATTCCACTCCTGGTGCAAGAACTGAAGTAGCTCAGCTTTGTGTTTGTGTTGGAATTCAGCAGATGCTGGAATGGAATGGCTGTAATACATATAGAGATGCTGATTTCAGGAAAAAAAATGCTGTGGTCTCTTTATTTTTTTCCAGAGCTGTATATTGACTCTACCACTTTAGAGCAATATCACAGTATGTTGTTGCACCATCTTGACATAGTAACTGGCAACAAACTATTTTTTTTCCACACAAACAATCTGGAATTTCAGTTTTAGTCTCTATAATTTATCTTAACTTGTCAAAAGTCGGCAGATCCAAGCGGAGAACAGATGGAGACAAATGCTTTGCTGAGAAAGTAGGCAGGGTCATTCAGCAAATTGTCTGTTCACAACATTAACGCCAGCTTAGATTTGGAGTACAATATGATGGGTACTATTTTATAGCCATCAATAGCAAAAACCTGTCTGTTTATCATCCCCCCATCATTTACATATCATATTTTATACAGTGGTGTATATTCAACACAAAAAATGTACTCTTTACTACTTCTGAACAAAGACCATAGTAAAACTATTCAGGAAATGCCCAAATTCCTTTTTAACTTTGTGTTTTTAGTGTGCCTTATCAAATGGATATAGAATTAATATACAAGTTTTATTGATTAGTATCTGGGTATCATTTCTTCTGACAACCATGCCCTCTCCATGTCTACTCAGGTCTCTCTTTTGGGACGGGCCAGTGATCGCGACCTTTACGAGGACGTGGATGAATACAAAAACTTGCTGCCCCCTGCCCGAGTGCATGTGTTCCGTTTCCAGGCCCCTCTGTACTACGCCAACAAAGACGCCTTCCTCAAAGTCCTGTACAAACGCGTTGGAGTCGAACCTTTCTTGGAGATGACAAGGCGGAAAAAGGAACACAAAAAAGCCAAACTGTCCGCCAAGCATGCCAGCGCGGACAAAACCAACGGGGAGGTGGTGGTAGGGCTTATTGAGAGTGAGTTGGACTTCCACTCGATAGTCCTGGACTGCTCTGCCATCCCGTTTATAGACTCGTCAGGCATGGCAACACTCAAATCAGTGGTCAAAGAGTACAAAGACATTGGAGTTAGTGTGTATCTGGCCAGCTGTTATGCTTCAGTTATAGATACGCTACAAAAGGGAGAGTTCTTTGGGAAAAACAACCAGAACATGGGTCAGTTGTTGTTCCACACTGTGCACACTGCAGTGGAATATGCTTTGGCATGTAAAGCAGTAGAAGGAGAGAGCAAGTCAGCTGCCTCTGTGGTCTAGGAACCTGTTCTGAAGTTAAAGTGTGTCTAAACACCGAAACTCCCACAACCACATTTCAAATAGAGCTGCTAAACTGGGCAGTAGATGGAGGACTAAAGGGAGAGTGAGGATTTAAGAACAGTGTGATTGGTCCAGCAGGTATCCACACTTCAGACTCTGACTCTGCAGCCACGCGTTTGTAATCAGAAACATCTGGCTGTAATCAGGAAAGTCTTGTGTGATGTCATGTAGGATTTAAAATTGGCAGCACACACATATAACTAGTTGACACAAAGATTTTCGCCAAAAAGCTATTACAGACACCATGTACAGAGTTAGAGTTTAGTTCCACTTTAAACAAATGTGGTTTATTCTAATAAAAGTGCCAGAAAGAGGAACCTGGGGCTATTGTACATATGGTCACAGCATTTGCTTTTCATTATGTCAACATAACAAATCCAAAAGGGGAAAAAATGTGAAATTGCAACTTTTTATAACTGAAATCTATAGTGATTATACCCAGAGGCACAAGAGCTATGGGCAAATACAGCTCTGGACAAAATAAGAGACCACTACAAAATTATCAGTTTTTCTGATTTTATTTAGATTTTGAGTCTATAAACTACTGACAACATTTCCCCCAAATTCCAAACAAAAATATTATTGTTTAGCGCATTTATTTGCAGAAAATTACAAATGGTCAAAATAACAAAAAAGGATACATGTTTTCAGACCTCAAACAGTGCAAAGAAACAAGATCAAATTCATTTAAAACAACATAATACTAATGTTTCCACTTAAGAAGAGTTCAGAAATTAATATTTGGTGCAATAACCCTTATTTTTAAATCACAGCTTTCATGTGTCTTGGCATGCTCTCCACAAGTCTTTCACATTGTTCTTGGGTGACTTTATTCCACTCCTGGTGCAAGAACAGAAACACAAAGCTCAGCTTTGTGTTTGTGTTGGAATTCAACAGACGCTGAGATGCTGATTTTAGAAAAAAAATGCAGTGGTCTCTTATTTTATTCCAGAGCTGTATGTACATCAAGATGTGCAAAAAAAGTGGTTGCTAAACATACAACACAACACTTAAGGAGCAAGAATGGGTTGAACATTGCCGTTTTTACAAAGTGATCAAAAGCAACTTTTCAAATTTTTTTTGTTTATTTCTATTTGCCTCCATCTTGACATTTGGATGGTCTCTATCTCAGAGAGAATGAGAATAAAAGTGACACTACTGCCACATAAATAAGCCAACACTAAACATGCCTGGATTATCTAACCGATTTTCTGGGCACAGAAGCGCTGTGCGCTACGCTTGAATTGCGTGAGACTTGAGAGCCCTGCGCGGCTTGCTCACAGCTGATCGGCAAACAGGCGGTAATTGTCATGATTGGCGGGAGCGCGATCGGTGCGTAATTATGCTGCAACATGATTGGAAGCTGGAGCGAGGAGGGATGGAAGAAAGGATGACTGTTTTAGAAGAGGGATGATTTTGACTATTTTTTCCCACAGGGGGGATGCCACCATTATTATATTACATTATTTGCAATTAGGAAGGCTGGTCCAGGATTGTAAAATTTGCTTTGATATATTAACTTTTCAAGGTAAAAGAAAAGTTGTTTTATGTATTTTTTTATTTTGTCATGCGCCACCGTTTTAATAATCAACTTTTAACCTGCTGCCTGCAACATTCCCATAAGAACAGGTCATAACGTTGGACCTGTCACATGCTGTTCTCTTCCTGTCCCTGTGAAGCGCAGTGAAGCATACGTTCTCTGGACTCTCAAAGAAGAGTGTCGTTGCAACACTTGTTTACTCCAACATGACAAAAATACTAGTTACTCTGTCACTTTAGCCTCATCTTTGGTACTGTGAACAAGGACACAACTTACAAATGGTTAACATTTCTGTGAGTACAAACATGGCAGCTGAAGAAGAGTCATGTTTCGTGATGGCAAAGATTAACTTCAGTGTTAATGCCAACCATTTTAACGGTAAAATGGTTTTGATATAAACAGTTGTAGGAATTCATTAAATCTTGTTTAATATAGTTATTGTGTTTAATAGGATTTCTGAAATATTTTACATTGTGTTTTTGACTGACTCTGCCTTAATGTGAAATACTTGAAAAAATTAATAGAAATAAATAAAAACTTTTGTGTAAATGTTATAGCCTTTTCTTTTGCTGCGTTTCTCAAACTGGTATACACACTTAGTTTTATTCAGAACCAGCACTATTAATGTTTTTGTCCTCTTTTTAGGTTAATTATCATTCAGCACATAGTTATCCATTGGTGTCATTTTAGACCAGGTTTTGCTCTGTTTAGGCCGGGTTTAGATGTACTCAGGAAGTCAAATATTATCTTTGTGATTGGTGTGAACATTGCAAAAACACTGATGTTGTCATAAAACTAAAATTTCAAGCTCAAATTCAGTACTAAAGAATAGACATTATACTCAATACAGATGGTATCCAAATGATATACTTAAAAGCTCTTTTTTTAGACAACATTGTAATTTGCAACACGCAATAATACTAATTGTTTATTATACCATCCATCCATCCATTTTCTTCCGCTTATCCGGGGCCGGGTCGCGGGAGCAACAGTCTAAGCAGGGACGCCCAGACCTCCTTCACCCCGGACACTTCCTCCAGCTCCTCCGGGGGGACCCCAAGGCGTTCCCAGGCCAGCCGGGACACATAGTCCCGCCAGCGCGTCCTGGGTCTTCCCTGGGGCCTCCTCCCGGTGGGACATGCCCGGAACACCTCCTGAGGGAGGCGTCCAGGAGGCATCCGAAACAGCCATACATTATACCATATGATCTTAAATAAGTTCTGATAAAACTCAAGATGAAACGGTTCAGGAAAGGTCAAATTTCATCCAGTTAAGTGATTTTTTTGCTTAAATGTGTATCTAGATTTTATATTAGTTTTAGTATTAATTCCTATCTGAATTTCGATACTTTTGACAACCCTTATTGTTACTAGACTTTATTGTTACTAGATGTTATTGTTACTGTTTTCGTGTTGTTCAGCTGGCCAAATAATATATAAAAAACACTTTCATCCTAATTAAAAAATCATAATGGCACAGTAAACTCCTGAGACCAGCTAACATGTTTTGTGGATCCATTGTTTTATTATTGTGTCTGAATCTAATGGGCAACCTGACTACACACAAGCTCACTCATCACAATGCAGAATGTGTGTGTAATTAGCACATAATTACTATAATTTAAATAGGCACAACAATACATTTCCTGACAATAGTAGTTAGAAGTGGCCTGTGCTCAAATTGCTTGTATATACAGCTCTGGAAAAAAATAAAGAGACCACTGCAAAATTATCAGTTTTTCTGATTTTACTACTTATAGGTATGTGTTTGGGCAAAAGGAACATTTTTGTTTGAGTCTATAAACTACTGACAACATTCCCTCCAAATCTCAAATAAAATATTATCGTTTAGAGCATTTATTTGCAGAAAATGACAAATGTTCAAAATAACAAAAAAAGATACGTTTTCAGACCTCAAACAATGCAAAGAAACAAGATCAAATTCATTTTAAAACAACATAATACTAATGTTTACACTTAAGAAGAGTTCAGAAATCAATATTTGTCTTTCACATTGTTCTTGGGTGACTTTATTCCACTCCTGGTGCAAGAACTGAAGTAGCTCAGCTTTGTGTTTGTGTTGGAATTCAACAGAAGCTGGAATGGAATGGCTGTAATACATGTAGAGATGCTGATTTCAGAAAAAAACAAATGCAGTGGTTTCTTATTTTTTTCCAGAGCTGTATGACAAATAGGTTTGTCCGACCATTAAAGTCACAAAAAACCCATCATAAGAATCTTAAAACTATTAAGAAACAGACACTTCCCATCTATATATGTACAGCATTCTTCTTTATTCATCAAGTATTTAAAAATAGATTTTTACATAGGCACTCCAATAAATATTATACTTTTTCATATGTCAGTATTTCATGTGCCAGCATTTCACCAGTCAAAAACAAAAGCACAAAAACAATGGTTCAAGCAGTTCAAGCAATGGGATTTCACAGTTAAAATAAAAGGCAAAATACATTTATTCTTGTAGCACCTGGTTGTTGGTTTTCGGCTCATCAGAAGTAGTGTAACAGTAATTCCCAAAAAAAACAGCCATATTGTATATTATTTACACCCATACAAACATATGAAATAAGGCAGAGAACATGCATAAAACTTACAGTAAAACCATTCTTTAGTGATTCATCACCTTCACATTTAGCCCCATGATCCGAAAGCCAAAAACACCACAGATTTGAGTACGCCCAGCTCATTCTCCATTAAACAGCAATTAAAATAGACAACAACGCCACCTGTGTACAGTGAAGTGAACTACAGTGAAGTGAACTCAATGGACAACCTCAAATTTACTGTAATGTGTGTAAATGTAAAGATTTCTTATACGACAGTCTCATCAGAATTTCAATTGAATTCTTATCTTCCAAAAATAGGTTAACTGCCATCTCCCATTTCTAATGAATATGGAGTTAAATGTGTTAAGAACGTAGTCTTCTCTTAATGCATTCATGGGTTTCAGTTTCCTGTGTAAAGATGAGATTTTGAGGAAAAAAAACTTAAAAAAAATAAATATAATGGATATTTAAATTGATTCAAAACCTTCCTGCCATTACATTTGCATGCCTAAATGTTCTATATCTGTGTGATTGTGATATCAATTTTATTTTCAGGACAGGTATTAGTACCGGTAAGTGCCATTATATACTTTTCAACTGTCATAAATCTGTATATACTCTTCAACTGTCATAAAGCAATATCTTTTATTCTCAGTTTTATGCCAGTTTTTTGTCATTTGCACCTGCAACTCAAACTCCCTCACAAAAATTCGGGCAGAACTGGTTTCTTCACATTTTGAAAATGTATTGTTCGATATGTACAAAAACTCAGTATCAAATAAAAGATTAAAACACCAAGATTTATGCGTTATACATTAATATTTTGATTCATGCATTGTTTATAAAGTCGATTTGTATTTTTCATTATGTTCAGTGCTCGAGTGATCAGATTTTGTAGAATATTCGTTAGTTTTAACAATACTGACCTTGAATCTGTGCAGATACTTTCATGCTATTACTGGCCTCAAGTTATCTTACACAATCATTTGGTTTTGTACACTACAAGGTCAAAAGTTTGGACACACCTTCAATGTGATGTAGGAATAAATAAATAACCCTATATTTTAAATAATATAATATGGTTTATATCTTAGATTCAGATTCCTCAAATTAGCCACCCTTTACTAATCCAAAAACCTCAATTTTGTCTTCTGTTATACATTAGCACTTCTGAAGTTGGCTTGCAGCTCGTAGCCCAAACATATCAACAAGGTAAATACATCTCGAACTGTATTTATCTGTATCTTTAAAAAGAACCCAAGTTGCTTGAGCCACTCTTTGCTTTGTTGACAGCACTGCAAACCCTTGGCCTTCTCTCAGTGATGATGAAGTCTCCTGAAATGCTTTCACTGTGCCTTGTCAGGGTCCATCAGTGGAACAGCAAAAATGAGCAAAACAGAGATCAAAGCAAAAGGTGGCTATTTTGAAGAATCTAAAATATAAAAAAGTGTTTTGAGTCATTTGAGTCACGTTTTTGTTTACTACATTCCATACGTGTTCATTCACAGCTGTGATGCCTACAATGTGAATAGTCAAAAGAATAAAGACACAACACATGAAAAGGCGTGTCTAACCGTTTGACTGGGAGTGTATGAGATGTGACATGTCGACTTAACTTAACTGCTCCTCCTCTGGGATGGGCACGGCTGGCTGTGTCTGAACCTCATGATGTACACGGCCGTCTGGTGCCACCAGTAGAACATCAGAACTACCAGGACGTGCCACACTTGGTGACTGGCACCCAGGTAGTTCAACTGGCCTGGAGAGGGAAGAATGTAAATATTTGCTTAGGTCGCTCGACTAAGTTCAATGAATGTCAAAGCCCTGTACAGTACACCTGGATGTCTTAATATTTCTCTATTTTTCAGCAGTATGGATGCCGTTTGTGGTTGGAATGCATTTTATTTCATTTACAGACAGAGAATACTTAAGGACTGAATCTCAAAAGCCAAGTTTGTAGAAAATACACGAATATTAATACTTTGCAGATGACATAATCATAATTCCCAGCGGTGTGAAGCTAACTACACTGTTGGAAGCTCTGTTACTCATGTTAGACTTAATCTGAGCTTAATTATAACACATTCTAACCAGAAAGATCTGACTGGGACTACAACAGCTATGATTATTTCAGTTTTTTAGTTAGTCAATCTCACTTTTTTGTTGAAAGCCAAACACCTAAACTGGACCATGAATGTTCATTTTCATTTCAAGCTCCTGAAAATGCGTTGTTTAAATCTTTTTCTCTTTTTTTTGCATTTTCAGGCTCAGAGATCTTCAAACTTTTTTGCCAGTGTTTGCTAATGTGTGTACTGTATCACCATAGTAAATTCTGAACATTACACCAATAGAGATGCACGTAGAACACCCCAGCGTGACGTCACTGTAAGTATCAATACATCCACATAATAAAATAACAAGCTAAGTGAGTATAATTAAGGGGAAAAAATGATTTAAAGGATAAAAATGTGCAGCTAAAAATAACTTGATGTGAATGAACATTTTTCTGAACATACAATATTCATACATAGGCAAGGTGAAGGGCTTACCTGGGAAGTAACGTTCAGGAATCTTTGTGACGTAAAAGAGGAAAGCCGACGCAGCAATCAGGTACATGATTAATACTCGAGGCAGAAACAGCTGTGCACACAACAAAACTGTTTTAACTCCAAAATATATCCCATGTTTATTGATCTAAACAGAACATTTGCCGAACCTGCACGATATCAGAAGCCAGTCCATCGGTGAGGCAGACCCAGTGGCAGGCAGGCACCACACTGACCCCGGCCACACAGCAGAAGATGGCCATACGGATCCTTTTCCAGTCATTACTGAGATAGTGAGGGTGCACCTGAGCACAGAACACGGCCAGGATCAGGGACAGCACGGTCATCAGGTACACCTGTCGCCAGAACTGGAACACACAGGAAAGCTACAGTTATTCAAAATGCACCTCCAAGAGCTGAGCACAGGGTGAATGTACTGTATTAGTCTGAGTCTATTTCCTTTTTTCCTTCCTACATTCTGTTATATATTTTATATTATATTTGACGAGTGAGCTACTGTACCCAAAACAATTTCCCTTGTGGATCAATAAAGTTTGTCTAAGTCTAAGTCTTAAGTGATGACGGGGTAGTAGAGCTGCGAGATTGACATTGAATGGGAATTTCAATTTGAATGGACACAATTAGCAAATCACAAAGGCTGCAATTTTCCTCAACAATATCCTGTCTTATATTCTGGGAAAAAAAGAAAAATCGCCAACCCTATAGTAAAGATTTGAACAAACATGTATTGAAATGTGATTCAGAAATATCACAATTAGATGATTTTCCCAAATCATTCAGCCCTCATGGATAGTTCTGAAATCATTCCATTTTAGAACCATAAACAGCAATAATTATTACTTAACACAATCGGTAGACAGGTTTAAGTTGACTTTATTGTCTGAATTCATGATTTTCTATCTGATTTGAAGGATTTTGTGAGGACCTTTCCCGAGTGAAAAGATGTAATATTTGGATTTTGGATTTAGAATTGCGTTATTTTGCCAGAAACCCATGAATAGGGAATTTTTATGAATCCTTAAATGCCATGGAGACCTGTTAGGAGTGCCCTTCTCCTCTGGGCCAGGATCGTACTCAGGAATACTGATCTTCCAAAAGTATTATGCATGTTGTATTTGGCCAAATGTCTCTCTGTACTCAAAGCAGCCTACTATGCCCCTTGAAATACAAAAACAAATCAGACTAAGGTTTTAAATGCAGACTAAAGTTAGGTGGTCAAAGAATATTGCATACAGCGTCACAGTAGAAAGCGTAAAAGATCCCGGGAACATAGCAGCCCAGGATGCCCACTGAAATCCCAGCGTAGTCCAGCGAGAGCCACCGTCGGCAGGTTTTCTCCGAGCGATGGCACGAGAACAAGTGGTAGCCCACCGAGCACAGCATGCACACCTGATCACAAACCACAAATTATTTTACGATTTTTGTTTATCGCTCAACAAATTAGACACCAATAAAAGTACTACAAAATAGATCATTACAAATTACCAGCCTCATAGTCATTGCATAACTGCCTAAGTCATATTTATGCAGTTTTCTTTCTCATTCTGTAGATGTTATTGGCTCCATCCTCAGCCAATAGGAAAGATTTTTATAAAACACGAAATGAACACAGGCAATTTATTTTTGTATTTTCCCCAAAATGACTTAGGCAGTTGAGCTATGATGCTAAAGGTGTACCAACTAAACCAGTGGAGAATTCAAAGAAGTCAGTTTCTAGTCATTTAATACTGTCTAGTCTGTCTACTCTATAATGTACAAACCTGTTGTTGTCTTGATAGCCTGTAACATGACATACGCTGATGTAATAATAAAAAATAAAGTAAAGAAAAATACATTTTACAATTTAAAATACACTGCATTACAGAAGTACAGTACAGTAGTAGCAGATTAATCGACTAATTTTATTTAGATTATAAGGATTTATATTGGACAAGAAAAGAGATGTTAGAGAGTTATCTTAAGAGTTTGTATTTTTTGATAATTATATGTAGTAAAGCAGATTAAAATAATTATTCACAATTTAATCTGCCTTAATGTATATATATAGTTTCCTAGTATTTTTTGTGTGTGTAAATACTTGTTTTGCATGAACTCCATTGTGAGTGCAGTTTGGATTATATACATAGAAGTAAATGATATTTTTGAACACAGACTCCCTATTTAGTCAGACTAGATGATCAGAGGACATGTCTTTAGTCCACTACAGCCCTACACTGCATAATGAACGAATAGAATAATATAACTTGTGTTCATGTTTTAACAAAAACAGTGTTGACATTTTCACCTGGAAGCAGAATAACCCAATGGCATAGATGACATAGTCCTCCCTGTTGGCTCCGGAGGAGGGCAGCACAGTGCACAGGTCATTGACTGCCAGCGAGAAGAAGAGGAGGAAGCCCAGCAGGTGGCTCCAGATGTTCACCGTCTCATTGGATAAGATGAAAATGCTGCCGTGGTGAGAATGAGACAAAACATATCATTAATAATACTAGTAACACATTAGGAGAGGAATACAAGGCAATGTTGGCCATAGATTTTGTTTAGACTGTAGTGACACAAATAATTTATATTTTCATAATTTTCAACATGCAACATGTAGAGGATTACATTTTTTTTAATATGATAAAAGGAGAAGTTCAATTTGTCAACTGGACAAAGTTTGTTTGGTTGAAGACGTTTCGCCGCTCATCCGAGAGACTTCTTCAGTTCAAACTGAAGAAGTCAGAACTGAAGAAGTCTCTCGGATGAGCGGCGAAACGTCTTCAACCAAACAAACTTTGTCCAGTTGACAAATTGAACTTCTCCTTTTATCATGGATTCTACCTGGACGACTGAGGGACTTTTCACGCATTTTTAAAAATATAATTATGACTTGTATATAGTTTATGACACAATAATGGGGAGCAATAACATTTTGTTGTGGCATTGAAAAGATTAGTTCCCTCATCAGAGCAGCAATATATAATATATCTTTGTTTAATGTGAAGTTTGGACACACCTTCAATATTATATAGTAATAAACAAAAACACTGTTGACATTTTCACTTGGAAGCAGAATAACCTAAGCATTACCATCTCCATAGACACAACCAGTTGGCAAATTCTCAACCAGAAATGTTACATAGAGCACCATAAGTTACATTAAAGGTCCTATATTACACAAAAGGGACTCTTGTGAGCTTTAAAGGGACAGTGTGTAAGATTTTTACCTGTTAATTACTGAAATTGAAGATACCCATTCAAAAATACATTGTTTTCCAAGCCTTTTCACTTCCATCATGAAATCAAAGTATTCTTTTGGACTTAGATATAGTCACATAAAAGGGGGATCTTCCCCATATAGAGGCAGCCATTTTGAATACGAGAGCCGCAGAAGGACATTTGGGCTCATCCTTCGCCTCGGCTCCTGCACAGCCGCGCTGCGTATGGCTCCCCCCTTCCCCCCTCCCCTTCCCCTTCTCTCCTTCGGTCCTCTGCTCTCATATGCAGCCAGGAGCGAAGGAGAGAAGGAAGGGGAGGGGGGAGAGCATGGTGCCGGATCACACATCGTAATGGATATAACACGTATTTTGGACTAAATTGTTTTACTGGATTTTATTCGCTGGATCCTTATGGACAGATTGAGACCAAGTTTATGATGAAATACAGAGTTTGACCTGTGCAAAGCCTTCAAAGGTAAGCTAAGTAAGCTAAGTTTTGTGCTTTTCTGTATAAAAGCCCCATGTGCTCGGGGAGTGATTGTTTTGCAGGGAAATGAATTGCATAGTCAAAAAGAGGAGACTGTAAGGTTTCATTTGATGTGTAGATTGTCATGAATCATGATCGGGATTGTGTGTTTTCATGCGAAAAGAAAAAAAAAAAGTGAACGGGGGACCGCGGTTTATGTATACAGCGGTGCGCGGTTCGTGCGCGGGCACGCGAGATGTCGGAGCTACGTCGCGTCCGGGTGAACCTCGAGGTCTGCCATAGCCAAAAGAGGAAGTGGAATAGCTAGTAACCACCTATGCGCCACGAATCCTACACACTGTCCCTTTAAGTCATGCTATAATGTTGTTACCTCCTCAAAAACATACTGGAGTTGTGTTTTGTTTCATTCACACATATATCAGTTATTCTATATCTTCACTGCTCAATATGCTCTGTTACCTTTACTTCAAAAGAGACTGGCATTTCCAGGTCTGAGATGATCCAAATGATTCTAGTTAATGCGTATGGAGTCTAAAAACACAGTGGAGCTCGTCCTGTATTAACACACATCATCTCGAGGTGGAACAGTTTTATGTTTGGGAGCAGAACTCAGGCTAAATATGCAGGTTTGTGTGTTAAACATGTGTGAATGAAACACAAGTCCAGGTATGTTTTTGACGAGAAAACATTATAAGATAGATCAGAAAATAGCACACAGTGTATCACCTCTTGAGGCATAGTTTGGAGGGCAGGTGGGCCCGGTATCCGTCGGTGATGTAGGGGTTCTCCTTGAGGAATGGGGGGATTTGTTCGTACGTGTACAGTCGTATCCTCTGAGGTATGAGTACGGGCCAGTGCTGATAATTGCCCAACTCGATGTAGTGGGCAGTCTTCAGCAGCTTCTGAGGCACCTTCAGCAGCATCCTTTTCATGAGGCTCTCTCACAAGTGCAGCACCGGGTACGAAGGCTGTGTAAGAAGGAGAGGAGACACAGTCTGATTATCGTGTTAGTTTATCATGATCATTCTAAGCAAAGACTGTTTTTATATAGCTCTGACCACTATCTTGTTTGTAACCAAATTATACTGTATTTTAGCTATTGATATTAGACATTTTCTGGTCTATAATACAAGGTAGGTAGATGAAAAGTAGGACTGCGACGTGAAAAGAGGGACACCTACTTCTCACACCTCTATACGACCATTGAAATGCTACTGTTTACATGTACCCCTGGTTTAGCTAGTTAGTTGCAACTAACTAGCTTTCCCTTTTTCCAACTCGTGATTGTCTGTAGAGGAAACATGTAGTTAAAATGCAACCATATCGTGCATTTGTAACTAAGAAAACACACATACAATGCAGAGATGAGGTTGATCCCCTTTCTGCAGCAGCTGGCTAACCTGCTAATGTTGACAGAAAACATCAGGCTTTCACTTCCGACAGAGCAGAAACTGGGTGAAAGGACCTACCATTATCCACGGCGCGAATATCGAATGATTGTCTCCAGTGATGCCATTTCTACATAGATCACAGGTTAATATTAAGTTAGATTACTCGTTTAGCTCAAATCAAACACAGCATCCCAGCAGCAGCACTGAATTAAAAAACGTTCTTCGTCTAACCATAATAATGAAAACAATAGAAAGCAGCGCGTTACTGCCACCACCTGGGAAGAATGAGTATAGTCGACCTACATTATGAAATATTTATGTTGTTTTTGTTTGTTTGTTTGTGAACTCAGCTGTATATTTAATATTTAATACTGCATTATGTGGAGTATGTGATCAAACAAGGTAGGTAGCCAAACTGAGTCTGTGGTAAGTATGTGGCAAGCACTAAAGATAAGATAAGACTTTATTGATCTCACGCAGGAGAAATTTACTTGTCACAGTAGCTCCAGGTAGGGACAGTTTGAACAAGAAAGAAAAGTGCATGCAGGCAAGAATGGCATAAAGATAAGTAATAATAATAATAAAATAAGTAATAGTCGGATCAGTAATAATAATTAAACAGTGACAAGGAGAGTACTGAAAAAATTATATTGCACGTTGGAAAAACAATATTGCACGATAGGACCATACAGTGTAGTTATGCAGTCTGATAAAATAAGTAATAAAGAAACAGTAACTAGGAGAGTATTGAAAACGAAACAGTTCATGTCTAGGCTACTAGATTAACAGTAGATCTTCCAATCCAGTCCAATCCAACTTTATTTCTATAGCACATTTTATAAACAGAAACAGTTTCCAAAGTGCTGCACATTGTTTGGTAAAATCAATAAAAGTTAATAAAAACATTACTAAAATAACAATAAATAAAGTGATAATAAAATAACTAAAAACAAAAGCAGTTATAAAAAACACAGAGGACCACATATTTCACGTGGTACTAAAAGCCAGAGAATAAAAGTGGGTCTCAGTGTTGTATAAAGTACTGTAAAATCAAACTCAAGTAAAAGTATAGGTACCCATCCCAAAAATGACTTTGGTAAAAGTCGAAGTCAGATTCAGATTCCAGATTCAGAATATTTATTGTCATTGTCACAAGTACAACGAAATTGCGTTTGGAGCATCCTTACAAACACCCTAAAATACCCTTAAATAGCCCCGTGTAAACATTGACCCAGTATATACAGTACACAGTGCAACACACAAACTATAGCAGCATAAGGTATAAGATGTGTCAATGGTAAAGTGCAGAGCGGGAAATTCAGATACTGTTGGGGGACGGAGGGTGAGGAAGGGTGACAGGGGAGTAGTGGATAGTACATTCTGCAACAATGCAACCCGGTACAGAGATATTGCTTGGTGGGGTATGGATGTCGTTAATGTCCGTTAGAGAGGGCAGGGGGAGAATATGGGTTAGTGTCCATAAGAGGGCGGCAGAAAGAGGGGAGGGGCAGAGTTCAATAACCTCACAGCCTGTGGATACAGACTGTTAGCCAGTCTTGATGTTCTGGCCCGTATGGACCTGTACCTTCTCCCTGAGGGCAGCAGGTGGAAAAGCTGGTGTGCGGGATGGTGCTGGTCCCGCAGAATGTTGCGCACTCTTCCCAGGCAGCGAGTGGAGAAGATGGTGCTGATCTCCGGGAGAGTCATTCCAATGATTCTCCCTGCAGCTTTCACCACACGCTGGAGAACCTGCTGGTCCGACTTGGTGCAACTGGAGAACCACACTAGGAGCCCATACGTCAGAACACAGAAGTCACTGACTGAAATGTTACTTGAATAAAAGTCTTAAAGTATCTGGAACTTCTTGTACTTAAGTATGACAAGTAATGTAAAAATAAATGTACTCAAGTAATGTAATTAAAAGTACTAGTAAAAGTATCAAGGAAAAATTTAATATTTTTTAATGCCCCTCCCCCCAATTGGGCCCTTAATTCTTCTGTAAAACACCATGTTCGGCTCTCCCATGGTAGTTTTGTGTCATATGGAGCACTGTCAAAGATATTGGGTTTGGTGATATCCATGAAACGCCTTTCTCATTTGTTACACTTAGCCTACAGCTATGCCTTCCCTTGAGCCAAAAAAGCTAGGTAGCCTGTTAGCTCCAACATCATCAAATACGCTTTGTGTAACTGAAACAATGTCACACAAAGTTAATTTCTGCATGTTATTCTTAAGGTTTCACAGCGGTGTCTAGAATGTCCATGCTATGGTTACTGAAATTGGAATATAGACGCTAACAATTTCATTAATCTAGAACTTACCTCGATGTGTTTCTTGAGGTTGGACGGGGAGTTTCTGTAAGATAGGATTTCCACGTTTCTTGGAAGGCACAAGAGGCACTTCATTCGATAGGACGAATCCTTCATATCAGCGTAAGAGAACATTGTGTTTAAGTACGGCCAGGGATGCTCATCGTCAGGTCCCCCTTCATTTGTAGCCGACGTGGATGCTGTCTCCTCTTCCATCAGGGATGTTTACTGATGAAATTAGCTGCATGAAACCAACAGGTGTAGGCTGATTGTCATGCGCAAGTAGCGAACAAGCCCAGGCACGTCCTGACTTCCTTGCAGTCAGTAGAGGTTTTTTTTTTTGTAACGAGTAACTAAACGGCACATTGAAAATGTATCGGAGTAAAAGTATGCAATTAAATTCGGAAATGTAGTGAAGTAAAAGTAAAAGTTATCTTTTTTTTTTTAAACTCAAGTAAAGTACAAAGTCTCCCAAAATGTACTTAAGTACAGTAGTGAAGTATTATTACTTCGTTACTATACAACACTGGTGGGTCTTAAGACGAGACTTAAAACTCTCCAATGTGGGGGCTGTTTTGACATGAGGGGGAAGAGCGTTCCATAACTTAGGGCCAACCACAGAGAGTTTTAAGTCTAGTCTTAGGGACCATGAGCTGGAGCTGGCCCTCTTCTTATTTTTATTTTTATTTTTTAAATGAAATTGATACACAATATCATTATCATTAAGGCAACTTAATGGTAATAGCAGTGACGGTAGCAATGGGAGTTGTTTATGCCTCAAATTTTAAACATATATACTTACATTTAGCCCTATGTGGATAGAAGAGAAGTGAAGAAATGTGTGTCTATACTTGTTATATAGTCTATAGTCTTGTTTTCTATTTGTTCTTAACAGTAACCTTAACCCTTACCCCAACCCTAACCCTAACCCCTAACCTACCCATAACCTAACCCTGCCATTTTTTTTTTAATTTTTGCATGTGTTGATTGTTTTAATCCAAAATGGCAGACTTCCGGTTTGTTAAGAGATGTGGTCACAATATATTTTTTTGTTCCTATTGCCATGATGGATCTGGCTACCAAATTTGGTTTGGCTACACCAAAGTTTGTGTAGGGACGTCCCATTGGTCAGGACAGATTTTTGCCTTGTCGCTATGGCAACACAATATAAATGGGGTGTGTGGGTCATCAAGATTTTTAATCAAGACCATGTCACAAATGTGCGTACCAAATTTTGAATATCTATGACTAATAAAACATTATTGTTCCTTACAAATTGTCTATGGGGCGCTATTGCACCTACAGTATTTTTGTATTTTCATATATCAGTCTGTTCAGGGTCGGGGTGTACACCATGATTCAAGTTGGACTGAAATCAGCCAAAATTTGTGCAATTTTGGGTGTCCTTGACTTTTTGGATCGAGACGGCAAAATGAAATTTAGTTTGAAGTTTCTGAAAAACTACAGACCCTAAGACGTGTCAACAATTTGGATAACTTTTGATGTCCCACCCCTTGAGATAATGTGTACCAAATCTGAGCCTGAATGATGAATCTATGAACAGAAATTCAGTTTTAATCTGTCTGGAATGAACAGATGTTAGATTGTGTTAAGAGGTCACACAAACCTGAGGTCTTTGTTTTGGAGGCATCTCACCCTTCTGTCCATAACCGTCCTCAGTGCAAGTCTGAAGGTATCTGCTTTATTTGCCGTTCTTATAATGCCACTTCAGATCGTATTTCAACACATTCTTTCAGGTAGTTGTCAGGTAGAGGCCTTCCAAAAAACAAACAATACCAGAGACTACCATCTGATAGTTCCAGCATTTGCATCATGACGACAACAGGTTCATCTTCATTCAGGGCATCTCCAGCAGGTGGCAATAGAGTACATTTTTGTGTACAGCATTGGACAATTAGCTGGGAGAAAAAACAATACATAACTTTAGCTAAAATATTCTTGATGTTTATAAACAATTAGGATATTTTGCCTTTTCTATAGGGGACATCCTTTGCAGTGCACTTGGAACACAGCAGAGAGCACACCGTTTTCTTCTTATTTCTTCATTCAGGATGACAGGATGGTACATGTTCTGGTTTATGAATCTATGAACAGAAAGTCTATTTGAATCTGTTATGGATGAACATGAGAGAATTCTATTAAATTTTATTTTAAAGAGCTACTGAAGACAGCTACTTGTAGCATTCTAATCTCTCCCTCCTGTCCAGAACCATCCATATTTGTGCTACGCTGAAAAAAGATGCCGTCATTTTTGTGTTCCGTGGACAGACACCAGTGCACAGTAGATTTAATTCTGGGTTCTTCACTTCACACAGGCTCCAATGTCGCCCTAAATGTTGTGCATTATATTTGCAACCACTGTTGTCTATGTCTAATGTCTATCACTGGGATCTATCTATCTATCTATCTAGGGGTGTCCAAACTTTTTTCATCAAGGGCCACATATCTAAACGCAAACGAAGCAGAGGGCCGATCGAGGGCCATAGACTGGTGCTCAGTACAGTCAATAATTGAAATATATGCATGTTTAACATGTTAGAAAGATCCTCAAGACACAACACAATAAATATTAAATATTGTCTTATCGAGGTAGATTTAAAAAAAAACTTGCAGTTAAAGTTATGCTCAAGGTAATTTGGGCCAATTCACCTGGAAGCCTGAGGGCCAAGAAAAATTTGTCTGAGGGCCGCATTTGGCCCACGGGCCATAGTTTGGACATGCCTGATCTATACACACACACACACACACACTCAAAAATCATTATATATAATAATAAATAATATATTCATCCTATCGTGTTACTTATCTCATGCTTAGCTTTGTCTTGTGTAGTGGACATGCATATTTTTTTGTGGAAACAAAAATGGAAACCAAAATCTTTCCCTCATTGCATCTCTTGTGTGACACAGCAGTGATAACTAAAACAAACCCGCTCAGACTTTTGTAGTATCTTGAAAACTTATCATGACAACATGCTAATCAGCTGTCCCACCCAGAACCCAGAACCACACTTCATTAACTCAGCTTGTTTATTGACTTTTGTTGGCTTTAGATTTAATAAAGTAGAAAAGAGACACGCCTCGACTTTGATGGAACAATATTCAACTCTAGGCTTGTTTGAGGTTGATGCAGCTGTCTATAAAGTTCCACTGGCTTTTCTATGACCTCTTTTATGACATTTACGTTTATTTGGTTATTCGACTGGATGATTTTATAGTCAGGAACTGTGAATGCTCATCGTAGATTGTATTAACAAAAATTACCCTATGATCTCAGGCTGAAACCCTGTTCTGACTACACCCACAAATTCATGAAACCTAATCTGCTGCAGATACTGAGAAGTTTCAAGGGCATGTCTTTATTTATTTGTCGACATGAGCTTCCCATTATGGATTCATTTTGGACTAAATATTGCAACTAAATCTCTACAAAAGCAAGACTAAATCAGTAGGATACTAGAACAGGACTAAACCTACAGTTGGATTCAAGCTGGGTTAAGGACCAAACAAAATAACAATGAACACACCCTAACTGATTTGTAACTATCTGGCAAACTTTTGACGGGCCTTCTTATCGTAATGAGCGCAAGTAAGTGATTCCACCGTGTAACAATCTCTAACATAAACCAGCTTAGGGAGTTTCCATTTTCGAAAAAATATTATCATGCAGCGAGACAAGTCACCATAACATGACAATAATGTAATGTTTGACTTTCATCTGTTCTTCATCCACAGGGCATGTAACTGCCAGCACTTGTTTGTACTGACAACAAACAACGGTAAAGCCTCATCATGACACAGTTTTAGAAGTTATTTATTTAAATGTATTATGTAAGCATTTATTTATTTGACAAGGGCAGTGCATATAAATGAACATCAGTGTACAGTAAATATGCCCGATTGTGGCAAAGATACTAATTTCCATCTGTCCCAAGGCAGGTAACCTAGAAAACAATTACAAAATCTTACAAAAACGACATGACGTGACATTAAAAGTGTTCACAGACTTTGTTCTTGCATCCACAGTTTAAGGTGCAGTTTGAAAGTGGACAGTGGTGGACTTTCTCTCACGGTCAGAGGAAAATGGTTCCACTAATGCAGTGCTTCTCAATTGTTTTTTGTGACCCCCCCCAATTGTCTAGAAAATTGTTATTAGTACACCTCTGCATAATATTGTATTCTTTTACTAACATTAAAAACAAAAAAGAAAGAAAGAAACTTCCAACAAAGACTGCACTGTCTTTTTGCACTGAGGGCTCAAATATTAATGTGTTTTTAATGCAGCTTTGCGCACATTTGTTTACGTGTTACAGAAACAATACTTAAAACCGCATGGCTTATTTGCATAAACTAAAAGCGCTGAAAAAAACAAACAAAAAACGCTCTGTCCTTGTGCCGCTGATGCGTCAGCTTCTGTTGGACTAAAGGACACGACTCAGTGGAATATATGTGTTTATCTGTGACAGAGGATGTTCTGCTGATGGTGAGTCTGTTCTGTATATAAGGTATTTAAGGTTGCCGACCCCGCCCCAGAGCAACAATGAGAGCGCCAACTACTGTTGTTGATGTGCAATTACACTAGTTCTAGTACAGTACGGCAAAAAAGCATGTTTCCCAGGGTCACACGCGCCCCCCCTGGCATCACACCGCACCCCCCCGGGGGGGCTGCCCCACTATTTGAGAAGCACTGCAGTAATGAGTGAGTTTGACTGCCACACAATCTGACCAAAGGTGCGTCTGTGTGGTCGCCTTGAGCCGTGGCCCTGGCGCTCATTTCACTCATAGTCTTTGGTCATATACAGCTCTGGAAAAAAATAAGAGACCACTGCAAAATTATCAGTTTTTCTGATTTTACTACTTATAAGTAAGCGTTTGGTCAAAAGGAACATTTTTGTTTGAGTCTATAAACTACTGACAACATTTCCCCCAAATTCCAAATAAAAATATTATCGTTTATTTGCAGAAAATGACAAATGGTCAAAATAACAAAAAGGATACATGTTTTCAGACCTCAAACAATGCAAAGAAACAAGATCAAATTCATTTTAAAACAACATAATACTAATGTTTACATTTAAGAAGAGTTCAGAAATCAATATTTGGTGCAATAACCCTTATTTTTAATCACAGCTTTCATGCGTCTTGGCATGTTCTCCACAAGTCTTTCACATTGTTCTTGGGTGACTTTATTCCGCTCCTGGTGCAAGAACTGAAGTAGCTCAGCTTTGTGTTTGTGTTGGAATTCAACAGACGCTGGAATGGAATGGCTGTAATACATGTAGAGATGCTGATTTCAGAAAAAAATGCAGTGGTCTCTTATTTTTTTTTCCAGAGCTGTAGTCCTTAAATGGAGGAGCCAATTGTTACAAAGATGTGATGAGCTGAGCTACACTTTCATACTTTCATAATTTTTAAATGCAGCAGCCGTATACCAATATGAATTTGAGCCATATTCAAAGATATTTGTATATTTGTCAAAGCAATTATGACTAAGAATGTTAAAACTGTCACTAACACAGCAGCTTTGAGGATACATTTCAACACAGAAATACAAATTTTAAGAACGTCAAAGCAAAAGACGTACAGTCCAGCGTTTCTTATCAGACTACAAGATGCACTTTAATCTCCCAGAGAAGGATCACGAGGGTCTGCATGGCAAATGTTTGGATAGCTACAGCTCAGTATAAACCCTGGGGACCCATCTCAAGAAGATGAGCTAGTTTGGCTAAGAGTACCAAGGAATGTAATGTCCTTATATTATTATATGATTGTTTTCATGGGGAAAACTGATGTCCCCAGAGGAAACAAACCCAGACACAGGGAGAACACGCAGACCCCACACAGAAAAGGATTGTACTAGATAATGAGACTGGAGTGTTAGTTACTTAGCCACTGTGTCCCTATATTTATTTCAAATTATTATATCAGATTACATTTCTCTGCTGTTTATTGTGAAAGGCTGGAGGAAGCCCCCTCTCTCGTTTCACACAGCTTGCCTCACACACTTCAGCAGTATGCAGCAGCTGTGTGCCCTGCCCAGTGCACTTCAGTCTGTTGTCTCCACGTGAACGTGCTCACAGCCAAATACAAGACTGAGCTCCAACATGTGAAGGGATGCCTGGCTCTCCTGTGTGGAGCTTCATATTCTTTTAACACACACTGCTGCTGCTGCTATGAAACACATGGATTATGGAGCGACCTCGTCTATGGTGCCAGATACTACTTCTTATCACAGTTTTGGTGACACCTTCAGTTCAGGATGGTGACGAAGCTTCTTGTGATGGAGCATTTGATATTTATTTTGTATTGGACAGGTACTATTTATACCATAACTCTGTGATTGGTTAAGTTTGGTAGGCTTTCCTGAGGGACCACTCTCCTCTGTTCTGTCCATGTATGGCTCTGTTTAGTTGACATAGTGCTACTCCAGAATTTTAACTGTGCTTGTGTGTAGTGTAATGATTATTTTAAAAGCATGTTTCTGGCATATTGTAACAGTCCATCCTATCACTACTGATTTAGAAAAATAATAGGTTTGTGTTTGCAGTGCATTGGACAATTATAAGCCATTACTATATTTCAGTATATGAAAAGGATGAGACAATAATATATATATTATTATTATGTATTGTTTATTCTTGTTCCTCCAGATCAGGCAGTGTGGCTAGAAATTGGGATGAGATCTATGGCTTTGTGGAGCAGCTCACCAGCAGGTTTGTCAGGTCAGTAAGTCGAATACTATACAGTATTTACAACTACAGAAGTTTCACCAAAGTAATTTCTCTTATGTATTCTTTGTGTAGTATAGTAGTAATATTTTACAGTAGAGCAATGTCATTCATAATTATGTTTAGCTGTAATCAGTAGCACTAGTAGTACAGTAGCACAACTAAAATAATTCTTGGAGTGTAGGAATGGTGGAAATTCTAAGAAGTAGTAATAGTAATAGTAGGTATACCTTGTAAAAACTTGTAAAAAATGATATCACAGCAAATTCTTTTTACCGTTTTACTTGACTACTCACTAGGAAAACTTCAAAATCTGGGACAAATATCCCAGTTTATGCCATAAATCTGTATCAAATTGAACAAAGGGCTACAAGTTCCAAACAGTGGTGTAGAAAGTAGGACATGTCTATTTTGGGGGCACCAACTGCTCCTCTTGTCTGCTTTGGGCGGACCACAGTTGTGTTTGAAATCTTTAGGTTTAATAGTGGGTTTCTAAATATAAGACAAAATATTATGGCCAGATGTGGGAGGAGAAACCACCAAACGCACTGACGCTTCTGTATCCCATCTACTGAAGACTAGAGGAGCAGGAAACAGCAGGAAGAGGCATAGAATTAGGTCTATCCACTGACCAGATGTAAGGTATAGACGTTGCTTTGCTTGTAACTATTAATTATCATAGGATGTCTTCATACATAACATGCGATTAAGCGATATTATGGTTTCAGTGGGTACAGTTGACACCTGTCCTATAGCTGAACCATGTGTAATGAAAAATATCTTACCTGTATGTCAGGTTTTGTAAATATAGAACAGAAAAAACATACAGTGCTAATCTACAGAAAAAAAATAGAGACCGCTGCAAAATTACTGACAACATTTCCCCCAAATTCCAAATAAAATATTATCGTTTAGAGCATTTATTTGCAGAAAATGACAAATGGTCAAAATAACAAAAAAGAAACATGTTTTCAGACCACAAACAATGCAAAGAAACAAGATCAAATTCATTTTAAAACAACATAATACTAATGTTTACACTTAAGAAGAGTTCAGAAATTAATATTTGGTGCAATAACCCTTATTTTTAATCACAGCTTTCATGCGTCTTGGCATGCTCTCCACAAGTCTTTCACATTGTTCTTGGGTGACTTTATTCCACTCCTGGTGCAAGAACTGAAGTAACTCAGCTTTGTGTTTGTGTTGGAATTCAACAGACGCTGGAATGTAATGGCTGTAATACATGTAGAGATGCTGATTTCAGAAAAAAATGCAGTGGTCTCTTATTTTTTCCAGAGTTGTATGTTGTTTATGCAAGATTAATCTGCTTGAATTGCGGTAGTTATAAAGTATATCCTTTAAGAATTCCAGTTAAATCAAGAGCTTTCAATGAATGATTCCATAAAAGTGGGAAGGTACAAGAAGATTTTTGCCATAATATGAAAGTACTTTATATGTTTTACCATATATAACAACATTTGATTGAGAGATTTGATTGAGACTGAAACATGCTTTTTCAATCTGTTTCTTCAATAATTAAAAAAAAAATCTTGTAAAGCTTGTTACAAAAACATTTAAACACATAAAACTGTTGGAATTTTTCATTTGCACTGTAATAATACGATAGTACTGCTCCACCACTAATGCCATAATGTTTCAATTTTTTCTACTACTGTTATAACAATACTACAAAAGTTATCCAGTAGTTTTTTCAGTTTTTTCTCCCTTTTTATAATAAACAAACTAAAAGGTAAGCATTAATTCTGTTATACAATTCCTCGTGTCTTACAGTCCCAGGATGAGGGTGTCCTACATAGTCTTCTCGGCCAGAGCTGCTGTCATACTCCCACTGACCGGAGATAGGTACATATGTCATTATTCTACAGTCTTCCCTTCTTAGGAGTCTTCCTTCCTCTTTCTGTCCCGGATACCCAGTGTTTATCAGATGATCTTTGTTTGTGTTGGTTGGCTGGGCAGGACTGAGATAGACCACGGTTTGAAGATGTTGAGCCAAATCAAACCAGCAGGAGAAACTTACATGCACGAAGGACTCATAGCAGTAAGTCTTGTTTTGCTCAAAGGGAAACTCTTTAGCATCTCCTAATGTAATCAGAAAGTCCCTATAATTTATTAATGACATTCTGGATAGAACTGTAGTCGCACAGGAAACAGGAACTAGCCGGGATTCATTCCATTCATCTGGTGTGCACGCTTATCGCCAAGTCACCAAGATGCTAAAGTGAACTCTGTGGTGGTTAAGAAACACAACACACAACATATGTCTTTGTTATTTTGTAGAACAATAAACAAGTCAGAACATGATTTCATCTTTGCATGTTTGTGTTTGAATATCAGGTTTCAGATCAAATGAAAAAGCAAAGTTCTCCGTCATCTACAATCATCATTGTTCTGACAGATGGGAAACTGGAGGTGTACCCTTTTGAACTCAGCGTACAAGAGGTATCAACAACTAAATATGGTGTGCTCGCATTTCATCTTATAAAATGAATAAAATGTATGAAATGTAATTGTGTTCTGAAAAAACAAACAAAAGTTTAAACCATTATTTAGCATAAAACACTGGTCTACAAATTTTTGGACTCAATCTGCTTCCGAGATAAAAGTGGCTAAATCTCATTTATATTCAGTGTTGGGCAAGTTACTCAAAAACTGTAATGCACTACTTATTACTTGTTACTGTCATTTTAAAGTAATGCCTTACATTACAATATTACTCTAAATAAAAAGTAAGGCATTACACTACTTTTGCATTACTTTAGTTACTCTCGCCAAAATGACTGGAAATAAGGATTTGGCAATCTACAGTGCAAATCTCTCATGTGTCATGACTTTCACCTGGGTTGTATCGTTCCCTGTCCCATCCCCTCCTTTCCTGACTAATTTCGTGGTGCTATGGCACCTCTGCAAGTGCTTCGTCAAATTGCTTGTACTGCATTTCGACGTGGAAAGAGGTTTAGGATTCACACACAGTGTGCATTTAACTAAAATGTTCTTGGAGTCCTTATTTTGAACGAAGTGAAAGTAGTGGGCGTATACCCATCTTGAAAAGGAGCTAGCACTATCCGATTCTTCTGGTTCTGTCATCCTTTGTCAGTCTGCCAGTTCGAGACAAAGTAAAAGGAAATGTAATGTTCTGCGCGGACTTATCAGATTCAGTAGCTGATCTCGCGGTGATCCGCAAACTTTGTATGAAGAAAACACAAAACCCACAAAAACAAAGCAGGTTAAAAATGCATTGTAATGTGCATTACTGGCATTGTAACGAGTAATATATTACCCATTTTCTTCCCTGTAATGCGTTACATTACTATGTTACACCAAAAACTAATGCATTACAGTAATTACTTACTTTTGTAACGAGTTACTCCCAACACTGTTTATATTGATAAGATGAACTGAAAATCAACTGATAACTGTGCTGGGTAGTTAATGTATTCAAGATATGTAATGATATAATGATAATATATATATTATATATAGATATATGTTAAAACTCTAGACATATTAAAATGAATGTATTGTAATGTGCAGACAGACTTTCAGATAGAACTGGTTGCTTGTAGACACACTCTACCTTCTGATAAACTACAGTTTTTGCCTTATTTTGCATAAATTTCCTATTTTGACCCAATAGTATATCGTGGAAACTATAGCCAATCAGCACTTCTGACTTACTTTTTCTTTATTAGTGACCTAAACCAAGAAAGATTTCACTACTTTTGTTCCGGAAGCATTTTGCTTGTAGACCAGTGAAATCAGCCCTGTTGATGCTTTGAATAATGAAATTGCATAAAAAGGTGTAGTAGTTTTATTTAGGCAGCCAATTCCATTTGCAAACTTTGGGTAGTGGCAACTGTTTTAAAAGTGCTCTTAAAGTAATGACAGATTAGTTGCCAACAACTGAAATGACTGAGACTCATGAATATAAACATACCTTGACCTATATATCCATAACAAAGAGTACCTTGTATACATACACGTGTACATATTACATGTTTGAAATTATTACAAATGTAAACCAAATAAATATAACCTAAATATAGGCCATGACCTCATTTGTTTCTCCGCAGGCCGACAAAGCCAGAGGGTATGGAGCCAGAGTGTACTGCGTAGGTGTGATGGACTTTGACCATAAACAGGTAGCACACTTTTCCTGCTTATACCTCTGTGAAAATAACCTCTTTCACTTTCCCACTGATACTGCTCTGTGTCCAAACACGGGGCTAATATTTGTCTTTCGACGTATGAGTTACCAATTCAATGAACTGTTGTCCCTAACCCTGCAGACAATAGTGTTTTGTATTTCACCCAACAATAACTGACCTTGAAAAGATCCAAAGTTGTTTAAAAAAGTGGCTGGATCAAGATAATGTATGTCAAGTTAGTCCAATTTTAAACCAAGCGATAAAAGGATCAGACTTATTGTATTTAAAAATCAAAATGTTTCCAAACCACATCTGGAGCGTCTGTCTACTGTCACACTCTGAACAGACAAACTTGTCATAAGGAATCTCTATAGAGTGAACAGCCATCATAATGTAACCATATGTGTGGTTCATTTTAAAATATCTTACATGGATATTGGAAAAACTCATGTGGTCCATGAATTATCCTATTTAGTCACCCAGAATTTTGTGTGTATGGTTAATAAAAAAAGCTATTTAATTATCCAGAAAGAACACTTAAAATGTATGATCCATTTACTTATCCATACCCATAACATTTACATTCTGAATAAAAACAGAATAACAAATGCTCAGTTTAGTGTATTGTTAATATACAATTTTGCCTTCTTTTTTTTTAACTGGTTTCTGTCATTATAGAAAATAAAAAAACAACTATGCATGCACCAATGAGCATGAGTGACTTAAAAAAATTAAAATTAAAATGAATCATAACTTCATTATGCCAAACCACATCTAGAGCGTTCGTCTACTGCCATGCTCTGAAAAGACAACATCATCTCTATACAGTGACATCATGATGTAAGCAGATGGAGTTAATTTAAAAAGAAGTTTACGGGCTATTGGAAAAACAACTCAAATGTAATTGAAGGTTATCTTTTTCTGTTAGAAACTGTATTTCCTGCCTCCTGCATGCACATAGATACTGATACATTTCAAAAGCACAGAGTAACATAAACACAATAATGTTTTGCACTGACCTATTTAATGTTTTCCATTAGTGATCCCTCTATTCCTAAATTTCTGCGTAAAAGCCAAATATTTCAATATACAGATCTAGAAAAAAATAAGAGACCACTGCAAAATTATCAGTTTTTCAGATTTTACTACTTATAGGTATCTGTTTGGGCAAAAAGAACATTTTTGTTTGAGTCTATAAACTACTGACAACATTTCCCCCATATTCCAAATAAAAATATTATTGTTTAGAGCATTTATTTGCAAAAAAAAATAACAAATGGCCAAAATAACTAAAAAGATACATGTTTTCAGTCCTCAAACAGTGCAAAGAAACAGTGGTCTCTTATTTTTTTTCCAGAGCTGTATTTGCATAAAATGTAACAGTTAAGGTTTGCAAGCCACTTCTCCGTGAGTGCTCTGCAGTGCTCTGGGGAAGAAGCTATTATGTTAATGAAATAATGCCAGGGCTAGCTTCCTGTGCAGCTGTCATTAGAACCGCACTTCAAAGCTCCATTATAGACCCAGGACTTTTATGTTTCTTTTCCTCCCTAAATACACATGCGTAGGCTGGAGACCTCCCATGTACTGTGTGGCAACTGCACCCAAGTATAAAACCTATATGCCCCATAATATAAAACAAGGTCAAACGTGGGGGTATTTATTTGTCTTACCAGCTTGCAGAAATAGCAGACAACACAGAGCAAGTGTTCCCCGTGCTGTCCGGCTTCCACGCTCTTAAAGATGTCGTTAATAAGGTGAGTGTAGTTATTATTGGTGAACTATTGTAAAATGTATTTGAATCACAGTTTTTTTTTTTCATCTAGATCCTCAAGCAAACATGCACAGATGTGTTCAATATAGAGCCAACAAGTGTATGTGTGAATGGTGAGTGGGAGACACATTTTAGAGAATATGTCATAGATCTAATGCTGTTGATAAAATAGTAAACAGTCATCTGGACAATAATTCAGGTATTCAGAGATGGGAAGGTTTTTCTTTGGATATTGCAGCACAACTGTTTGACCATGTAAACTGCAAACAAATGAAGATTGCCTTAAATCAGACTTGGGCAAACTGTTCCACAAAGGGCCAGTGTGGCTGCAGGTTTTTGTTCCGACCAACCAAGAGCACATCTTCAACTGTCTGAAGACTGAGATCAGTTGATTAAATGAGTCAAGTCTGGTGTGCTGCTGCTTGGTTGGAAAGAAAACCTGCAGCCACACCAACCCTTTATGCCCAGGTCTGCCTTAAAATAACACAACTTTTGAAACAACTCACACACTAAAATAAATATTAGTTTTATTCAGGTTTTCACTAGGTTGTAAAGTTGTTGTTACCTTATCAAAAACAAGTAATCTTTTGTAATCTTCTAGGGTCTGTCATATGCTTGTTTCATGGAGATGTTATTTATTTGCCAGGAATGTCCCACAGTATATATCTAGCTTTTTTTTGTTTATAGTTGTGTTTAAATTGTATTTTAAAGGTACATTGTGTAACTTAACTAACCTGCTTGTTTCTGTGGATATGTCATTGCTCAACTTTACATTTATTCAATTATAGGTAGTTTTATAGCTCAAAAATACCTTCAAAAACAGGCATTCTGACTGGTGAGCGGGGTTGCATCTCCACAGATCTGACCTGTAACTTGGTCTAGTTTGGTAGAAAAGTTTAATACCATACCGTGAAACATTTCCAATGGAGAAAAGCATTTGGAAAAGTTACACAATGCACGTTTACCTGTATCCTGTACTAGAAAAGTTGCATTTTACCCGTTTAATGTAAAAAACAAAAAACAAATTATGTGACAAATGACAGAAAAACTGAACATATTTTCTTTCTGTCGTCTTCCAGAGTCTTTTAACGTCGTGCTGAGTGGGAGTGGTTTCAGCGGCTCCAAGAGGACAGATAATGTAGTGTGCACTCTCACTGTGGACCACAACACTTATGGTGAATGCCCCGGCCCATTACACTTCACACATTCATCTTTATTACTGTTCAGCAGCAGGCAGCTTATGGCTTTTATAGACACAAATTCAATTACAAGCTCCCCTCCTTTATCCTTATCAAAGCTGCCAGTAGAAACGCACTTTGGGATAGGCACATCGCTAAAGCATTACAAAGAGAAACAGTAGGGGAGTTTGTACCCCGGGACAGACAGGAGGAGTCTTTTATTGCCTACTGAAGAGAACAGAGGAGGCATTATGCATGTCTCAGTGTCATTAGTCTATAAACAGGTCGATGGGAGGAGCCATTTCAGCTCAACACATGACCACACATTTCCCTTGCTTCTCCCAGTCTTACTTTGCTCGTAATCAGCTCTACTACTTGATCTTGAACTACTCTGTTTGTTTAATTAGGTTTTATGAAGCTTTTAGATTCCATTTTCAAAGTTTTACTTAATGTTCATTCCAGTGTTTTAGAGTAACAAAACATCATCAACATGCTATTAAGCTTGTTCTTAACTTAAGTGGTTATGTAGTGGATACTGATACTTGTTTTTATAAATAATAGCAGTTGTAGTAGTAGCAACAGTAGTAGTAGTAGCAGTAGTTTCTTTAATGCTTTATTATTAGAAGCATAAAGGCATTCCAGAAACATCAATGGTCTTTGGAGAAAAAAAACAAACAAACATTATTACTATGTATATGTATATATTAATTTATATTAGGGCTGGGAATATTAACGCGTTAATCGCGATTAATCGTGAATCGCGATTGATCGCGAACAATTTTTTTAATCGCGATCAGAGTTTGCCAGCATTTTCCGCAATTCTACCATCCATATGCAGCTCATTTGGTTGTATTAATTAAACTCATTGTCGGTTAAACGTGCTATTTTGAGTTTGCTCGTATTTTGTTCCTTCTACGCATCCGTAGGCAGCTCGAGCGGGCTTCAATCATTTATTTACAATTTCTCAAAGTAAGCACTATTACTGGTTCATTGTTACTTTTTCCCTTTCTCTGCACTTTTTTGAAATAAAAAAAATGGTGAGAAATACTTTGCATTGTGAGTTTAACTTTAGATTCGAACGGTCTTACTGCAAGATATCAATTTTAAACATGCAAAATAAATCACGATTAATCGCGATTAACTATGAAATTTCTGAGATTAGTTGCGATCAAGAAAATTAATCGTTTGACAGCCCTAATTTATATACAGCTCTGGAAAAAAAACACTGCAAAATTATGAGTTTTTCTGATTTTACTACTTATAGGTATGTGTTTGGGCAAAATTTTTATTTGAAAATGCAGTGGTCTCTTATTTTTTCCAGAGCTGTATTATATTTATTATACCGTATTTTTCGGACTATAAGTCGAAAAATACTTATACTATAGGTTTTTTTCATAGTTTGGCCATGGGTGCGACTTATAATCCGGAGTGACTTATGTGTGAAAAATTACATGTGAAATGATATTATGTCATTTCACATGTAATTTTCACACTAAACCGCAAGAGGGCGCCATAGGCCTGTGTTGATAATTATATGGAGTGAAACTGATAGTTTGGTAAACTTGTTAGCATGTTCTTTATGCTAGAGTTATCTGAATAACTCTTAATATGTTACGTCGTTACTGACATTACCAGGCATGTCTGTCATGTAACGTTAGTATTCCATACACTTATTCAGCCTGTTGTTCTCTATTTTATTTTTATTTTAAAATAAATAAATAAATAAAGATGACATGTATGTTTTTGGTGTTGGATTTTATCAAATAAATTTCCCCCAAAATGCGACTTATACTCCAGTGTGACTTGTATATGTTTTTTTCTTTTTAACTATGCATTTTTTGGCTGGTGCGACTTATACTCCGGAGCAACTTATAGTCCGAAAAATACGGTACTTAATAATTAATGGTGCACTATGTAACTTTTGGGTTGGGGGTCTGTCACCCTGCTTGTTTCTATGGATATGTCATTGCTCTGCCTGGAATGTTCCACAATATGACATTAAACAGCTCTACCTTGCATGTATTCAATTACAGGAGGTTTTATAGCTCAAAAATACCTACAAAAACAGGCATTTTTTGTGTGAGCAGAGTCGCCTCCCCACAGATCTGACCTGTAACTTGGTTTGGTTTGGTCTCGATAGAGAAACAAAGCAATAACATCTCCATGGAAAAAGAATTGCTACACCTTATACACCTGTTTCTTTGATAATATACAGTAAAATTACAAAAGCCTTTTCAATTCCTTAATTAACAGCATATTTTTGAAACAGCTTTACACTTTTTTACTATTTGATATTCTTCGTCTCAGACCAGAAGCCCACCGTGGTGAGAGATGGCTATCTGCTGTGCCCTGCCCCTGTCCTTCATGAAGCTGGACAGTAAGACTCCACAGACACCCATACACAAAGCCCCATTATACCACAACACATGGCCAATAAACACAGAACTGGACCGGGCATCTGCAGAGCCTTAACCCAATTACACTGCAGTTAGCCGATACTATAAATACAAGATGCCGTTAAAGCGTTATATAAGCATAGCTGCAGTCATTACTTTTCTTATTTGTTATATTTTTGTGACCCCTATAATAAAAGCTGGCCATAAGTATGTTTATATTTACCCTGGGTGGAGACTTATAAAATGCATATTATTTTTATTACATAATAGTGTTTGATTTTTAGAAGTTTAGGAGAGATTTTTCATCTCTCTTTGCTATTCACTGCACAATGGTCATACAGACAGAGGGAGTCATTAGAGTTTTTGCTTACCTGGCCGTCCAAGACTACTCCTTTTCCTATATTATATAGAGATGTGTAAATCCTATACAAAGGTTTCCAGTCTGGATTTACCATCAAGGTTTTACCTGCTTGATCCACATTTTCCATAATTACTACATTTAAAAAAAAAAAAAAGTTAACCAAAAACTTGATCTTCAACCCTACACCCCCTGTTAAACTCAAATCCCAGTGGAAAAAATCATGTTAGCCAATCATTTAAATAACTATAGCAGTAATTCACTTGGTGTCACTGCAAATATCAATCACTGTGTTGGGGGAAACACTGAGTTAAAGTCACCAGTGAGAGGGTGAAGTCTAACTTACAGCTTATTGAGCAGCTTTTAAGCACTTTTGTCTAAAATTGAAACATAAACCCAGAAAACCGTCCACTTGCATGTCCATTTATTTCTACTGTCAACCGTGTGATCAGAGACTTTTCCTGCTGTACTGCTGTGGCTCATGAGACGTTGAAACTGTTGGACCAACTTGGCCTGGCCGATTATGATTTATGATGTTAACACTTTGTCTTGTAGAAATTACATCATGCAACACATTATGTGCAGAAATTGACACGACGTGTGTTATTTGTCTTTCTATACATACAACATTCTTTCTTAGAGTGTAACAACGGGTTATATTTTATATATATAAGTAAGTTCCCAGTATGACTTGGTAGTTATTGAGTTATTGAGTTACTATAATCTGATATCTTCATTCCAGGATTTAACATTGTGTAATTAAATCAGGAGAGAGACTAGACACCTGAATTTCTTAATCTAAAATAAGCATCCAAGGCATGAAAAGGCATGAAAAATCTTTTATTCAACCAGATTTTGAATGAAATGTTTTGTGTAATTACCATTTTTTAACATATCTGAATGTGAAATGTTTGTTTGTAAAGGGAATAAAAAATAGAATATCATGTAAAACTCAGTGTACATGAATTCATAGTGACTAGGGTGACTGACAAATAGAAAAAACAAAAGCACAAAATGAAAAAATATACAAATATACAAAAGTAAAATATACAAATCCCTCTGTTGCTTTGACTCCAGTATTACCATCCTGCCCATGTGTTGCCTGCTGACAGAAGTGAGTCCATCATTTGCAGACAGTTTATCTTAGAACCTCTGTGTTGGATGAAGTCAGACGAAAATATCTGTGTGGCATTTTTAGTTGGAGCCAGAGGAGATCTATCACTCAGCCTCCCCCTTCTGTCTGTCTGCTCTCACCTCGTCACATTTCATCACATTTCACACGCTGCTCACTTAGGGCTCTCAAAAGACATCAGCAGATAACCAACCAAACCAAACCAAACCAAAAGAATGTATATTTTTTTTTAAAGATTAACACTTGTGTATATGTTATATGTATGTGAGTGATGTATTTTTTTCAGATCTGTAGAGGTGCTGGTTAGTCTGAACAATGGACAGTCATACATCTCTAGTCCTATTGTCATCTATGCTACAAAATGTGTGAGTATCATCAATTTCATACAACATAGAGTGCATTTGTAATATATCATCTGCATTTATTTCACCTATATACAGCTCTGGAAAAAAATAAGAGACCACTGCAAAATGATCAGTTTTTCTGATTTTACTACTTATAGGTATGTGTTTTGGCAAAAGGAACATTTTTGTTTGAGTCTATAAACTACTGACAACATTTCCCCCATATTCCAAATAAAAATATAATTTAGAGCATTTATTTGCAGAAAATGCCAAATGGTCAAAATAACTAAAAAGATACATGTTTTCAGACCTCAAACAATGTAAAGAAATAAGATCAAATTCATTTTAAAACAACATAATACTAATGTTTACACTTAAGAAGAGTTCAGAAATCAATATTTGGTGCAATAACCCTTATTTTTAATCACAGCTTTCATGCGTCTTGGCATGCTCTCCACAAGTCTTTCACATTGTTCTTGGGCGACTTTATTCCGCTCCTGGTGCAAGAACTGAAGTAGCTCAGCTTTGTGTTTGTGTTGGAATTCAACAGACGCTGGAATGGAATGGCTGTAATACATGTAGAGATGCTGATTTCAGAAAAAAATGCAGTGGTCTCTTATTTTTTCCAGAGCTGTATTTGTAAAGAGCCTATATTGTGCAAAAAGGACTCTTGTGATGTTTAATTCGTGTTATAATGCTGTTACCTCCTCAAAAACATGCCTGGAGTTTTGAGTAACCCTGTTATTAATGTGTCTACATCTCCAAAGCTTAAAATGCTCTGCTCCACCTTGTGATTTTCGAGTTAACAGCGACCTTTTACATTTAGTTCAGTAGAAATAGGGCTGAAATCATCCAAATGGTGCTCGTGAAGGTGTAAAACAAGTTAAAAACACAGTGAAACATGACATCACAAGGTGGAACAGTGTTTTCTGTTTGAGAGAAAAACTAAATATGGTTTCCGTGTTAAACTTGTGAATGAAACGAAACAAAACTCCTGGTATGTTTTTGATGTGGAAACAACATTAGAACATACAGTAGGTCCATATCAACACCATATTTCACTGTGATTTCAGTGCTCCACACCTTCAGGTTTAAATACTTTTGAAAACTATTTAAGAACAGATTGTGACTGACGTGCCAATCTCTACTTGACTGCTGCACACATCTCCTTAATAACACTGGCAAGTCAATCGGAGTCTGTTTTTAAATAACTTTTGGCCACATCCTAGCAGAGCACCTGTAGAATATTGATGCAGTCATTTCTTCATCTGTAAACTACACTCGTAATCTTGAAGGTTTTTAAAGGAATTTATCACGAAATTGCTCAAAGAGTGTTATTGTTTTTGTCCTCATGATTTTTTGCATCAACTTTCTGATTTAATTTACTTACTAATTACTAAATAAATAATGATCCTCGCATGTGTTGTCCGCAGTCAGACGGGATGTGGGTGCTGTGGCTACTGCTGGCTCTGCTCCTCTTACTGGCCCTGGTTCTCTTCTGGTGGTTCTGGCCTCTCTGCTGCACTGTGGTCAGTTTATGTTACCACTCCTATTTCTATTTTCAGTTCATTTAAAGATATTTTATGCCAACTAATATCTATATATATTATCGCAGGTGATCAGAGACCCACCGCCCGCTCGACCTCCTCCTCCTCCTCCACCTATTATTGTGAGTGAAGCTTTTTTGGTCTTAATTTTCTATTCTAGACTTGTGCGTTGGCTAATAAGAAATTTATGGATTTAAAACAATGTCAAGAGGGTGTGTCTGTAGCTCATGTAGATCTACAGCTCTGGAAAATTATCAGTTTTTCTGATTTTACTACTTATAGGTATGTGTTTGGGCAAAAGGAACATTGTTGTTTGAGTCTGTAAACTATTGACAGCATTTCCCCCATATTCCAAATAAAAATATTATCATTTAGTGCATTTATTTGCAGAAAATGACAAATGATCAAAATAAAAAAGATACATGTTTTCATATCTCAAACAATGCAAAGAAACAAGATCAAATTAATTTTAAAACAACATGTTTACACTTAAGAAGAGTTCAGAAATCAATATTTGGTGCAATATGTGTTCAACATACAGTGAATCGAAATTTCGTTTCTCTCTGGTCAAGTGGTGCAAAAGACAGTGGACAAAATACAGCATAAAAGACAAAACAAAACCTATCTAACAAAAACTAAGACTAAGACAAAAATCTAAAAACTAAAATCTAAAATCTAAGATCTGAAGCAGTGCAACACAATAAATAAATACCTATTTACAGATCTCCAAAAATGTGCAGTGTGCATCAAATGTGCAATGGCAGATACAGCAGTGAGATGGTAATGTGCAATAGAATGTGCATTGAAAGTAAAGATAAAAATAAATGTAGTAATTCTAGTGCAATAACAGTAGTAAACAACGTCTTTCACATTGTTCTTGGGTGACTTTATTCCACTCCTGGTGCAAGAACTGAAGCAGCTCAGCTTTGTGTTTGTGTTGGAATTCAACAGATGCTGGAATGGAATGGCTGTAATACATGTAGAGATGATGATTTCAGAAAAAAAAAATGCAGTGGTCTCTTATTTTTTTTCCAGAGCTGTAAGTACAATAGTTAACCTCGCCACAAGGGGGCAGTAAAGGAGCATGTGAAGTTTTAGTGGGTGATTGTGGCTTTATCAAGGCACTATATCTGTTCTTTACCATTGCAAGATAGATGCTGAATGCTTTGCCGGTATCGGTATGTTTGCTCATGTTATATTAGTCATGCTAGTATAGTGCAGTATTTCTGTGTCATTATCTGTGATTTTTAGGAGCCAGAAGAAGATCTGCTACCCAAGCACAAGTGGCCAACAGTGGATGCTTCATACTACGGAGGCAGAGGTCCAGGAGGGATCAAAAGAATGGAGGTACAGCAAACAACAAAACATTTAAAAAAAATAGATGCACTGAATTGTAAACCACACAATTGTTGCATTTGGGGCATTCAGGTGCGCTGGGGACAGAAGGGCTCCACAGAAGAAGGCTCACGGCTGGAGAAGGCTAAAAACGCTGTAGTGACCATGCCAGAAGATGTAGAAGATCCCATTATTCCAAAACCTCCACCAAGGCCCCCGCCTGTGTATAACCCCCCTTCACAGTCCAAATGGTACACCCCGATCAAGGTATGCGCTTCACAAACACATTATGTTTTCTGATATTATCTTTATTTTTAAACCACTTTCACACAAAAAAGGTATTCCAATCAACTGAACCTGGGTTGGCGGTGATTTAACCTGTATTTAGAGTTCACAAAGAGGTTTTTCTCAGTATATGGACAGGTAATGCATCATGTGGAAACACAAAATTCCCCAAAATTCACTCACTGAGCTACAGAGGCTGCACTAGCACTGATTAATGATTGGGTAATTGAAAATGGCTAGTGAAATGAGACACCTGTGAGGCTCAATCTGCTTTGTTCAAAGTTCAAAGTTCAAAGTCAAGTTCAAAGTCAGCTTTATTGTCAATTCTGCCATATGTGTTCAACATACAGTGAATCGAAATTTCGTTTCTCTCTGGCCAGGTAGTGCAAAAGACAGTGTACAAAATACAATATGAACAATGCACATACAGTAGAATGTGCATTGGAGTTAAGATAAATAAAAATAAGTGTGCAACAGTAGTAATTCTAGTGCAACAGGAGTAAACAACAGTACTAAAAATTCCAGTAGTAAATGTGCAATAACAGTAGTAAACAGCAGTGCAACGGGGGGTAAAAATCAATAACAGGAGTAAACAACAGTACTAAAAATTCCAGTAGTAAATGTAAGTGTGCAATAACAGTAGTAAACAACAGTGCAACAGGAGTAAAATCCAGTAGTAAATGTAAATGTGCAGCAGTGCAACAGTCGTCCTTAGCAGCAGTTTTTTTAAAGTGTCTAGAGTGATATGTCTTTTATGGAATACAGGTTATGCCAGTATGGGGGGTGGGGGGTGGGAGATGGGTAAGGTGAGAGTTCGGGTGAGAGTTCAGCCTCCTGACAGCCTGGTGGATGAAGCTGTTTGAAAGCCTGGTGGAGTGGGCCCGGAGACTCCGGTACCTTCTCCCCGAGGGCAGGAGGCTGAACAGGCTATGTGCGGGGTGGCTCGGGTCACCCACAATGCTGGACGCTCTGCGGGTGAGCCGGGTGTTAAAAATGTCTAGGAGGGAGGGGAGAGAGACACCAGCGATCCTCCCAGCTGCATTCACTATGCGCTGCAGGGCTTTCCTGTTCTGTTCAGTGCAGCTCCCGTACCACACAGTGATGCAGCTGGTCAGGACGCTCTCAATGGTGCCTCGGTAGAAGGTGGTCATAATGGGTGGAGGGGCTCCAGCTCTCCTCAGTTTGCGGAGGAAATAGAGGCGCTTCTGAGCCCTCTTTGCCAGTGATACAGTATTCACTGTCCAGGAGAGGTCCTCACTGATGTGCACCCCCAGGAATTTGGTGCTGCTCACCCTCTCTACAGCAGCACCATTGATGGACAGTGGGGGGTGCTGGGTGGGGCCTCCGGAAGTCAATAACAATCTCCTTGGTCTTTTCAACATTAAGAAGGAGATTGTTATTGCTGCACCACTGGGTCAGAAGGCTCACCTCACTCCTGTAGTTTGTCTCATCGTTATTAGAGATGAGACCCACCACAGTCGTATCGTCCGCAAACTTCACTATGTGATTGGTGCTGAACGCTGGTGAGCAGTCGTGGGTCAGCAGAGTGAAGAGCATCGGACTGAGCACACAGCCCTGGGGGGCTCCTGTGCTCAGTCTAATGCAGCTTGAGGTGTTTCTGCCGACCCGCACTGCCTGTGGCCTCTCACTGAGGAAGTCCAGCAGCCAATTACACAGTGAGGTCTGAAGCCCCAGGTGGTCTAGTTTGATAATGAGCTGCTGAGGGATTATAGTGTTGAATGCTGAACTGAAATCTATGAACAGCATTCTCACATATGAGTCTTTATTGTCTAGGTGGGTGAGAGCCGGGTGAAGTGTAGAACAGATTGCATCCTCGGTAGAGCGGTTGGCCCGGTATGCAAACTGGTATGGGTCTAGGGTGGGGGGAGGATGGATTTGATGTGTGCCATGACTAGCCGTTCAAAGCACTTCATGATGATGGGGGTCAGTGCAACAGGGCGATAGTCATTAAAAGTGGCCGGAGTGGGCTTCTTTGGCACGGGAACGATGGTAGTGGTTTTGAAGCAGGAGGGAACGACAGCCTGGCTCAGAGAAGCATTAAAGATGTCTGTGAGGACATCCTTGAGCTCCTCTGCACAGTCTTTCAACACACGACCAGGAATGTTGTCCGGGCCTGCAGCCTTGCGGGTGTTGATCCTGGAGAGTGTCCTCTTCACGCTGGCTGCAGACACACACAGGGGCTGGTCGTGGGGAGGTGGTGGAGTTTTTTGGGGCCGGGTGTCATTTCCTGCCTCAAACCGTGCAAAGAAGCTGTTGAGGTCATTGAGCAGGGTGATATTATTGTCACAGGTCTGTGGCAAGGGTTTGTAATCCGTGATGTTCTGGATGCCCTGCCACAGACTCCGTGTGTCCCTGCTGTCTCTAAAGTGTCCGGTTATTTTCTGTGTGTATCTGTGTTTGGCTTTCCTGATGCCACGGGACAGGTTGGCTCTTGCTGCCCTCAGATGGGGGACATCCCCAGCTCTGAAGGCAGCGTTCCTGGCTCTCAACAGCCTGTGAACCTTTGTAATTGTATAATTGTCTTGATAAGCAAATTATACTATAAATAAATGGAACATCATGTCCAGTGTTTGTGTAATTAGGAATAAAACAGCATTAGCACTGTTATCAGTAAAAGTTAGACAGTACAGTATTTGATTTGAACATACAGTATGTACATTGTATCTGGGGACACAGGTAGGTCAAGCTTATGGCATTTAAAATTAAAATCTTAAGTACAGTTCCCTATCATGAAAGACCAGATTCCTTAGACGTATACGTACTAATATCTTATGATGTTACTGGATGGGTTTTCACAGCTTCTATTTTCAGGGTCGTTTTGATGCACTGGTTGCACTGCTGAGACGTCAGTATGACAGAGTTGCAATTATGAGGCCAACACCACAGGACAAGGTAATTCTCCCATCAACATAATTATAGACCTATAGGTTGCAATTGTACTTCCTTTTATATCTGGACAAGCTCTGGTTATATATTATTGATACTCATTTGATGACACCAGATTTTTCATGATTACAAGAAAAATGCGCAAATTAAGTTATGGGTGATTCTCCAACTATCAAAGAATTTGTGTCCCAGGTAGAAATAAGAAAAACAAAAACACATTTGTCATTTTTTATTCATGCTGCACTTACTAGACACAAAGACGAACTTACAAAAAATGTATGATAGATAAATTACTATTTTTATTATATAAAATATGGTTTTATATTGAGTGTTTTTGCTATATGTCCTTTGTCCCTTGGCCAGGTTTTGGACTCTCAATCCCTCATAAGACTGAAATAAAATTTGATTCAACAGTAACTTCATTGACAAAATTTCTGTTTGAAAATTTGTAAATTTCCATTTAATGGAACAGAAATTCCTTATTTTAATGAAATGTGCTTGAAAGATATATCACTGTCATTTCCACCACCCACCACAAAATGTAACTTTTAACTTTTTTTAAACCTTTGTCTACTTGAACCACATCAGTTGTGATGTGACAGGAGCTCATGTTAGCATAGCAGCGTTAGCTCCATGGAAGGAAGGGAAACAAGAACAAAATCAAGGTCATGTTTTGCAAAACCAAGAGTAGGTTTATTGGTCGTCATTTCCAAACACCTCATATTTCCTTTGAATGTACAAATAATGAGAAAAATACCATTTTATATTGTGTATTTTGAGTATATTTTATGCCAACTCTAAAACAGAGATTAGCATGCTAATATGTCATGAGATTTTAAAAGAAATGGTAAACATTGTCATTTCCATCAGTTTATTTATTGTTATTGTTTATTATTTATTTAATATTTATGTCATTTCCTTACAACCGCTATCAGTTAATGTTTCTACACATTGTGATGAAGAACAAATCAAAATATTTCTAAAAATATGTGTTGGATTTTCTGAAAAATATCATGACCAAATTTGACTGTAGTTGGAGAATCACCCTTATGTTATTCACCATCATTTTTTTTAGATTGCTCACCAAGACCAAATTCCTATGCGCAATAAAGTTAATCTTACTATTATTTTTTCACCTAACAAATGCATCTTTAATTCTGTAGAAAATGTTTAAAGATTTTGAATTTTTTCTGTTCTTTCAGGGTCGCTGCATGAACTTCACCAGAATTCAGAGTCACTGATAAAAGTAATGGCCGATGCCACTGTCATTCTTTTTGTGTGCCTGTGCTTTGTAAATAAATGTTTTTAATATTACACATACTTTACTCTTTTTATCTTAATGTATTTTGTGCAGATTACTCAAAAAAGCAATAGTGTGACATTATTTAAGATTGTTTATTCAAGGGAAAATATAGAATTCTCTTTTCACAAACACCTTCACTACAGGTACCCTGACAGGCGACACATGTTACACAAAATAAAATATATAAGAACACTTAAAAAACAAGCTTTTTACAAACACACAAATGCATCACAAATCCACACGGGCTTTTCAAAGGGTCACAACGTACATGATCACTTGAGATGACTGGAAAAGGCATGAGGTTTTATCCTATTTAACTAATAGCATATTTGTTTCATTCGCACTTTTAACTATACATAAACTGGTTGAATTACAGTTTGTCTTATTGCCAACACACAGAAAGGGAGTGTCTGCAAAAATAATCAAAATGCGACAAAAGTGTGTATAGGCAACAGCACAAAACTATAACTAGTAGCTTACAAAAACAGAGCCAGCTAACCAGCAACAAGCTCGTGATAAAAGTTTACAAAATTACATAAAGTAACACGTTTTTTTTTTAAACTTACAATACAAAATACAAATTAATACTGTTTAGAAAGGAGACACCCTCAAAGTAGGGATTGCCACAGTCTAGAATACTTTAACCCCACTGATGTACTAGAAGTGCGTTGTACTTGCATGATTTGCCTTGAACAATACACAGTCAAAGTGCTCATGGAGGAAATAAAGTTGGAGGCACTGTTCACAAATAATATCTTACAGTAAATGTTTTATGCGTACATTAACATAAACCGCTGATATCTAGCATTCTGGTATACTGTATATTTAGCTTCACTAAAGACTAAAATGAGTCTTGCCATTTGTGTGGAAATTTAAAGTATTATTGGATTGAAAGCAGACACGTCTAAAGCTGTTTTTATTGAGCAAAAAATGCAGCAGGTCAAAAATGTTTTTTTTTTTGCTATTCATGAGTATCATCTTTCTGTTTATTAGGCAACATACTGGGGACTTTTGACCGTGAAAAAATATCATTTGAATTGATATTTTGAATTGTCAATTGCTAGTCCTAATTTTTCCCCCAATCTAAACATGATGGATTTAAGTTTATGATTGAAAATCATACTGGGCAATGTTTCCTATTTGTGTATGAGGTTTCTGTAATTTTTGAGATGAATGTTATGATAGAACAGTCTAGCGCTGTTAAAGCCACATTTGAGGGCCATCTCCTTCTGTTAAGTGCCTTTGACAGAGTTTGTGTGCAAAAAGCATCTCTGACAAAATAATACAGTCTTCTCTTGTAAATTTGTTTGTCTGAAAAACATTCAGTCGTTCAGATTTACAAGATGGTAAAGGGTTGTAAAGAAGATGCTTGGCACTGATTGAATACCATCGAAGATTGCAAAGTCAGTTTGCAGTAGTTCATCTCCATTGATATGAATGAAGACTTGTGTAATATCTTGATGGCGTTAGCTGCACATCGGGTTTTATCCCAGTCCAAAATGTAACATTTGGCTTTGGGAATGATATACAGTGGTCCCTCACTATATCGCAGTTCACTTTTCGCGGATTTTTTTTTTTTTTATTTCAATTTTTTAATAGTGTATCAACATTGTGTTCTGCGTCCTGATTGGCTAAGGAACTGTAGACCTTTGTCGATTTGTCCGTGCTAATCCGTGATAGAGCAGCATGACCGGAGCGAGGCCGTGCGTCTCACCAAGGGCCGCGAGTACGACCGAGTCCGGACCCTGTTTCTTCTTGGGACCGCGTCCACGGCTAATGACCAAATACGTAGCGGATGGGCTGCATTGCCGCGGCCCACCCGCTAGGTATTTGGTGCAGACTCTGCACGGTCTCGTACTCAGCCCAAGGCGTGAGGCATGTGCCAAAATGCCAGACCGCTCAGTCCGTCACTGGTGGCATGTCTCTTTATAAGAATCTTCTCACCCAAAAGAAAAAAAGAGCGCACTCGGTAAAGATGCCTGCACCAAGGCAGAGCGGCGCCAATACACGCGTCACTATTAATACTTTTTTTTTTTTTTTTAATCTACTAAAGTTTGAGTGTTTAAACGAGAGAGAAATTAATTCATAGCATTTATATAGATAGCGCCTTTCATGACACCCAAAGCGCTTTACAGTTCATTGTTCATTCACTCCACACTTGGTGGTGGTAAGCTACTTTCTGTAGCCACAGCTGCCCTGGGGCAGACTGACGTGAAATGTGAGAAAACATTAATTCCAGTCTGAGAAAAGTGTAGAATGTGTGTGATGAGGTGTTTACAGCCTTAAAATATGTAGAATAATTGTAAGATATAAAGTTGTGGGTTGTTTTAAGAACGTAACCACCGCGATAAATGAGGGACCACTGTACTCGGCAATATACTATATGTGATTGGCAGTTATATACACTCTGCAGTGCAAAGCAGGTTGTCCTGGTTTAGGATCGGTTCTCCCTGTGCAGAAGGGAAGATCTGAAAACACAAAATGAATAGATTCTCATTAGTATGTTGAGTACCAATGTAACATTTTTTTAATTATTAAAATCTATGCAACATCAACATGTGCGTAATCATACTAGCTATGTGAAAGATTTTTGTCCTTATATCCCTTCTTTTTCCAAACAAAGCAAAAATATAATGCATGCAATAAAAAAAACACACAAAAATAAGATCATCAAAACAAAGAAATACATGCTGATAGATAACATCGTAAACAATATTAAAAATAATCATTGTAGCTTTCAAGTTGGAAGTGGAATTATACCTTAGCGATCTCCTACTGTCCTTCTCCATGTTGTTCTCAGGCCCTTCACTTTCATATGAAGCCAAATGCAACTCTGTCGAAATAAATAAAACAATTAACCCTCTATTCAAAAGTATTTCAAGTATTAGTTCAAGTATTTTGTACTGACCATCTTCACTGAAGACAGGAGTGGTGACTAGGTACTGCAGTACACGTCTGTCTCTCTCAAACGGACACACTACCTGACGCCAGACCAGGAACTCGCTCACCTGCTTGGCCAGCTCCCACAGTTTCTGTTCAGAGAGGAAGGAACTTTATAATGAGGCTAAAAGCAATGCAAGTAACCCACCCATATATTTAAGTACTCATTATGTACTGATGTATTAGTAGCAGTATTAGCTATAGTAGTAGCAAGGTATAATTCAACCTTATATACAGCTCTGGAAAAAAAAAAAAAAAGACCACTGCATTTTTTTTCCTGAAATCAGCATCTCTACATGTATTACAGCCATTCCATTCCAGCGTCTGCTGAATTCCAACACAAACACAAAGCTGAGCTACTTCAGTTCTTGCACCAGGAGTGGAATAAAGTCACCCAAGAACAATGTGAAAGACTTGTGGAGAGCATGCCAAGACGCATGAAAGCTGTGATTAAAAATAAAGGTTATTGCACCAAATATTGATTTTTGAACTCTTCTTAAAGATCCCATGACATGGTACTTCTTGATGCTTTTATATGGCTCCTTAATGGTTCCCTAATACTGTAAATGAATCCTTCTTCAAAATCAAGACTCAGTGCATGAGAAACAGAGATAAGATGAGAAAGAGTAATTTTTCTCTCTCTGAACAGTCCATTATGGGAGTTGTTGCTTGAATGCAAATGAGGAGGACAGAGATGGCCTATAGTAGAGGGTGGGGGCGTGGCCAAACTCTCCGCTCTCAGCTGTGCGCTCTGATCCATTTCCGCGTTTTTGCACGGAGAAGAGATGAGAAGCGTTCCATTGAAAAATAAACACATTTCCACAGAAAATAAAATTAAACCACTGCTGTTCAAAGGTCCAGAGGCTCAGATAAAGGACTTCCGAGCCTAGAAACACTCGGACGTGCCTCCAGGCAAATTAAAAAAACGCATTTCGCATTGCCTAGCGCATTCGCGGTCCAAACTCTCTGGGCGTGATTTACAGAGACACTGAGTAGACACAGACGGGGCGTGGAGCTGCATTTTTCGAGCTGACGTCAATAAGGTGCCTTGTTGAGAATCGCCCGTTTGAGCTGTGTTTTTTTCTAACGCAGAAAAGGACCGCAAATGCTCAGTTTAGACATTTCGCAACTTTTAGCCATGGGGGGGGCTAAACAGGGTAGGGGAGCTCACATTAACGTTCAAAAACCTCAGAAAGTGAAAATTTCATGCCATGGGACCTTTAAGTGTAAACATTGTTTACATAGAATACATTGTTTGAGGTCTGAAAACATGTATCTTTTTTGTTATTTTGACCAATTGTCATTTTCTGCAAATAAATGCTCTAAATGATAATATTGTTATTTGGAATTTGGGGGAAATGTTGTCAGTATTTTATAGACTCAAACAAAAATGTTCCTTTTGCCCAAACACATACCTATAAGTAGTAAAATCAGAAAAACTGATAATTTTGCAGTGGTCTCTTATTATTTTTTATTTTTTCCAGAGCTGTATAACATGTCAACAGAACATTTTACAATCCATATAGGTTTCTACCACAAGGGGGAGCCATTGCTTTTGCATTTTCTAACATTGTGAGGCACCACTATTGTGACCGCTTACATAAGAAGAGGTGTAACTTATTTTTATAGTTTTGTAGACTCACCTCAAAGTTGATGTGTCCATTTTGCAATCTGCTGGCACAGCCTTCATTTAGGAAGTAAATGTCTTTGATGAGCAGACTGAAGAACGGTATCACAATCTGAAATACAAAAGAATAGTTTTTAAGTCCAAGTTTTTCGTTACATAAGACGTGTCCGATAATCTGAACATGCTGACCTTTTCCTGACTGCTGTGTGCCGTCTCTGACCGCTGGGTGGCGCCGCGGAGGGCAGTGCGGTAGTTACTGAAGTTACTGGAAGGGTCCATTTGATGCTGTGGGATCAGACAAAATGTTGAATGAATCAAACATTATTATGTCTAGCTTTCAATTTTTTCTTTCTCTTAAAGTCCAAGTGCACAACATTTCAGTTAATAAACAGACTAAAATACAAGCCTTTATTTTACTACGGAAGACAGGAAAATGATGTGCCCTAATTAAGAGTTAGGTCTGTGAAGAGGCAAGCCTGCTCACAATAAAGGATAAGGTTTTTTTTGTAATAATACAAACGCTGTACCGAAATAAAGACTTTATTTTAGTCTTCTTATTAGCTTGAATGTTATGCAGTATGACTTTAAGTACATTTCTAGTCTACTAACCTCTAGTATGTCAAATTTATCGGTGTTGACTTTATTCCAGGTTTTCTTCAGCCGTGAGACAGGGCTCATGTTCATTCCAGCTACACAGAAAGAAGACATTGTTTTAATTTATCGTGTTACAGGGAAATAAAATAAACTCTTATGGGGCTTGTGATATCCTGTGAACTGAATGCACTCCAAGGAAAGCTCTTGTCTTCTACTTACTGATGATTGCCATCAGAGAGTTGAAGTTGCCAATGTTGAAGCACTCCTGCGCCACATCGATGAAAAATTCTATGATACGTGCCCTGTGTTTCTTTTTAGCCGGCTGCAAACAGATTCAGATACAAGATCTCGTCAGTATCTCATCTTGTTTAGGTCAAAACCATTGCACAAGATTCTAAACCGGAGGCAGACAGGCGTTATCGTACCATGCAAATCTCTGTGGCGACGAGGTAACTGAGTCGGTTGAACCAGTTGACGTAAGCCTCCAGGTTGTTGGTTTTACGCTTCCGGAAGAAACCCTGAAAATAGACATGGGCTATGAGTAAAACATCACATTCATTTGGCTATTATGTTAAAGCTGGTAGTTTATGTAAATGAAACACCCTAGCGGGGGAGTAAGGCTGAACAGCTGCCTGAGAGGCAGAGGTGGCAGATAAAGAAGATAATTTGGTTTAATTAATTATTACAGTCTGCTATTATCGACAACAATAGACGCTACTACAGCAATTAGCCCTCCATCCATCCATCCATCCATTTTCTTCCGCTTATCCGGGGCCGGGTCGCGGGGGCAACAGTCTAAGCAGGGACCTCCAGACTTCCTTCACCCCGGACACTTCCTCCAGCTCCTCCGGGGGGACCCCAAGGCGTTCCCAGGCCAGCCGGGACACATAGTCCCTCCAGCGTGTCCTGGGTCTTCCCCGGGGCCTCCTCCCGGTGGGACATGCCCGGAACACCTCCCGAGGGAGGCGTCCAGGAGGCATCCGGAACAGATGCCCGAGCCACCTCAGCTGGCTCCTCTCCACGTGGAGAAGCAGCGGCTCTACTCCGAGCTCCTCCCGTGTGACCAAGCTCCTCATCCTATCTCTAAGGGTGCGCCCAGCCACTCTGCGGAGGAAACTCATTTCGGCCGCTTGTATCCGCGATCTCGTCCTTTCGGTCATTACCCAAAGCTCATGGCCATAGGTGAGGGTAGGAACGTAGATTGACCGGTAAATTGAGAGCTTCGCCTTTTGGCTCAGCTCCCTCTTCACCACAACGGTCCGGTACAACGACCGCATCACTGCCGACGCTGCACCAATCCGCCTGTCAATCTCACGCTCCATCCTCCCCTCACTCGTGAACAAGACCCCGAGATACTTGAACTCCTCCACTTGAGGCAAGGACTCTCCACCCACCCAGAGAGGGCAAACCACCTTTTTCCGGTCGAGAACCATGGCCTCGGATTTGGAGGAGCTGATCTTCATCCCAGCCGCTTCACACTCGGCTGCGAACCGCCCCAGTGCACATTGGAGGTCCCGGTTTGATGAAGCCATCAGGACAACATCATCCGCAAACAGCAGAGATGAGATCCTGTGGTTCCCAAACCGGATCCCCTCCGGCCCCTGACTGCGCCTAGAAATTCTGTCCATAAATATAATGAACAGAACCGGTGACAAAGGGCAGCCCTGGCGGAGTCCAACATGCACCGGAAACAGGTCCGACTTACTACCGGCAATGCGAACACAGCTCCTGCTCCGGTCATACAGGGATCGAACAGCCCTTAACAAAGGGCCCCGAACCCCGTACTCCCAGAGCACCCTCCACAGGACCCCACGAGGGACACGGTCGAATGCCTTCTCCAGATCCACAAAGCACATGTGGACTGGTTGGGCAAACTCCCATGCACCCTCGAGCACCCGATGGAGAGTATAGAGCTGGTCCAGTGTTCCCCGGCCGGGACGAAAACCACACTGCTCCTCCTGAATCCGAGGTTCGACTATCGGTCGAATTCTCCTCTCCAGCACCCTGGAATAGACCTTACCGGGAAGGCTGAGGAGTGTGATTCCCCGATAGTTGGAACACACCCTCCGGTCCCCCTTCTTAAACAGAGGGACCACCACCCCGGTCTGCCATTCCAGAGGTACTGTCCCCGACCGCCACGCGATGTTGCAGAGACGTGTCAGCCAAGACAGCCCTACAACATCCAGCGACTTGAGATACTCAGGACGGATCTCATCCACCCCCGGGGCCTTGCCACCGAGGAGCTTTCCAACCACCTCAGTGACTTCAGCCAGGGTGATGAGTGAGTCCGACCCCGAGTCCCCAGCCTCTGCTTCCTCCTCGGAAGACATGACGGCGGGATTGAGGAGATCCTCAAAGTATTCTTCCACCGTCCGACAACATCCCCAGTCGAGGTCAACAGCTCCCACCCACACTGTAAACAGTGTTTGTGGAGCACTGCTTCCCCCTCCTGAGGCGCCGGACGGTTTGCCAGAATTTCTTTGAGGCCGTCCGATAGTCCTCCTCCATGGCCTCTCCGAACTCCTCCCAACTCCGAGTTTTTGCCTCTGCCACCGCCCGGGCTGCAGCACGCTTAGCCCGCCGGTACCCGTCGGCTGCCTCCGGAGTCCCACGAGCCAACAAGGCCCGATAGGACTCCTTCTTCAGCCTGACGGCATCCCTTACTTCCGGTGTCCACCACCGGGTTCGGGGATTGCCGCCGCGACAGGCACCACAGGCCTTACGACCACAGCTACGGGCGGCCGCATCGACAATAGAGGCCGAGAACAGAGCCCATTCGGACTCTATGTCCCCAGCCTCCCCCGGAATCTGGGAGAAGCTCTCCCGGAGGTGCGAGTTGAAGGTGCCCCTGACAGAGGGCTCTGCCAGACGTTCCCAACAGACCTTCACTACGCGCTTGGGCCTGCCAGGTCTTTCCGGCTTCCTCCCCTGCCAGCGGACCCAACTCACCACCAGGTGGTGATCGGTTGACAGCTCTGCCCCTCTCTTCACCCGAGTGTCCAAGACACGCGGCCGGAGGTCAGATGACACGACAACAAAGTCGATCATCGACCTCCGTCCTAGGGTGTCCTGGTGCCACGTGCACTGATGGACACCCTTGTGTTTCGAACATGGTGTTCGTTATGGACAAACTGTGGCTAGCACAGAAGTCCAATAACAGAACACCACTCGGGTTCAGATCAGGGAGGCCGTTCCTCCCAATCACCCCTCTCCAGGTGTCACTGTCGTTGCCCACGTGGGCGTTGAAGTCCCCCAGGAGAACAACGGAGTCCCCGGTCGGTGCACTGTCCAGTACCCCTCCCAGGCACTCCAAGAAGGCCGGGTACTCCGCACTGCTGTTTGGCCCATAGGCCGACACAACAGTAAGAGACCTGTCCCTGACCCGAAGGCGCAGGGACGCGACCCTCTCGTTCACCGGGGTGAACTCCAACACACAGCGGCTGAGCCGTGGGGCAATGAGTAGGCCCACACCGGCCCGCCGCCGTTCCCCGCGGGCAACGCCAGAGAAATGGAGAGTCCAGCCCCCTTCAAGGAGTTGGGTTTCAGAGCCCAGGCTGTGCGTGGAGGTGAGGCCGACTATATCTAGTCGATAGCGCTCAACCTCCCGCACGAGCTCAGGCTCCTTCCCCCCCAGCGAGGTGACATTCCATGTCCCCAGAGCTAGTCTCCATGTCCGGAGATCTGGTCGCCGAGGCCCCTGCCTTCGGCTGCCGCCCAGATCTCTCTGCACCCGGCCCTTATGGATCCTCCTGCGGGTGGTGGGTCCACGGGAGGACGGCCCCACGTCGCTCCTTCGGGCTGAGCCCGGCCGGGCCCCATGGGGAAAGGCCCGGCCACCAGGCGCTCGTTCGCGAGCTCCCACCCCAGGCCTGGCTCCAGGGTGGGGCCCCGGTGACGCCGATCCGGGCGACGTAACTGACCTCGATTGAATACTCATCATAAGGGCTTCTGAACCGCTCTTGGTCTGACCCGTCCCCCAGGACCTGTTTGCCTTGGGTGACCCTACCAGGGGCATAAAGCCCCCGACAACATAGCTCCCGGGATCATTCGGGCACTCAAACCCCTCCACCACGTTAAGGTGGCGGCTCAAGGAGGGTGCAATTAGCCCTACTACGAATATTAAAAAGGTACACTATGTAACTTTTCTATTGAAGCATTGGGTGCGTGACCTGCTTATTTCAACAGAGGTGCTACAGCTCTGGAAAAAAAATAAGAGACCACTGCATTTTTTTCTGAAATCAGCATCTCTACATGTATTACAGCCATTCCATTCCAGCGTCTGTTGAATTCCAACACAAACACAAAGCTGAGCTACTTCAGTTCTTGCAGCAGGAGTGGAATAAAGTCGCCCAAGAACAATGTGAAAGACTTGTCGAGAGCATGCCAAGAACCATGAAAGCTGTGATTAAAAATAAGGGTTATTGCACCAAATATTGATTTCTGAACTCTTCTTAAGTGTAAACATTAGTATTATGTTGTTTTAAAATGAATTTGATCTTGTTTCTTTGCATTGTTTGAGGTCTAAAAACATGTTGATCTTATGTGCAGCACTTTGGAAACTGTCTCTGTTTATAAAATGTGCTATAGAAATAAAGTTGGATTGGATTGGATGTATCTTTTTTGTCATTTTCTGCAAATAAATGCTCTAAACGATAATATTTTTATTTGGAATTTGGGGCAAATGTAGTTTATAGACTCAAACAAAAATGTTCCTGTTGCCCGAAAACACATACTTATAAGTAGTAAAATCAGAAAAACTAATACTTATAATTTTCCAGTGGTCTCTTATTTTTGTCCAGAGCTGTATTTCTTCACCTGGAATGATCCTCACTATGGATATTAAACAACTATTTCCATTCATACTACAGCGTGGGTTAAGTGCCTTGCCCACGAGCACAATGAAATGCACTGTGGGGGCAGTTATTGAACAACCTTTGAGTCAATGGCCAAATGCACTGCCTGAACTACTACTGTCCACTGACTATTTTTACTACTGCAACTACAACTACTGTTGCTCCTACTACAGCTACTCGAAGACATATTTGGAAAATACATTCAACTACGTATACATTTTAAACCTATTATAACAAATAATAATACTTCAGCGCTGAAATAGAGGCCGCTTTTCCCTTCCTTCTTCCAACTGCAAAACAGCAGTCCCGCATTGAAGTCGGGCATGATCCATCTTGTATTTCCATCTAATTTACATATGCTCAAGCCTGTTTTTGCAAGCCTCAGCTGTTAGGAGCAACCTGTTTGCCTGGGAGACTTGTATAAAACATTATTGGGGGGAACACAATATAAATAAACTTGACTGAGCGTTTATGATGTAATCCCGGAGATTCATGGCTCTATTAAACGCTTACACAACACAGCGGCCCACTCCATTCCGCTCTCTCAACTTCCCTTGTTGCACTTCAGGACCACTTGCATTGACTCAACCACTTTTAAACAAAGTGGGTCTTACATAACGGCCCGGACATCTTGCTAATACTAACTCCCCACTGATAGAGGAGACGCTTCGGCTGACAACGTGCAGGAACATTTAAAAGCCTTTTACATATACTTAAAACATGAACACAATGGTACTTTGATGTGGCGCTTAGTAAATATTCAAAAGCCCAGTCTAAAAGTACCAAATCTGTGACAGTTTGACAGTGGGTGTTATATGTGACAAATGGAAGCAGTAGAAAGTGTCCTTCTAAGCATTTTAATACATCAATTAAATCTTACCACCAGGGTAGTAATAATAGTTGTGATTAAAGATGACGCACTATGACAGTTTTTTTTGATAATCACAAGGGTAAAATGTTAAAAACTTACTAGTTCACATAGCAACAATACAACATTTTTGGTCAAATACAGCTGATCACATCGTATAGATATGGTCAAGTTTTAAAAATGTGTTTTGTACTTTTGCTACGGGTATATGTGATGTTTTAATCATGGTGTTTATTGTCTTGTTTATCAGATCTTTTATGTTCACTGTGGGCCTAGGGAGCGCTGCAATTTCAAATCCTGTGTGTGCAACCTGTATATATGGTTTTGGACAATAAAACTAACTTTGATATTTGAACTTTTGAACTTTCTTTACTAATTTATTTTGTAAAACTGCAGTAATTCTACTCTTGAGGCCTTCCGTCTTGACCATATTTGTTGTGTGGTCTTATGCAATGCTCTAATTCTGTGTACTGAGATGGCTTCGTTTCACCACAAGATAAACCCCAGTTAATCCCTCTCTAATAGACAGTGACCGGTCTAATCCTTTGTGCACAAGTAAAATATCATGTCTCGCCAGGCTAAGGCCATGCTTACGCAATGGGTCATTAATGCACAAGTACCTTCTGGTTCTCTAGAGGGTCCTTCATGGCAAATGTCTGGATGAACTCCTCAGGTCCGATGAAACTCAGTCGGTCCTGAAATAGAAAGCAAAATAAAGAATATTTTGAGTACAAATTGGAAAATAGAATAACATTTTTGGTTACTTTTCCCACTGTGAGTAAAGTCTGCAAGCTTAATACATATTTACAAAAAAAATGTTTCTTGCACTGTTCCTTCAAATACAATTTATTTATTTATTTATTTTTTTAAATGTTCTGGTCCTTTCATTAATGATCAAAATCTGGTACTTGTAGAGTTTTGTTGTTCCAGTTACATTAACTTGTGTTGCATTTGTTGCGCCAGGCTCGGTTACTTTTACTTGGAGTAGTTGAGTGGTAGTTTCCCCTTTTTTACTCTTAGGGCACTGTATTGGACTTTTACTTAAATCATATATTTGGAAGCAACCGTACTTAGTTTCTTTTATTTATTTATTTTTACAATTTCAGCTACTCTATCCACCACTGGGAGTAATAAAGGCTAAGTATAACCAACAAAACAATGCAGACAACCATAAAGACCACACAAACAGGAGAACAGAAGAACAGCAGTAAACCCAAATAATAGTGAAGATAACATGATTTAACATAAGCTGTAAACATCAGAGCCAACAGTCATGTGAACTTTATTCGCCTTCTGTGCACTACAAAAAGAAACCTCGCCAAATGTAGCTCCACTAATTAAACCCCTTTGTAAAACGCAACCACGCACAACCACTTGACAGCAATGCAGGAGAAAAAAGCAAAACAAAACACTGAAAGCTGAATTAAAAAGAATCTCTGAGTGAAGTGGTTTTCTGGTTTAGCCTGTAACCATCTTACCAGTTCGATGTGCGTTAGCTGCTGTGCCAGGACAAAGGGGTCGTCGCACACGCTCAGTACGTCACTCCTCTGACCCGCGGCCTGTTTGGACTTGAGCGAGGTCGGGCGCTCCAGGGCCACGTTGTTTAGGGCCGCCACCGCCTCCTCGTACTGCCCCAGGGCGGACAGGCGCTTGATCAGCCGCTGCGTCATCTGCTGCATGGCTCTCCAAGAATACTGGAGAGAAAAATTTCAGAACAAAAAAATATGACACTTCTGTGGTGAAACAAAAAATGAAACCCCCAGGTAAATTTACTGTAATGTACCGTAAATACAGCTCTGGAAAAAAATAAGAGACCACTGCATTTTTTTTCTGAAATCAGCATCTCTACATGTATTACAGCCATTCCATTCCAGTGTCTGTTGAATTCCAACACAAACACAAAGCTGAGTTACTTCAGTTCTTGCACCAGGAGTGGAATAAAGTCACCCAAGAACAATGTGAAAGACTTGTGGAGAGCATGCCAAGATGCATGAAAGCTGTGTGCACCAAATATTGATTTCTGAACTCTTCTTAAGTGTAAACATTATTATTATGTTGTTTTAAAATGAATTTGATCTTGTTTCTTTGCATTGTTTGAGGTCTGAAAACATGTATCTTTTTCGTTATTTTGTCATTTTCTGCAAATAAAATGCTCTAAACGATAATATTTTTATTTGGAATTTGGGGAAAATGTTGTCAGAAGTTTATAGACTCAAACCCAAACAAATACCTATAAGTAGTAAAATCAGAAAAAGTGATCATTTTGCAGTGGTCTCTTATTTTTTCCAGTGCTGCATATTTCTGTATTATCTAGTAGTTATATCATTTCATGTTAATTATTTGAATACACAGAAACAACTTTGTTTGAAAACATTTTGCTAAAAAAGAGAAAGAGTATAATTTCCTTATATATTTCTTTCTTCAATATTGGTTAGGATGCCAATTTAAACTGTGACTGTGAGTGTTTTAGACAGTGTTTTTGATGAGGAAACATTATAAAATGGTTGAAATGTCTTTGTAGAATATAAAATGCATACGGTATATGAAACATGTATGGCGATATTATGACTAAATAACTAAATATCCCTCGTTATAACACTGACCTCGTCCCCTCTGGCCACATGGTTGGTCATGTCTTTGAGACACCTCATCATCCTCTCGTCTCTGAAGTCATATGGAAAGGTCTCCGTCCACTCAGTGAGGAGCTGCACCAGTTTAGGCGCCACCTCACGGAAACGGATCTAAGAAAAAGAAATCATATAGAAGAGGTCAGCCAGTCAGTCAGGTGCTGTGGTAATGCTCAGCTACACAGGCTGGAGGGCTGTTCTTTACACTTGATTAAGCCCCGTGTAAAAGATGTCAAAACAACTAGTGAAGCAGAAATCATATCCATTAATGGCACTTGGGTTGAACATGCATCTCATGACTTCAGTGTTCCGTAGAAATGTAGGAACTCTAATCTAATCAAGGTATTGCAAACTCAAATTAATTATATTCTACTCTATGAACACTACAACGCAAAATACAAAGCCAAAATAAGTTTTTCTGGCAATCTAAAGTAGTAGTTAGTTCTTTTTTTTTTTAATCCTATCTTTGACTATGGGGCAAGCACAGACTTCTCTACCACTGCATTATGTTGCCCTTCATCGCTACTTTAAATCTACCAAATAAGACTCTCTTTGTATTTGTGTTACTTGTTGAGCTAGCCTAGTCACGTCGAGCATTCATAGAACACTTAAAAAAACAAACAGATCTATTTGTATGGCCATGGGTGTGAGTGCATGTGGGTGGGCAGCCGAATCAGTGAGAGAGCACAGGTAATTACCAAACCCTGCGAGTACTTGTGTTGTGAGTGGACCATGGTGACTATACTACATAGTCCGTCAACTAACTGTTTTTCTTTATCTAATTGCGGATGTTTGTAGTACCTTATCGAGCAGCGCGTCTCCAGAGCGCTGCTGCTCCACACATAGGTGGCACACCCGGGTCATGAGCTCGTACGGGTGCAGGAAGAGGCGGGAGCTAAGCAAGAAGGTGAACACATAGGATCTCTGCGAAACAAAATAGAATCATGGAGTTATTAATCAGAGCAGACTGTTCGAGTATCAAAAAATAGTTCCATCAGGCAGTTCACCAACTTAATTGCAAAATAATTCGGTCAACTGGACAAAGGTTTTCATGTGTGAATACGTTTCATCTAGCTTCTTCAGTTCTGACAGGGTTCTGGTATGTCCCTGCCTTAAATCTGTCTATAGGAAGGAGCTAAGTACATGGAAACTAACACACCCTAGTAGTTTATAGTAAGATGTTTCTGTCATTAGCTACAGTAAGTCCATTGAACTAGTTGTGAACCTAGATGTCGCATTGGTCGAGCAAAAAACTTGATATGCCTCTGACTTATCTTGCGCTGTATTGCTGGCTGGGTGAAGTCATTTATGTGTCTGTCTATCATCCTCTGTTTGACATTTTAGTGAAGGCAATAAAGCGCTGGAAAAAAAATAAGAGACCACCGCATTTTTTTCCTGAAATCAGCATCTCTACATGTATTACAGCCATTCCATTCCAGCGTTTGTTGAATTCCAACACAAACACAAAGCTGAGCTATTTCAGTTCTTGCACCAGGAGTGGAATAAAGTCACCCAAGAACAATGTGCAAGACTTGTGGAGAGTATGCCAAGACACATGAAAGCTGTGATTAAAAATAAGGCTTATTACACCAAATATTGATTTCTGAACTCTTCTTAAGTGTAAAAATTAGTATTATGTTGTTTTAAAAATGAATTTAATCTTGTTTCTTTGCATTGTTTGAGGTCTGAAAACATGTACCTTTTTTGTTATTTTGACCATTTGTCGTTTTCTGCAAATAAATGCTCTAAACGATAATATTTTTATTTGGAATTTGGGGGAAATGTTGTCAGTAGTTTATAGACTCAGTTTATAGATTTTGTCCAAACACATACCTATAAGTAGTAAAATCAGAAAAACTGATAATTTTGCAGTGGTCTTTTACTTTTTTCCAGAGCTGTATGTGTAGAAATAGCTAGGACATGTACAGTGATTGCATGTAAACAGAAAAAAATTGCAATTGTACATGTAAATATGCTCTAAGTAACAGATTTGAAAGAGCAATATTAAACTGGAAATTGCAAAACACTTGTCACACACTCACATCTGGATAATAGTCCACCGTGGGCACCAGGTGTTGAATCAGCGCCTCCAGCGACGCCGACACAAGGCTGTTGTCATGGTAACACATCTCCCCGTAGCTGGCGATGACCCCACCGTGCCCGTAGACCCTGCTTTTCGGCGGCGCAGAGTTGTTATGGCACGACTGCTCACTGCCGCTACTGCTGCTCCGGTACGAGCCACGTCCATGACAGGAAGTGCCCCCGTGTTGTCTGGGGCTTTGGGGTGACACGCAGCCGTTGTTGTAGTGGTGATTGGTGGTGGTGGTGGTGGCGGTGGTATTGGACGACGACAAAGAAGAACTACGGTACGACGTATGCGGGATATCGTATGGGTTCTCGGTCGCCACGTAAGCACAGTTGTAAATGTTTTCCTGGGTTTTGGTGCTTGGCTTGGGCGCGGTGTTGCTCCGGTATGGGCTGTGGGGTTGCGGGTGGTGGTTGTTGTTGCTGCTATTGCTGGTGTAAGGGCCGCAGGAGCTGAACTTTCCCGCGTAAGGAGTAGTGGGAGGCATGATGATCTGTGGAGGACATGGAGGAGTCATGAGTTTGGTGCATCAGGAACATCAGCATGACATGCGTGACATGCATGAAACTATGGAACTTGTTGAACCAGGTTACCACGTTCAAGGGTTTGCAGTCCAAAACATGTTGCAAAATGACAAGATAACAAATGTGCAATACATTTTGACAATACTTATCAGGAGATTTAAAAAAATGACTAAATTTAAGTTTCTTTGTGGAAGCCTACAGCTTAATTTTTAGCACCAGCACCAATACTTCTTCTTACATTTTCCAACAAAACACTAACCATCTTAATCGAGAAGAAACATAAACTTGTTTTAAAGTAGCCTAGACCAGCAGGAAATTTTAAATGAACTAAAAGTAGTCCTTGAATCTGATCTGATGCATAGACTAGATTATGTTTATTAATAAACACAGCTAACAATGCTTTACAATGCTTTACAATTGCTTTTGTTTCATTTGTTACTTGTGGTTATCTATTATAACAGGAATAGCATGGTCTAACCACCACATTTTACACTTTTCAGTTTCACTAGACAAGGGTCGTCTTGTTTGGATGTGTTACTTAACATCACGCAATCTGCAATGTGACTACCCACAAATCCAATCTGGACTAGTGTGTGTGTTACTTTACCCCTTTCATTCAGTATTACACTTGGCTATCTCACAGTATACACGGTATTACAATGTGTACTCTCCGAATCCACTTTAAGGAACACACAACATTGACTTCCTCTAAGACAATTTGTTCCCACAGCATCAGTTTAAGTAGAAGACTGAAAAAATTAATGGGTCTATATTTACACTTTTATTTTACGCCACTTGAACTTGTTGAAACTCGTCGAATACTAGTTGAAATACTCTACAGGTGAAAGTTGAAATTATTTTTGTATATTTTACTTTTGTCAGTTTGATTTTAAATATTCTTATTTTAACTGATTTTTTCCTAGTTTTTCCAATTCAAGCATTTTTTTTTTTTTTTTGGGCTGAAAGGAGCCCACCACCTGCTTGTCCCATGTCTCATGTTATAGGTTTGCCTAAAATGTTCCAGAGTATGGCATTTACAGGTCAAATCTGTGGATCTGGAAAAAATGCATGTTTTTTCAAGGCATTTTTGAGCAATAAAAACATTAGTAATCCAATAAATGCAATAAATATATAAACCATACCAACAGAAACTGAAAACAAGTAAGTGTAGTAGTTTCAAAGTAATTTCATTGTACTTAGCTCCTCCCTTCAGGCAGATATAAGGCAGTGTCCACCAGCGTCTGACCAGAACAAGAAGAAGAAGCAGTTTGGATGAGCTGCGAAAGATATTCGACCAAATAAACTTTTGTCCAGTTGACAAATTACTCCTGAATTACTCCTTTTGCCATACCAATAATATGGAGACAAGCAGGTAGCGAATCCCCCTATCAAAACGTTACATAGTTTTTCAAGGCATAAAACGTCTACAGATGTTACTTAATCCACATAAATTTTAAAACTTCAACTTGCAATATAGTAGTTTATCATATGCTCCTGTGTACAGTGCTCTGCCACTCTGGGAACGTGAGACCCAAACAAACAGTAACATGTTTTGAAAATACGTGTTGATATCCGCGCACATATGTGTCATTACGTCTAATCACATAATGGTAGCCCTCCTCTGCTCCCTCCTCACTTTGAGCTTTTTAATGACACCCCTTGTCATATTGACTTTCCCTTTTACGCCAACAATGCACCCAACAAAGAGCGTGCGGTGGCTGGTTTATGGGTGCATCTGTCATCTGTTGGACACTTGTTTTGCACAGAAGAGACAAGGTGGGGGCAACAGATGGGTGAGCCTTAGACTGCTACGATTTTTAAGTCTTAATGGTGTAGATAATTGGATCTGAGGGAAAGCCGATACCAGATCAAAACCAAAGCATGCTTTAACACTGGAGCCACCTTTATCCGGCTACTGTTGTCTGTCTGCTAACCACATGCCGGGGTAAGGCGATCCAGACTCCCCCCATGCCCCCCAACACACATACAGTACACGTGCACTTCTCTCCGCTAATGTTGGCACCACATAAAAAGTACAATGTAAGCAATTCTAATTCTGAGTTGTAGTTTTGGACATTTATGCAGACACCAGCAGCAGTGATTCAAAGAGATTTTAAGGGGCCACTGGGACCATCCTCAAGTGTTTTTTTTTTTTTTTTTTTTGGACAAGACATGTTCTTATGATTCATAACCCATTTACTTCAATAAAATGAAGTTTAACTTACCTGCTCCCTTGATGTGGAACAGCGAGCAAAAAACAACTGGATATACTTACTCAAAAAGGTTGTTTATATGAATTTCTAGACGTGCCATTTCAAAACAAGAATATTTTTTACTCTATACCACCGGGCTATGCAATTAATATAATATAATAATTTTTAATTTGGGTTTCTTAATTGAGAGCGCCATTAAAGCATGTGGTTTGAAGCCAATTTCAGACTCTAAAAGAAAAAAATTTAAACTAATTCATGTGTTACCCTATGTTATATATGATATTATGATGAAAAGAGCTACTCTACCCAAATAATTTCCCTTGTGGATCAATAAAGTTTGTCTAAGTCTGTCATGTTTATGTTGAGGAAATGAATATTGAAAGCCATTTTAAATATCAAGATCAATCAGCACAATTATTTTTTTGTTGCATCGCCCAGCCCTACTACACCATCTTTGCTTTTATATACCAAGGGCGCCATTATTAGTGAAAGCAACTTATGCTCACACTGAGACGAAGCCAGCAGTCAACTTTTGTTTGTCCATTGCAGCACTGGCGGAGGGAGTGCCAACATCTTAGCACATACACACACATACACGCCCTAGTCCACAATGGCGCCAAACCCCAAGCCAGAATTTCATCCAAATGCGCGTCTGGCCTAAACAAGTGACACGCACAGATGTATACCACTGCGCTTGGGCCCTCGCCAGAGTCCAGCCCAGTGCCAGTCTGCCTTCTGAACCCTCTGATCCTCCCCGGCTGTTCTCCTTCTAACATGGTTAAAAGATTACACTCGCTTATAGATTCAATCCACCAACTTGGGAGAACTCAGGTGGTCCAGCTCACATCATTTTTTTCTAATAAATCGAGTTTGAAAATGTCCTCTTTCCTTACCTCTTCCATGTGTCTGTTTACATCTGACCTTACATAAGTGGTATCCAAAACTTGAAACCTCTCATGGTTTTTTCCGATTTCCTCAAGCACTGACCCAAATACTTGCGGCTTTCCTGAAATTTTAGCCCTCTAAATCATAGGTTGGGCTTTCTTCGGATGGCTTAATAATGATACTGTATGCATTCTTACATAGTGAACGCATTGTTTACATATGGACTGTTTGTGAATGTGAAAGGACTGCTGCTTTAGAATGGTTTGAGATTTCTTGAATATAAGAAAAAGCACCAGTACTAATGATACTTGATATTTATGAGGTATAGTCAGATTGCTCATTGATATATTTCATCATACATTAATAATTGTGGTCTGAGGATATTGAGGTTGGAAATGTGGGAAGAGGCTTTGAGGATAAGGGCGAACAATTTGGGGAAAATCCATTTGAGATATTTCAGACAAGAATTGTGATTTGTCTTAATAATAGGATTCTGTTCAAAAGTTCAACCCTGTCAAGAAGAAATGACAAAAGGATGAAATGACAAACTAATGCAAGAATCACATTTCAGAACATGTTGGTACAGATCTAAATAAAAAGGTTAGTAGTTTTTATACAGAATAAGTATATATTTTGTTATTAGGGTTAGGGTTAGGGTTCTGTTTCGATTGCGATTAACCTTGCAGCCCTACTTGAGAATTAAAGAGAAGATTTACACAAAGGATGTTGTAAAAAGGACTAGTTGAAGAAGTTATTTAGCTTAAGAAATCAGGTTGCCGAGAACTTAGTTAAGAGACCATTTCTGGCATATAAACTGTGAGAAATCAAACTTTATAAAAAACAACAAAAACCTCCCAAGGCAAGAACAACTTTTAAATAGGATGCGGTTGTTGTTGTTGTTTTTTTAAACTTGTGCTGAAATCCAAAGAAATAAAATACAAACTGCCTGAAGCGGATAAAAAAACCCAATAGAGATTATCAAAGGGTTAGGACTAAATGAACTTTTGACAAGGCTGCAAGCAAAAATCTGTTACAAAAAAACTACTGTAACATATCCAAAATGTTTCAAAGCATCTCATCCAACACACACAAATTGGTGGTTTGGGCAGCACTTTGGTCTCCGTACTACTGCATGTGAACGTTTCCTTTTGTCTGGTTTTGGTTAAAATGGGAAAGGTTTAAGAGTTTCTTTGGAGATTTCCCAAGCCTGACTGGAATAAATAGATTTGGGGTAATCACTTGTGTTCATCTAAACGCTTTGTACTTCGCTCTTCTTTCTATCGTGTGAAGTGACTAAGTCTATAAAGCGCAATCTTTATTTGAAAGCGAAAGATGAAACTGGATGTAAACAGTTTGTACCCAAATTTGCATTACGTGGTCTTCAAAAGGTACGCCCTGCTATCTGAGGCCAGCGGAGGGGGGAGGGACGAGAAAGAGAGAAGGGAGGGGGGGGGTCAGTCCGTCAACAATAGACGTATTATCTGGACTGTCATGGCTTTAACAACCGCACAAAGACCCCTAGGAGGAGATCACAGGGCGTTTGCGGTACTTCAGACGGGTACAGAGGCTTTCTGCCAAAACTCTGCTCACCGTCGGGCACAGGGTCGCCTCACCTCCACGGACAGCCGGCCTGGGAGTGGAAGCATGTGCCAGTCACACCATTAAACCTGGTTCCTCTATACAGCGTGGGGTAAGAGGGAGGGACCACAAGAGGAGACAATGTGGTCGCAACCGTGTAAAATGTGACTGCAGTGATCCAAGTGATATTGAAACTAGCATGCTGAGCCAAGGAAAGCACGTGGTTATTTAAAAATGGGGAAAACCAGTTTTGTTTTGGGACATTTACAGGAAATGCTAAAAAGAAAGTGATTAGGGAGACAAGTTTGTTGCCATTTCTTCAACTGGACTGTAATAGGTAAATAAAATGACTTTATCCCAGATATTGGATGTTATGACTGATCAGGTTCAACTTTTTCTCATGAAAATATCATAGAGGAACAACAACTTGGACTGAGTGGTTACTACGACAGGTGACACTGACAAAAGTTAATATATAGATTTGTTCTTATATTAACTTATTATATTCAGAGCATATTACTGGCAATCTGTCAAAAATTAAGACACAAAGACATTTACAGGCATGTTTTGAGTATTGGTACCCTGTAGTGGCTACTAACAACAACAACTCAAAATGTGTGCAGCGGAGGTGTTAAAAACAACATTCAAAAATTCAAAAGGGTGTTATTTCTGGTCTGAACTAGCACAAACCAGTTTTCTGTCTACGTAACATGTGTAACAATTAACGGTTAACTTACTTATTCCAAACTCAAAGCCAGTTCACCCAATGAGCATCTCAAGACCTCATTCCCCCCCTGAGGAGTACCAACAAGGGACACTAAAGACAAGATTAACTGAACTACACAAACTAGCTTTTGTGCACCTTAATGAAATAACCAGGTAAAGCCCCTCGCGAATGTACTGTCTTTCTTCACAGCGGGGGAAACAAAGCTGTGAGCAAGAGCAGTCATCCATGGAGCTATCTACACCTGATAAGAAGACTCGTAAAGGGCGTTTATCACTATAGTTACGTGCAGACGTAATCCAGCCATATCTGTTCCTCTTTGCACCCTGTGTACTTTGGCTCTAATAAGTAACAGCGCATTAAAGGAATGCGAGGGAAGCCTGTCAAGATCAGTCAAAAATAATTTAGGTTATAACACAAGGTCTAGACACTCACTTACTCATGCTTCGCAAATCTATAAGAAATGCTGGATGAACTAAAGCTTAAATGGTGGTTTTTGCAACAATCTTAACAGGCTATTGCTTCAGTTTGTGGATTTTTGTGGTATTTTCCAGAGCTAGACCAGCCAGGTGAGCTTGTTTAAACATCAGGTGTGGTACGTTCATGGCATGCTGCCTGTAATTACCTTTGGCTAGATCAAATGAGACTTACTACGCTTATTTTCATTGTAGTATGAATGTAATCCTCCTACAAAACCATTAAAATGCATAATCAACTATTTAATAACAGGGGCAGTGAATGATGCTTTTAAAAGGTAATGTTAATTAAAAAGGGTATATAATTTAGCAATGTGCATGTTATTATAATTAAGGTGACTTGTGTAGGAGAAGTCTTTTATATCTGTCTGAACTTAACGTGAAATTAGCTTAATTTTGATATCGTGGCAAGATACATTGCCAGTTTCTTCTCCACTCAACAGAAATGAATGACAGCCAACTGTTCAGTACAAATGTTACCTCCAGATGTTGTTTTGTTCTTGTTGGTTGTCCAAGCATGACAGCTATTCAACCTAAGTGTTTTGGGATGGTTTACTGCGGACTTAAAGCATCATTACCCATAGAATCCTTTAGTCACAGTGACATCCCCACCCATCATAACTAAGGCCACTGCAACATAATGCGGTCCAAGTGGTCAATGTCCTGGGTGTACCCCCTTAAGGCCCATAGCTGTTGGGATAGGCTGCTTCCCCTTTTCTTAACAGGTAAAAACAGAGAGTAGATGGATAATGTACTTATAACTGTTTAGCCAGTACTTTACTATAGTCTATGTCATCTATATTGTGAATCTTGAGAATATTTTGATAATTGCTGACTACTGGAAACCAAAAATCTTGGTTTCTTAAAGGGATAAGTGTTTTTATATTATGTTGCTTTTAATGTAAATCACTTTGGTCACCTTGAGTGTTGTAAAGGGCTCCATAAATAAAGCTTGTATGAACAAATAATTCCTATTACAAGACTGTAATTGACTTTTCCAAGTGATACAGTTTGAATATTTGTATGTCTTACCAAAACATGTTAAAACAGATTTTAATCTAATCAGTGCAATTAGGTCCAAACCTGTTTTTTGTTTTGTTTTTCTTCTGGAGCCTTTTTTTTTTTTTTTTTAACAAGACAGCAGGCAGTCCATCACCTGCCCACACAGCTAAACCAACGTAGCAGCGGGCCACGTCGCAAATCACTCTGGACTCCCTCCACTCTGTGCTGAGTGTCATATGTGGCATGCGGCCATTGTCCAAACATCAGCTGTCAAAGCGCCCAGATTGATCCTCAAACCTGCCTCTATATCTACAAACGACAAGAAAAAAAACAAAAAACAAAACCGGAAACACTGCACAGTATCTGGATGTGATCTGACCCACTACTCGACCTGTAAAAGGAAACCAAACAATGAAGGTTTGGGGCACACACACCTGTCCCTGTGTGTTATGTGCTGCAGGCTAGTACAGTATTAACCCAGAGCCAGAAGGGATAAAGAGCCACATTATCTCCTCTGCTGCTGGGATGTAATCACCTAAGCTGATCTACAGGCCTGGGATCCACACACAAACATTTTCTCTTGTGTTTCAGCAAAGCAAACAGTGTGCCCTTACTACGTGTGTGGTAAATTACTTGTAATAAAGCCCAATATCCACTTTTTAAAGCTGGTTTAGACATGTTTGGATGTGCACCTAAATCCAGTTAGTCGAAAGTTTAGTGTTTGTGTGCCAATCCATAATACATAGTGAAAGAGAGAAGGGAAGAGGGAAAGGCATCTGGCATGAAACCCAGGCAAAATAGAGTGTGGAGAGGCAGTTACTTTGCTGTGATAAACTATATTTTCCAATTTGCTCTGGTATCAATGTCCATTATTTTTCTCAGAGATGTAGCCTTTAAAATTGAGTCCTTATCATATTGGATTATAGTCCATTTTCTGATTTTATAAAAATTAGACCAAAACCGATTTAAGATATACTTTACTACCAAAAGTGTTGTTGTCACTTTAATTTCGTATACCTTACATCAGTGTTTCCCAACCATGGGTACAAGTACCCCTAGGGGTACGCGAGCACACTGCAGGGGGTACTCAGCAGGGTCACTGCCAGGCGCAGGGGGAGATTTTTTAATTCTAATTTGAGTACATTTGAGTTAAAGAAAAGAGAGAAAATGTCTGAGAATTAAATTTTCAAATTAAGGAGATGAAATAAAATGATTTTCATTTAATAATCTGTTGTGTCACGTTCTGCTTTTGGAGAATTATCAACACGTATGAGTGAGGGGGTACTTGAGGTATGACAAAAAGGCTCAGGGGGTACACAAGACAAAAAAGGTTGGGAAATACTGCCTTACATTACAACATAAACATAAAAAACGTTCACAGCATAGCCATAACATGTGACTGACTGACTAGCAAGCTCAAACTAACAAATCCAATCAAAGGCACGAATGACAATGAAGCAAAACAGTGGAGCTTCATCTACTCACTGTACTTGGCACACTATACGCTCCGTTTATCTGCCGTTTTACTGCCAAAAATCTAGACTTAGAGTTTTGCCAGTTGCTGGGGGACCTCACATTGCACTTGTGTTAATTATTAAATGAGCTAAGCACTTAATCTGAGACCATTTAAACAACTTGACATGAAGCAAAGTACAACCCCAGCATTACGCACAGCGCCCACGTCATGGTTCCTTCCACTGGGTTTCATTTGCAAATGAAAGCCCCTAAAAAGCTTTTTAAATTCCACTTGGCTCAGAAAATACACGCTTTCTCTCACGCTTGCTCTTCTCCCCACAGACACCCGCACAATCTGCCGTTTTCCCCCCACTGTACTCGCGCAAACACGCCGATCCACAGAGCCTGTAGTGCGCCGCGGGTTCCTGGTTGAGTCATAACACTGTAAAAGTAAAAAGTGACTGCGAAAACCCATGCTGAGCAACCGCAGACCTATCGCAGGTGCTGGTGAGTAATGTTTGTTTTTGTCTGTCCGCCAAACTAATTTTACCCTCACATGGGAACAAAACAAGCAAAATAAACAAAGGTGAGACGAGAAATAGAAATAGTCCAAGTTGGATAGACGTCTGCGTTTGTTCGGCGTTCAATACACAGTAACATATAGGCTACACTTGTCCAACCTAAGCAACATTACTGTATAGCCAATAGGTTTGAAACTTCACAGCAAAGGAACAACACAAATATTTACAAATTTAAGTCCAAAACGACCGATGCGCATTTGGATCGCGCATGGATCGCGTTTGAATGAAAAGCTACAACCAATTCCCGGAACAACCTACCTCTAGTATATTGACAGTCTGACCGTTCAGTGCCCGAAAGTAGTCTTCAAATGAGCAAAAGGTCACAACTATCCAAAAAAAGTGTCCCGTTTGCAGTTACGTCCGCCTTGTTTTCCTTCTTCGCCTGTGCGTAAAAGCGGTGGAAAACAAACCGAGCGCGTCTTCAGAAGTGAGTAAGTGCGGTCTTGCGCTCCATTGTGGCTCCCTCTGTGATATTTGAGTCAATTTGAACTCCACAGCGGTGTAATGAGCCACAAAGCGAGGCGTATTCAAATGACTACCACAGAGCCGGGAAAACAAGCCAACCGCGGCGCAGAGGTGGGTGCCTTAAGGGGAGGCTCTGTCCAATGGCAGCGGAGCAAGGGGAAAATCGAAGAGAACTAAATATGGGATTGGTTATCCTTCACTAAGTCCCTCCTTTCTCTTTTAACCGCAAACGGAGCAGGGAGCAGCTCATGTTTTTGTTGGAGTGCAAAGATCTGAAAGGTATAAGGTTTCTACTTTGGAATGCATGCGGCTATAGCAATGCATTCGTAAAAAGAGGTTAATTTCACTATTGTTGCATAGTAGGACATCATTTAGTACTGAACTTTTGGAACACCACTGAAAACATTTGCTGACAAATCTCTTACAATCAAGCAACAAATGTTACTACTGGACATTTGCGCTCGCTAAACACGGTGGTCCAGACAGTTTATCACCATTTGTATTTTTCTTGTCAGCAGAAATACTAGCCAGACCTTTTTTTTTTTTTATTATTAAATTTAGTGGAAGATGGGGGCCATGTGTGCAGTGCATGGCTGAGGGGCCACTATAGGTCTTCATTTCATAACAATTGTGTAAGGCAGTCAGGGGCGTGTACAGCAGGAAGCATGTTCCTTCAAATCTAGGTCAAATAGCCTCTGTCAGATCCAAATGCCCAGATAGACTGCTGTAGGCATACCGTACATTTCATCTGATACAGCTGAAGAAGGCTTGATGGAAGATGTAGGTACATTATATTTAGTTCTGGTATTTACTTCACTGTAAACTTCATTTTCTACTGACCTTAATTAACAATAGGCCAGCAGAGAAAATTTGCCAAATAGACCAGAATATGGCAAAATAAAGTAAAGTTAAATAAAGCCTAGTCGAGTGAAGTTGTTCATAATCAGTAACAGAACCTTCAGACTGTGTCGTGAGCGATTGTAGGTTTATTTTGCTAGTGAGGCATACCTTACCTCTTGGTTTTGTTGTAATAATGTAATAGCGGAATGCAGTTGAAATCTTTTCAAGATTCAAGATTGTTTATTTGTCAACACAGGGACAACAATGCAATGAAATGCTTAGGATCAGAGGAACTGTTGACTCGCTAAGATAGTCAAGAAGTACTAATAGCAGCAATAATAGTACATGGTAAAAAAAAAAGTGTTGCAAAAGTGCAGGGGAAGAAGTAAATAATATAATAAAAATATGTAATAAAATGTAATAAAAATACAAAGTGCAATGTACAAAGGTATAGGTAGGATTAAATAAGGTGTAAGTAGAATATTTCACAGATTGCACATAATATAGTATAGTTTAAGTATTTCACGTGGGTTATTGCACAGGTTATTGCACAAGTAACAGTAGCATTTACAGTGAGGTAGTGACAAACATGATACATTCATACAGAGCAGCAGCAGTAAACATGCATAATGAAAAGTAGTTTAGTGCAGTATTATTGAGAGTTCAGTATGATCTTAAGCTTAAGACCTTTATGTTTAGTAAGCTGGCCCAGAAAGCATATAGATCTGAATGTATTTTATGCAGAAAATAGTAATACAGCCATGCGTCAACTATATTCCTCTACTGCATGTTTGTTGATACCTTGGCAATAAAGGAAAGTTACTACATGAAATATGAATTATAAATCTGTTTAAAATAAAATGTACAACTGAAACCACTTTCAGCATTATTATAGTTATATAGGACTTTTGTCAATTCTGTGATGCTTTCTGGCATGTTTATACACATTTCTCATGGACTGGAAAAATTTCATTATTGGATCCCAAAATATTGACAAAGACATCACCCATCCCTACATTATCAACTTATTAGGCCTGATATAAATGCCCTAGTAAAAAGCATTTCAAAAGACCCTGCAGATCTGTGTCTCCTAGAGCGCTCCATTTGGATCAGAAGTGGTAAGTTTCCAGAAAGAGGTCAGTAGAGTCCTCAAAAATGTCTCATAACAGGAACACCTGGTCCTGTGTTAGTGTGTTAAACTTCATTTTCTACTGACCTTAATTAACAATAGGCCAGCAGAGAAAATTTGCCAAATAGACCAGAATATGGCAAAATAAAGTTAAATAAAGCCTAAATAAATTAAGTCAAGTTGTTCATATTCAGTAACAGAACCTTCAGACTGTGCTGAGCGACGGCAGGTTTATTTCCTGCTGATATATACCTTATATAAAGACATACATATATAGAGAGCTGATACCCAAGAATAGCGTACCTTGAAAATTAAAGTATCACTATAGAATCTGAAACGTCATATACATTTAAGCACAACAGTTACAAGAGGCCAGCACTGGATAAATTACATGGCGAAAGAGTCTGGATTCCGCCACTGCATCAACCGCTTCCCCTGACCTAGACCTGACTAAGCTGTGGCAACCGAAATGAAAAGCTTATAAAGTTAGTATTAAACTCAATCCGCTCAGAATGTAATTTGGCACTACCACCTGACTATAGAGGTTGCATTGATTAATCCCACATAAGTCCTCCTACTGTGTGACAGCTCTGGTGTGAAGTACAAATGTCTGTTTTCCCAGTAGCTGGAGTTTATAACACTTTGCTCTGTGTTAAAAGCAGTAAAGTCTTAACAGTTTAATTGGACCTGTAGGCTACGTCAATGCTTTTACCAGACTCTTCTAAGCAAATAGGCATTTTGAGACATCGCTGCAACTGATTACTCAACTGGAGCATTACAAAAACACTACACCAGGCTTTTAGGTGAAAACATAAACAGTTTAAGCAAAGCAGGCTGTGATGGCAACGTAGTAATTTACAGATTTTCTCTTACTTAAGGGATGTCAATGCCATTAATCACTAAGTATTGCGTTGTTATAGCAATAAGATGTGTGAATGCAATGTGTTTTCTGGAAAGGGCTATGCTATATAGCATAGCACTTGTCATGAAAAATAGATCAAAATATGACAACATATGATCAATTAGAGTGGTTTTCTTTTATTTTAAACTGTGGTATGTGTAACAAAATGGAAAAAAACATAGGAAGACCCTAAAAACATGCTCCAAAATTACTGAAAAATTAGGAAATTGAGAACAAATAATAATAATAATAATAATAATAATAACGATACTGAAAACTTGGTCTTTGGTCCACCCATTCCTGGGACATGTGAGACTTCCCTGGTGAAGCACAGACTCCTTGACACACGAACAGTTGCAGGAGAGAGAAACAAAAATTCTTGTTTTTTTGATGTTTAGATGTTTATGTTATGTTTATTTGAGCAACTTGCAGGTTCCATTTAAGCAAAATTTCACAAATACAAACTCAAAATACAAAACAAATACAAACTTATGTCACATGTCTCTGCAGTTCCTTTTGCTCAAAATGGAGCAGGTGGAAGTATAAGTCAGTGGGTAAAAATGACCAGTTGACTAAAATATCGTTTTCATCATAACAATTCCCTTTGAAATCACCACTTTGTGATATTTATTCATAACCACTGCACTAAATAAGGATAGATACACATTCCAGGACCACTCGTACTTATCTATTTTTTACATCCTCTTACTTGCCTGGTTTACACCTGACCATATCACAAGTGATATATGGTCTGGAAGCCACCTTCGAAATATCTCGTACCGGAGGTGTGGTTTACGATCGCCAACGGCCGTTTATTGGGCGTTACGAATGTCTATCATTTGGCGTATATGTAGCCCATAGCCAATCATGTCAGTTGTCAGTTCAAACTACAAGCTTCCGTGTGTCACGTAGTACGCGTCACCGTCTTGCCACCCCTCCCTGCTCTCTGATTGGCTCCCAGAATCGGGAGAGCTCGCTTGCCATAGTTGTCTTTCAGATCAGGACAAACGAAAGCAGCCAGGGATTTCCCAGGTTATCCTCTTACATTAAATTCATTACATTCTTACATTCCTCTTTCACTATTGCTGGGTGAAAATCACCCAAAAGCCTATAGGAAAAACTGGGCTTTGGGGTAGGGAAACACCTACACCTTCAAAGATGTCAAAAACAATGGTGAAACTACCCAGGGACCCATGACACTCAGAAAAATGCAACATATTGAAAATCATGTAAATACTTTTGCTTGGGTGAAAATTACCCTGCGATAGTGCTCTAGGGTTAAAAAGTTGCATTTGCTGTTATAGTTATTAAAAGAATTCATGAAACCAATATATCATAAAGCAGAAAGATAAGGCCATCGAATCAAGATCCAGTTTATTCTTTGTATAAAACTCACCATCTGATTTTCTAAATATTTAGAATCTACTTCAAATTACTGTATTTTAGGACTCCTCATACTATCTAATTTTCCCTGAATTATATGGTTATTAAGTCAAGGTGGGTGCTTACCACTTGCACCTCCTCAGCGGCTATTTTCCACATCAGCACGTCCTTTTCATTGCGTAAACATTGGGATTATATAAACCTGCCTGGCCAGACCTCGGAGTTGTGGGCATCATTCTCTCTCCCTCTTCTCCTCTCATTCTCTATCTCTCTCACTTTTTTTTTTTTCATCACTGACGCCTTCTATATCTTGACACATCCCTGTTTAGGTGAGAATAGCTGATCTCTCTATCTTTCAGGCTGCAGGGTTCTCTGATTACAATAAGATAACTCCTACACCCAGCTCCCAGCGCACTGCCTCCGGTTGCTGTGGAATGAATCACAAATGCGTTGAATCAAAGGTACCCCCAAACACCCACACAGTAGTATACGGTGATGCACTCTTCTGGGTTCCTGACCGTGCCTTGGGTTTTTGGGCACTTCTAGTATATGACCTATGATTGTCGGACACCTACAGCCAGCAGAGAGACATCCTGTTGGATAATCAAGTAGTCACTATGTTATTACAGTTTCACAAAATATACAGTGTCACTTTTTGGTTTAGGTGTGGATGCTCAAACATGATATTTCAGATAATTATCAAGTGTAAACAATGCTTGAGCGGTCTTTTCCAGTAGTCTAAACACTATTGAAAGGAAACAGAGAAATCTACTCTTTCTAACTTTTCATATATTGAAATAGGCCAGAAATTACATAATAATTTGATGTATCTTGAGAGCAGCTAAAAGTTCAGTGTGTAGGTTTATTTATAATATTACCTGAAGTAAATTGTAATTGCTAGGTTTTGACTGGCTGCTGGGTATTCATTTTGAGTTAAATTTTTTTGATTTATTTGTGTATTTAGCATTTTTACAGTTTTAGGCTACGTCCACACAACAGCGCTCCTGGATTATTTTTTAATGCAGGTTGAAAAACATTCGTGTCCACACACGTGTCGGATCAGTAAATATTCACGTCCAGATGAAAACGGAGCACTGAGTGAAAACGATGCAATACATACGCCACACCGACCTGTGGTGCTTTAAACAGGAAACAGCCAGAATCACCGGAAACGCGATACTACAAAGAGCGCATGCGCATAAAGTCCTTTCCTTCTGCAAACAAGCATCGCAACGTCATTGTTTTCCAAAAGCTGTGTTTTGCCCCTCCACACGACGACAACGCGATCCCTGGCGTTCTCAGAATTCTCTACTCTGGAACCTGGTTTCAAAAAACACTGTTTTCGCCCTCCCAAAATGCCAGTGCCGTGTGGACGAAAGGCCAAAACGAATACAAACTTCTCCATTTCCACCAAAAAACGATGTTGTGTGGATGGGCCCTTATTAATCACTTTAAACACTTTAAGGCTACATCCACACGGCAACACAACGCAGGATTTCTTCTTACCGGGTAAAAAAAATCTCACGTCCACACTGGGAACGGATCAGTAAAATATCACGTACACATGGCAATGGAACGCTTGCTGAAAACGATGCAATACACATGCCACGCCTCGAAGTTCTTCACTCAGGGCCACAAGCGAAGCTCTGGACAACCGAAAGTTCTCTCTCCATTCTGTGTCCATGACAACGCCATTCACAAAGTTGTCCCACCAGCTACTTGTTCTTCCAGGTCTCACCCAAAATCTCCTTCTTTTGGCACATCTAGTAACACGCCGTGGCGGGTTTAAAAGAATCTGGCGCATGTTGTGCTGTAAGCGTCTCTGCTACTCACCTAGTTGGTATAACTGCAGTACATTTTCTTTCAATAACACAAGTAAACTTAGCAGTGACTGCAACACTGCTACTACTGCTACTCTGTTGTTCGCCGTGGTCGCTGTCTTGTTACGAATGAATGTTGCGCGCGAGGCTGTTATTTGTTCTGGCCATGTGGTTGTGACATAAGCGTAAACAAATCCATTCTACTTGTCCAGACGACTCAGCAACAGTAACGTTGCCAGAGTTTTCCACTCTGGAACCCGTTCCCAAAAAATATCATTTTGGGGTACCCAGAAGGCTGGTGCCATGTGGACGCGAGACCGAAACAATAAAAAACTTTATCGGATTCACTCCACAACATTGCCGTGTAGACAGGGCCTAAAGCTGTAATAAAAGTGTGACGAGTACAGTGGCTTCAAACTTTTCACACCACCAGAGAAAAGATGTAGCTTTCCAAGTGCCACCAGATCTAAACCAGGTCTATAACAGGGCTTCTAATCTAGGGCTAAACCAAAAGTGGTCTAAAAGTGGACTAATACACTATAGAAAACAATTTCAAGATACATCATATATGGTTGACAGTAGCTCAGTGTTTATGAACTGATCCGAAGGTCGGTAGTTTGATCCCCGCAGTCGATATAAAACATCATTGTTCAAGGGAAGTCTTCGAATATGAGACAAATATTTATCATAATATATATAAATACATGACGCCATGGCGCAGTTTACATTCAGAGATTATTATAAGATGTTGAACCTTGGAGAGTGCTGATTCTGCTACCAAGTAAAGTCAAAGTAAACATACAATAGTCAAAAATATTTACTCAAAAACTTGTTTGCATTTTTCCAGAACATATTTGTTTTGTTTAAGTGGCTCCACAAAATTCTGCCATCCCTTTTTAAATGTTAGCTCCATGATAAAACGCCATGATCCTACGTAACTACTAGGGTTGTCGAAAGGAAGTAGCGAAAATCAGATAATAATCAATACTGAAACTAATATCGGAACTATACTCATTTAAGCAGGTATCAACAGAACAGAAATGAACCTTTCTTGAATAGCTATAGTTGTGTCAGAACAGTAAGATGACATAGACTAGTATACGCCCATGGACCACTATAGCATAACATACTATAGTATGTACTATAGTATGTAACATACCTGGAGGACTGAGGGATTACAGAAATATAAGGTCACACGGTAATATAAAAGAAAATACATAAGAAAGAAAGTACAACTACAGTCTAAAAAAAGAAAAGAAAGATTGTAATATCATTGTGTTAGTGGTACCGAGTATTGTAAAAACACTAGTACCTACTTTATAAAATATTTATGATCCAATATTTCTTCCCAACCTTGCATTTAGGAAAAATAAAATGACTCATACAAATGACACATTGTTTACCCCTGTCCTCAAACATGTCTATTGTATTTAGTGAAATGAACTTGAACAAAACACGTGATGTCAGCAGCACCCCCACTGTGGAGTGGTGTGCCTGCTTTGGGTGAGGGTGGGTGGGACCACGGCATGACAGCTGCGTGAGATCATTACAGTCTCGAACACGGGGGGAAGGGATAAAAGAGGTGAGATATTCGGGGGAGGGGCAGACGGACCTGGTATAATGGGTATTGGGGCAGTGGGTCTTTTTGGGAAGGAGAGAAAGGAGGGGTTTCTGGGGGGTCTACATTCCAGCATTCCTTTCTCGGAAGAATAGATTTTTTTTTGGTGTATTATAAGTTTCACTTGGGTTCCAATGAACTTCGAAATAGTTGTGAAGGTTTTTGGTTTGGGTACAATGTAGCTTACACTGCACTAGTAGGAGTAGAAAGTAGGAGCGATGTACACAAACAAGTGGGTGGGGGTGTAGGAGGGCGATAAAGAGGCGACTGGTGACTCACCTTCTTCCAGTAAGAACTCCAACGCAGCTACTGGAAGCCCCTTGACCCAGTCTGTCTGTGTTTATCAGCTTTATTCTCAAACAGGATGTCCCACAGGTCAAACAGGGAAAATGAAATGCAGGCTAGAGCCATTTATCTCTCTCTTGGTTTTGTTGTAATAACATAATAGCAGAATGCAGTTGGAATCCCTATGCTTAGTAAATTGGCCCAGAAAGCATATCGATCTGAATGTATTTTATGCAGAAAATAGCCATGTGTCAACTATGTTCCTCTACTGCATGTTTGTTGATACCTTTGCAATAAAAGAAAGTACACTGTAAACCCGAACTAGTTGAGTTTACTAGAAAATCTTAAGGAAACCCGTTGCCTCATATGGCTTTAGTTTTTACAAAGCATGAAACTAAACTGTTTAAGTTGTATTGATGAATATGTCCCAAGTCATCTACAAGTTTGCATTAGTAGTCTTTACTCAAAATCATTAGTTATCATCAATTATCTGTTTCAGTGAAATGCACATAGATACATTATTTACATAGCTTAAGAAACATTATTTAGCAGTACTTGAAATTATTTGTCAATAAAACTAATGTATTTTAACTCAATGAACATTATTTTCTGTATACTGTATATTGATTATATTGATTCAAGAACATTGTATGGGGTGGGGAATTAAACAAAACATTTCAATTGCTCAAGTTTTCTTTATTGCAGAAAGTGCAATGTTAACTTGTCACAAGTTCGATTAAAAAAAAAAAAGTATAATACAACAAATGAACTTATACAAAATAAAAACATTTTTTTAAAAAGACCAAAACACAAAGGGCAGTAAAAATCCAGTCAATACAAATGAAGAGTTTGTTATAACTGCTGTTTTTCGTTTGAATTTGTTAAAGGGATATGCCACCCCCAGGTCAAACTTGGGCATCTCCCCACAGTCCAGAGACTAAAATAAGTGGTGGAAAGCGTTTTCCTGGTCACCCAGCCATTGTCCGAGTCTGTCAGCACTGACCGCCGCGGTATCTGCAGCTACTCCGCGTTAGACTGGAGTCTAACGTCGCCAGAGAAAGATTTCGACCAAAAGGAATTAATTTGCTCGATGCGTTTCCCAATTACTTTCTGTGTAGTGCGCATTCATATCGAGTGCAAATAAATGTGCAAATCAACACGGAGAGCTTGACTTGGTCATTTTGGGTGGGTCTCTGGACTGTGGGGAGATGCCCAAATTTGACCTGGGGGTGGCATATCCCTTTAAGGAAAAATGCATTAAGATTTAACCAATTTTCATTTACCCTGGTGCTATCTTATAATAAATCTGAAAAAAAAAGTTTTATGAAAATATTTAAATGGCGTTTATTGCATTTTGGAACCAAACTCTTCAAAAAATAACACTTCCTCACTGCAGAGAGGGGAGAACACACTCTATATTTTTAACACATTTTTATACTGTTTAAGAGAACTGTTTTGCAAGATGGAGGGCATACACCTTATAAATCAAAACGTTACAAACTAGAAACATTGAATTTCCATTAAAAAAACATAGTCTTCTGACCTTTGCCACTCCATCTACCCTCTTTAGATTGATTATGCACGTGTCTTTGTCTGTGTGTGTGTGTGTGTGTGTGTCCGTCCATCCCATACTTATTATGCATTGCTGCTTACAGCTACATTGCAAGCTCGTTTTTCAGTGATTGTAACTTTGGTGTCAGTGTACCATGGCCTAAATCAAACAGTACCTGTTGAATGAAGTGAAATGTGCCCCTCATGGACCTTGGGTAGGTAAGATGGAGGGCATACGTCAGTCCAAATAGTGCACACACAGCATCTGGCAGGTTTTTGATATCGCTGATGACAACTTCTCCCTCAATGATAATTTTCAGGAAGGCTGGCTCTAGATGAATAGATGACGTCACTTCACCTTCCCTCTCAATGAGGAGGATCCCCAATGCCATATGGTGGAAGGAGTCCTCATCATCTGATTCCTTAAGAAACAAGAATAACACAAGAAGCACATTTCACATATCTGGGATTCTGACAAAGTACCCTCTCACTTTTACTTGACTTGGCCATCTTTAACTTCCTTCATCCTTTCCTCTCTTCCTTTTATCTTTCCTTCCTGTCTTATTTCCCTTCCCTTTCCATACACTTCCACCCTCTTTTCCTATATACTACCTACATCCTGTACTACCTTTTACTCCCCTCATTCCTTCCATCTCTTCTTTCATTCACTCGCTTCACGCTTCGCATCTTCTTTTCCTCCCTGTCTTCTTTTCCTCTTTTTCCATCTGTCCTTCCTTCTTCTTGTCTCCTTCCTCCTCTTCCTTTTTTTCCATCTGCCCCCCCTCCCATCTGTCTTTCCATCCTCCTTTTGTCTCTTCCCTTCCTCCCTGTTTTCTTTTCCTCCTTTTTCCCTCCCCCGCTTTTATTGGTCTGGCCCATTTAATATTAAGGTGTATATGACCATTAAATTAAATTAATCTGACACCCCATCTTTAGCTTATTTTTGAAAAAGCGGGTAAGAGGGTACTTACAAATGCTGGTTTGTAGAAATCACCAGGGTTATCTCCAAGGATGAGCGGAACCCCTCTGCACACCAGTGTCCTAACAGCAGTTGGCTCTGTAGTCTTTACAAGAGTAAATGATCAGTGTTATTGTTATAAGGGATTGCATGGGCAGTTTTTACAGTAGTACACATGAATTACAGGCATGACATGGTATTGCATAAGCAGTGAACAATAATGTATATGCATGATGAGTATAGACCAACCTTAGTGTGTTGTAAAAGCTCTGCCAGCCGTCGTCCAACATTCCCCCGTTTTGATCGAAATATCTCCATAAGGCGAGGGCTGTGCCGATCAATGCTTTCATAAAATTCCTGCTTGAGGCTCTTGCCCACAATCCTGCTGAATTCCATGTTCACCTGAAACACAGTGGAATGCCATTACATGTTAGAAATGAAGGATGGGAAAGAAGAACTAATAAATAAGATAAGGTTAAATAAAACGCTCTGCATTATCTTTCTCTTGAACATACCTGATCTTCTGTAAAAAGAGCAGGCCACCGTTCCACCATGTTGCTTATGGCAGGTTCAGACTCCACCACCTCCTTTCTTCTTAATGCAAACGTCAGGTCCATCCTCTGTTTCACAAGTTGTCCATTTGGTGTTCTTTTCTGCATCTCATCAACCAAGTCCTTGCGGGCTGACTCAAGGGCTGCCTGATCAAATCCTTCGGGAAAGTTTGGCAAATAATTGAGCTCTCCTTTCTTTGCCTTCTTGATAATCTTGTTGGCTGGTGCTCCTTCTGCTCCATGCCCTCCCCGTTTACCTGCATTTATCACCACATCCAGGCATCCTGATCTTCTTCGCTTCGTTCGGTAATTAGCCATTTTAAATTTAAGGCTACTTTGCCATCCACTACAGCAACTAGTTGAACCCTGTTCCTGGAGACAGAGGTGCTTGCTGATCAATGCTTTGGCAACACTTTCATATTGGGAATTATTTGGGTAAGCTGTGTAGCTGTACATAGTCTCTGCTAGCTTTTCAAGAATTTCATGTTTGAGTTCCTTTGAAACTTTCAGCAGGGTTCCATCTCTCAAATACAGCAGATCTGCCTGTCGTAGTCGGTATTCTACATCAACAGAAAAATTTGGAATGTCGAATATTTCTGGCCAAGGTTTCTGGCGGTCCTGAGATGATGATGATGATGATGTTGACAGTATTTCAGTATCGGCTGTGCTGGGAGTGTCACTGAGGATCTCATCAGATACAGATACAGATACCAAATCAAGGACAGGGATGACCTTGAGTGTTGGTTTTTCTGGGAGGTCTTCAACAGCTGTCAGATTGCACAGTTCATAACTGAATTCAGGATCTTTGTATTGTAGACTGAAATTGTAATGCAATCCCATTGCCTCCTTAAGCTGAATTATCAAAGCATCCAGTGTAGCAGGCCTTGTATCCAGGACAACCTTTCTTCTATCCGCCTCTGTGAGAATGACTATCAGGGTCATCTGCTGTAGATCCATCTTAAAAATAGATAATAGAACAATAAAACACAATTAGCTCAAAAGAAATATGTATTAGGTTAAGAACAAACAGGCAAGGCACAGCTAGAGTGTCACTATGTAGTTCATATAATCACATCAAACAGTTTAATGGATAAATGAACATCACAAACCGTAAACTAAATTGATCATACTAATTGCAATGACCTGTTTTTCAACACAGAATATTCCGCCTGAGTGTCACTATTACATTGTCTCCAAATCTGTATGCGGAAAGAGGGAAAACATCATTCAACTCTTTAATCTGCACTAGAGCTGCAACTATCAAGTATTTTTGGAATCGAGTACTCTGTCGATTATTTTTTCGAGTAATCGAGTACTCTTATGAATCATACTTTTTTTTCAGCAATTTTTTAGCAGTTTATTTTTAATACAAAATAAGATTAACAATAAAATAAATATTTGTCCTGCTTAACTTAAAACTGTATAAATTAATATAAAACAATACAAGGCAGAACATGCCTGAACAGTACAAATGATTAATGTTCTATCTAATTATCTCTCTAATTATCTCTCTCTCTCTCTGCGTAAGAGCTGCGCGTGCTCGCGGCGCGTGTCCGCGGCTCCAGGCGAGCACGTGGCCTCGCGCCGCCCGCACACCGGTACAAGTTTAATACGAAACACTTAATTTTGTTTCTGAATATGTGACGATTCCGTTTTTCAAGGGATGGTTGGCGACCCTAAACACAACTATACATATACAACGGATTTGCACAGATAGCTATAAAAAATGACCCCGCGGATGAAAAAAGGCGGAGATCCGGAACTCCTGATTTTATAAATGTTAAAATAGTTTTTATGTTAATGGAAACAGTGATGCAGTCTATCCGAACAGCGCAGTAGTCTGACAATGCCGCGATCATGCATGCAAGGAACGGATATAGCTCTACAGTAGCCGCCATACTTTAGCCTATCGTGTTTCAAGAGGTTTCCCCTTTTATCACATATAAAGTCACAGTATTTACACTTCCACAGCATGTTTCTCCAAAATACTCACATGAGATGATATTCGATTATGTGCTCCAATTCTCTTTGACCAGATGAAATGTCTTGCCGCTCAGATTTCTACAACACGGTGTCCACAGGGCCCAGGCACGTCTCTGAGTGAGTGAAGTTCAAAAATAGGCCCCTCCCCTCCCCTTGTTGGCGCAATGTTTGTAAAAATGAAATCATTTAAGTAGCCTCTATTAAACATGATCATTACACTGGATGTTTTCAGTTTTTCAATTCAATCAACTAATTAGGTTTAGCAATGGCTGTGTTTTTTACGAAACATATTAGAATAAGTAATGAACACTAAAAAGTATTAGTATAATCAAAATCCGGGTTTACAGTGTACTACATGAAACATGAATTATAAATCTCTTTAAAATAAAATGTACAACTGAAAATACTGACAAAACACTTGCAGCGTTATTATAGTTATATAGGAGTTTTGTCAATTCTGTGATATTTTCTGGCATGTTTCTACACATTTCTGATGGACTGGAAAAATGTCATTATTGGATCCCAAAATATTGACAAAGACATCCCCCACCCCTACATTATCAACTTATTAGGCCTGATATAAATGCCCTAGTAAAAAGCATTTCAAAAGACCCTGCAGATCTGTGTCTCCTAGAGCGCTCCATTTGGATCAGAAGTGGTAAGTTTCCAGAAAGAGGTCAGTAGAGTCCTCAAAAATGTCCCATAACAGGAACACCTGGTCCTGTGTTAGTGTGTGGTCTGTTTTTTAAAAAGGTTCTTGGATTAGATAATCATTACTTAACAAACAAAAGCACTGTGAACAAAATGGGAACCACAGCTTAGTTTTTTGTTTTATATTTTAGAGAACCCTTTATTACTATTATTATTATTACTATTACTATTACTCTTAAATACTATTAAACATAGAGATACCTAAAAATAAATCCCTAGAAAAAGCAAAAACTGGCACAACTCTGTACAAAGTTGCCAATTATCAGTCTTGTTGTAATTACCGCAGCAAAATTCACACAGGCTTCACTTTTTTCTATTTTTATTACTGTCACTGAATCTAATTTCACAGTATATCTTAGTCTTATGTTCCTGACATAGCTATGTGGAAGCAGAAGGATAAGTTGTGCCAAACGGATCTGTCCTTGGCTTGTTGTATTCCAAACCTCAGCTTTTGAACATAACCTTGGACAGACATCCTGTGGCAAACCAGTGAGAACAGACAGAACTTGTCTCGTACCCACCTTAATTTAAAGCAAAGAAAATGATTGAAATAGGGTTCTTCAATTTTATTAGATTTTAAGATCATTTTAAATGATGGCTTGAGTCTTTTTAATCGAGTGATCCCCGGCCAGGTCTCTGTCTGGTTTGGAGCAGAGTTGTAACTCTGATGGAAGAAATCTGATCATTTTTGTCTTAACGTTCCACTTTTTAATTTTTTGGTTAAAAATAGACTAAAATAAAGGCTTTTAAAGTGTTTTTATTCTACTGAAAAACTGGCCTGGAAACGGGTCTATGCTTATCTCCATGGAAATGCTGTTTCTTTGACTGTAATTTTCCACAGTATGACATAAAACGTATCCCCATTGAGAATTTTTTGAAATATGGTTTAAACTTTCTATTTCGATGGAATCAAGCAGGTGACTTCCAGAGTTACGCGACACTTTAAGTACACAGATCACATTGAAAATCGTAATGGATCAATATGAGAAAAATTATATTATATAGTGCCCACTTCTAGTTAAGAAAGACAATCAAAACTATGTAAATTATCACTAGAGCTCAGGAAAAAATAAGAGACCACTGCATTTTTTTTTTCTGAAATCAGCATCTCTACATGTATTACAGCCATTCCATTCCAGCGTCTGTTGAATTCCAACACAAACACAAAGCTGAGCTACTCCAGGGCCACGTTGTTGAGGGCTGCCACCGCCTCCTCGTACTGCCCCAGGGCGGACAGGCGCTTGATCAGCCGCTGCGTCATCTGCTGCGTGGCTCTCCAAGAATACTGGAGAGAAAAAGTTCAGAACAAAAAAATATGAAACTTCTGTGGTGAAACAAAAAACGAAACCCCCAGGTAAATTTACTGTAATGTACCGTAAATACAGCTCTGGAAAAAAATACGAGACCACTGCATTTTTTTCTGAAATCAGCATCTCTACATGTATTACAGCCATTCCATTCCAGCGTCTGTTGAATTCCAACACAAACACAAAGCTGAGTTACTTCAGTTCTTGCACCAGGAGTGGAATAAAGTCGCCCAAGAACAATGTGAAAGACTTGTAGAGAGCATGCCAAGACGCATGAAAGCTGTGATTAAAAATAAGGGTTATTGCACCAAATATTGATTTCTGAACTCTTCTTAAGTGTAAACATTAGTATTATGTTGTTTTAAAATGAATTCGATCTTGTTTCTTTGCATTGTTTGAGCTCTGAAAACATGTATCTTTTTTGTTATTTTGACCATTTGTCAGGAGTGATCTGTGATAGAAGAGTGCCAGCTAGGGTGAAGGGAAAGGTTTACAGGACAGTTGTGAGAGACCAGATATGATGTATGGATTAGAAACACTTGCAATAGGCACTTGCAATAAGACAGGAGGCAGAGCTGGAGATAGCAGAGTTAAAGATGCTCAGATTCTCTTTAGGAGTGACAAGGATGGACAGGATCAGGAATTAGGTCATCAGAGGGACAACACAGACAGGAAGGTTTGGAGAAAAAGCTAGAGAAGCCAGATTGAGATGGTTTGGACATGTTCAGAGGAGGGACAGTGGATATATTGGTAGAAGAATGTTAGAGATGGAGCTACCAGGTAGGAGACAAAGAGGAAGACCAAAGAGGAAATTTATGGATGCAGTGAGGGAGGACATGGAGGTAGTTGGAGCCAGAGTAGAAGATACAGAAAACAGGGTGAGATGGAAAAAGTTGATTCGCTGTGGCAACCCCTGAAAAAAGGACAAGCCGAAAGGAGAAGAAGAAGACCTTTTGTCATTTTCTGCAAATAAATGCTCTAAATCATAATATTTTTATTTGGAATTTGGGGAAAATGTTGTCAGTAGTTTATAGACTCAAACATAAATGTTCTTTTTACCCAAACACATACCTATAAGTAGTAAAATCAGAAAAACTGATAATTTTGCAGTGGTCTCTAATTTTTTTCCAGAGCTGTATATCTTTGACATTGGATTGCATGCCTGACATAATGTTCATAGATGCTTTTCAAAAACACGAGATAAATCACATGTCTATAGTGTATAATGTAATGCAATGATTCATTTTTCATCCATTAGAAATAAACAGCAATCCAGCCTTTATCTATACTGTGTTCCTGTCATATACGCTACCTCAGCTGTTTCCTTACAGTGAATCATTTTCCTGTGAACCCCCTGTTTTTAACTCTTGATTCTTGTTTTGAAGAAAGACCATAATTTGATTCACGGCAGCATTGACCATGTTATGACAGGAACTGCTGATCAGAAGCTCTTTTGTGAGTCAGCCTTGGCAAGCAGCTGATGCCTGGACTCCAGCCAGAAGTGTTCACATATTCACAAAAACGCTCCAAAATCAACTTTATTTTAAATTCTGGCGAGCGTTTCAAGGCAAACTGGTGAAAGCAGGTTTTTGGTTACATAAGTGATGACTAAAGTTGAAGCGTCACTTGTCATCTGTGCAGCCTCCTGTGGCACAGAGATGCATCTTGGGAAGTGTGAACTAATGTGTCAACAATTGGCCATTATACCCCATGACATGTTTGTTTGGAGTTCATTTTACTGATCCCAAGTAACAAGTAATCAAACAGAAGTGAATGTAATATATTAGCTTATCTATCACATCTGCTTATCTGAAGAGAAACCTTTTAGTTTGTAACTGAAACAAGGAGCATAAACACAACAAAAGGACGTTTCTGATTATCAACCACTAAAAAAAAACATTAGCATGAAAGTGTGTGGCCATTCACATATGTTGATTCTGTGGGTTTCGTGAATTTACATATGGATGACTTTTTTCCTGGCACCTCAAGTGTTGTCATGTAAACTGTTAGAACAACAACTTTGTCACTGGGAGAGCAAATGATTTTCAGTTCAAATGAATGACAAATCAACAACTCCTGCTTTCCCAAACATACATTAAATCTGGACAGTCACAGTGAGATTAAGGTTTACTTGATTGTTGTATAGGACTTTCCCAAATCTTGAACCATGAACTTGGTCAAGGCTGATTGTAGGGACATGCAGCTCTGGAAAAAAAATAAGAGACCACTGCATTTTTTTTTTCTGAATTCAGCATACATCATCTAAATGTATTACAGCCATTCCATTCCAGCGTCTGTTGAATTCCAACACAAACACAAAGCTGAGCTACTTCAGTTCTTGCACCAGGAGTGGAATAAAGTCACCCAAGAACAATGTGAAAGACTTGTGGAGAGCATGCCAAGACGCATGAAAGCTGTGATTAAAAATCAGGGTTATTGCACCAAATATTGATTTCTGAACTCTTCTTAAGTGTAAACATTAGTATTATGTTGTTTTAAAATGAATTTGATCTTGTTTCTTTGCATTGTTTGAGCTCTGAAAACATGTATCTTTTTTGTTATTTTGACCGTTTGTCATTTTCTGCAAATAAATATTTTTATTTGGAATATGGGGGAAATGTTGTCAGTAGTTTATAGACTGAAACAAAAATGTTCCTTTTGCCCAAACACATACCTATAAGTAGTAAAATCAGAAAAACTGATAATTTTGCAGTGGTCTCTTTTTTTTTTTTTTCCAGAGCTGTAGATGATGGAAATAAAGTTGTTTTTTTTTCATGCAGTGGTATTCTGCATTTTTGCAGTTTATTGAATAAATATCAGTCAGATTTTCTTTACCTGCGTGAAAACCTATACACTTGTACCATAGATGTGCATTAGGGCTGCACAATTAACAATTAACTTCTCCTGTTTATGGCAAAAGGAGAAATTCAATTTCTCAACTGGACAAAATTTTATTTGCTCGAATACGTTTCACAGCGCCATGGATTCTACCTGGACGACTGAGGGATTCTATACATCTCCTTGGCGGCACGGTGGCTAAGTGGCTAGCGCTCATGCTTCACAGCAAGAAGGTTCTGGGTTCAATCCCCGGGTCGCCCGAGCCTTTCTGTGTAGAGTTTGCATGTTCACCCCGTGTCTGGGTGGGTTTTCTCCGGTTTCCCCCATCAACCAGCTGAGGCCCTGACCAAAGCGAAGCAAGAAGATCATGGAGATGGTCCCCGGGCGCAGTAATGTGCTGCCCACTGCTCCTAATAACAGGATGGTTAAATGCAGAGAAGAGTTTCTCCTGTGTGAGATCAATAAAGTCGCTTCTTCTTCCTGTTTATTGAAATACTTTGTACCTGTAGTTTAGAAATCTACAAAAATGTTTTGAAATGCATACAATTCTGAGATTAGTTTATCAGTTCACATTTCAGTCCTCTCTCAAATGTGTTGTTGTTTACAATGTGAAGTCTAAAGACAGTCTTTTGGGAAAAAAAACAAACAAAAAAAGATTGAACATAAATCTCAAACATCGCAGTTGTCAGAAAAATCATACAGCAAAATCAAATCGCTTTAAACCTGTGGATTCATGTGCATCTATTTCAGTACTGGTACAATCTAGTTTGGGCCTCCATCGCCACACCGACCACCTTACATCACTAATTTTTCCCTAAGCCTGTCATCACAAGCGCCAAACACACTTTAGGAACACATTGTTTTTCCTTGGCCCTTGACCTACAGATTCTCCATGTTTCTTACTTCCTCCTCCTCTTCCTCCAGGTTTCACTCCACGACCTTTCCAAAAGAACCCTCTGGTGATGCCCCCCTAACTGATGGATGTCTATTTGACACAGTCTGTTTCCTGGATGTGCCCTGAACTTCCATGTCACTCACACAGATTTCCTGGAAGCTGGTTATTCCTCCATTTCCATTCTTTACACCTAAACACATAACCGTTCACCATATCCAACTTCCTCTTTGGTAGAAAAACATCACACTGACCTACATCTGCTTCACATTACCAGTATAGATGCAGCAAAAATGTGGATGTTGATCTTGTGTAAGGGTGACCTGGGGGACTTAACCTGTTCACATACATTCCTATAATCCAAAATCACTGGCCATTTGTGTAAGACCGTGAAATATGAACTGTGACGGCAGGAAGACATTTTGCAGGTGAACCCTTTTACATAACTCCACACAGACAAAGCCCACTGCCAAAATATATAAGTGGGGATCCAGAAGGGAGTGAATAAGAATCACAGAGGGACCACCTTGCAGCAAATGGACGCCAGGCTCCACAAGAACATAAAATGGAAAAAAAAGTTGAATTTTTGCGATCGAAAATCCTTGAAATGTGGCGTGCATGCATAGGCTGGTCTCTTTGCCGGTTCTAGCACAATAAACAGAGAAATCATAAGCAATTAAAGAGGACATCGACTAACCTTGCTATTATTGTTTTACCTTATTATTTAAGCACTCAAAGTTTTTAGTTTTGTTCTTTTGTTTTGTTTTTGTATTTAGAGTAATTCATGCATGTTTGAGCAATCTTTCAAGACACCATTGCTTAAAAAATTCACCGACCTCCTGTCCACACCCACTGCTCTGTACTTACGTCATGCTCCATTTTTTAAATTTGTCTTGAAAATAAAACAAGCATAGGATTTAGCAGGGTCGCATTTTATCACAGATTAAATAACACTTGTGCTGTGATGACAATTACGGTGGTGAAATAAAGGGGCAAGCAGAAATCAGTGCCAGAAATCAGCATATTTATTTTTCCTTCATTAAGTAATTTTTGGTCAATAGCGTGATTTAAAATGTCCAAAATATACAGTAAAACAATGATCCACAGGTGTCGTAGATTTTAGCAGACAAAAGCACGTATTCTTGGCTGTTTAAAAATGAATAGTGAGAATAAGATTGGTGATTGGAGGGGCAGATGGCGGAGATGGGCAGCCTTGGTTTTGTCAGTCTACCCCAAGGCGACTGTGGCTACAGAATTAACTTGAAATTTGAATGGAATTGTAAATCAAATTAAACCAGGTACAAAAATACATATAATACTTTCATAATACCAGAGTAACAGTACTTCTTGCATAACCAGCCTCTAGCAATAGAAATAACAATTTGAATGCTTGAAATTAAACTTATACCTTTACTACAATATATATTTTTTATTAAATGTCCTATGCAAACCACAAACTATCAAATCTCAAATACTTCTGCTACTCTAGACCTTTACAAACATACAGTATTCTGAAATGCATAAGATTCTGGTATCTAGTTCATCATCATTTGAATGCCCCTGGTCTTGTCTAAAAATTTTATCATTAACCGAACAGGCCCGAATGATAATTACTATACTGACTTATCATTCATCATTTGAAACCTGGAACAATATTATTTGGTCAATATTTATTGTATGTAAGTTTTCTTTGCACTACTGGGAAATGTCAGATTATTTTTTTGGCAATAAGATAATATTTAAGCTGTAAAAGTTTGAATTAATTACTTCTATGAGTGAACTAATTACTTCTATGACTCATTAGAACTAAAGTAAGTATTTAGTACTAAAGCTTTCTGCTATTTTGTCAGTGGCATAAATTAGATGTTTATTGTATATACAGCTCTGGACAAAAATAAGAGACCACTGCATTTTTTTCTGAAATCAGCATCTCTACATGTATTACAGCCATTCCATTCCAGCGTCTGTTGAATTCCAACACAAACACAAAGCTGAGCTACTTCAGTTCTTGCACCAGGAGTGGAATAAAGTCACCCAAGAACAATGTGAAAGACTTGTGGAGAGCATGCCAAGACGCATGAAAGCTGTGATTAAAAATAAGGGTTATTGCACCAAATATTGATTTCTGAACTCTTCTTAAGTGTAAACATTAGTATTATGTTGTTTTAAAATGAATTTGATCTTGTTTCTTTGCATTGTTTGAGGTCTGAAAACATGTATCTTTTGTTATTTTGACCATTTTCTGCAAATAAATGCTCTAAACGATAATATTTTTATTTGGAATTTGGGGGAAATGTTGTCAGTAGTTTATAGACGCAAACAAAAATGTTCCTTTTGCCCAAACACATACCTATAAGTAGTAAAATCAGAAAAACTGATCATTTTTGCAACATATCGCACTTGAAATTTGTTATCACGACAGGCCTAGAACTGAATCCTAATTTAAAACATGAATTGCAAATCACAGAAATCACAGAAATATATCTACTAGGTTAAATAGTTTGACTCTAATCCCATCTCATACCTACCCCCCTTTCATTTAAGATGTGACACGTATATTCTGAGCTGTTCCTACTTGGGTTTACCACTTCGCCACATCTCTCCTCTTCCACACAGTTACATCTGCACTGATGACGCAATTCACAGTCTAATTCAAGCCTACATCCTCGTACAGAGTAAACAATTTGGAACGAGTCAGTAAAACAATATTGTTATTACCTGCTCTGTTTTTGTAACGAGAAACATAGTAGTAGGCATTTGGGGTTTTCTCTTTTAAAAGGCCCACTCAGATGTTTCACTAACCTCCATAAAAATCCAAGATGGGATGCACTAAAAACAAAAGTGCACATCTGGGAGTGAGTTGTCGTTGGAGTTTATGTTTTGATTTAGTTCTGTAATTTCACTTGGTGGTTTTACTGTAAGCCACTCCTCCGCTGTCTGCAGATGTGGCGGTGGGTTGAGTTGGTTGGTTTGCGAGTTGACCAAAGCATGAGAATTTCTAGAGCGTGTTTAGACTCACAGTGAACTGACTTTCCTCAAGTTGATGAATCGCTTCTTTGGACAATGCAAAGTGGAGTCGAACTTGTTTGGCCTCTTTCACTTCTTCACAATTGAGTGTTGCTCTTGTTTGCTCAGTCAACAATGTCGTACAAGAGCATCCTGGAGTCAACAAAAGCTATGGACACTTAAATGGCATGAGAATGTTCAGGCGACTGGAAGCAAAAGTGAAATGTCACAATGCGTTTTCAGCGATTTGCTGACATCAATCCTAAATTATGAATTGATTTTTATTTTTGTAATTACAGTGTAGAAATATCAGTTATTTTTATACTATTACAAGGGACAGAAAAATACAAATTTCTATCTCAAAGATGCACTACATATCTTTTCTGGTGGAGGGTCCGCTACCTGCTCGTCTCCATGGAGATGCTATTGATTTCCCTGGAATGTCCCATGATGTGACATTAAATACAGCTCTGGGGGAAAAAAAAGAAGAGACCACTACATTTTTTTCTGAAATCAGCATCTCTACATGTATTACAGCCATTCCATTCCAGCGTCTGTTGAATTCCAACACAAACACAAAGCTGAGCTACTTCAGTTCTTGCACCAGGAGTGGAATAAAGTCACCCAAGAACAATGTGAAAGACTTGTGGAGAGCATGCCAAGACGCATGAAAGCTGTGATTAAAAATAAGGGTTATTGCACCAAATATTGATTTCTGAACTCTTCTTAAGTGTAAACATTAGTATTATGTTGTTTTAAAATGAATTTGATCTTGTTTCTTTGCATTGTTTGAGGTCTGAAAACATGTATCTTTTTTGTCATTTTCTGCAAATAAATGCTCTAAACGATAATATTTTTATTTATAATTTTATTTGGAATTTGGGGGAAATGTCAGTAGTTTATAGATGTGTGAAGAATCCCTCAGTCGTCCAGGTAGAATCCATGGTAAAAGGAGAAATTCAATTTGTCAACTGGACAAAGTTTATTTGGTCGAAAACGTTTCACAGCTCATCCGAGTTGCTTCGTCAGTTCTGGTTAGAGTGCTGAAGGACACTGCTTATATCTAGCATCTTACATCTAGAGGATGTACCAACACAGATGGGCGTGACACCTAGAAGCCACGGGCCATTCATTTGAGGACAGTGAGGTATCTTAGCCAGGGAAAAGAACTGGTTTGAGAGGGGAGTTAAAGAGGCTATTTTTGTCAAAAAAGAGAATCCTTCTTTAAACAGGAATGGGGGAGTCAGACACAATTTGTCTCCCATATATAATTCCATTCTCAAACCTAAATCAAAACAAACAAAGGAAACAAGGGGGCTAGCCAGGTCAGGTCCAGAGGTGTGAAAACAGCCATTAGGGTTTTGAATGGGTAAACTAGATGCCAGAGAGAAACTGGAAAACAAAAGACAGAAAGCTGAAAACAAAGAAGTGAGATAGTTTCAGAATAATTTCAGTATAGTTAGCTCCGCCCTGCAGCTAGATATAAGCAGTGTCCATCCGCACTCTAACCAGAACTGACGAAGCAACTCGGATGAGCTGCGAAACGTTTTCGACCAAATAACTTGACAAAGTTGACAAATTGAATTTCTCCTTTTACCAGTAGTTTATAGACTCAAACAACAGCATTGATTCATTAGTGTTTCTATTGCTCAAAAATATAATAACTATAATAACTGTTTCTAAAGCCCAGTCTCCACAGATCGGAACTGTATTGTAGTCTGCTTGTCTCCCTCGTTAAAGGTCCCATGGCATGAAATTTTCACTTTCTGAGGTTTTTGAACGTTAATGTGAGCTCCCCTACCCTGTTTAGCCCCCCCATGGTTAAAAGTTGCGAAATGTCTAAACTGAGCATTTGCGATCCTTTTCTGCGTTACAAAAAATCGGAGCTCAAACGGGCGATTTTGAACAAGGCACCTTATTGACGTCAGATCGAAAAAAGAAATGCAAATGCAGTTCCACCCCCGTCTGTCTGTACTCAGCGTCTCTGTAAATCACGCCCAGAGAGTTAAGACTGCGAATGCGCTACTCAATGCGAAATGCGTTTTTTTATTTGCCTGGAGGCACGTCCGAGTGTTTCTAGGCTTGGAAGTCCTTTATCTGAGCCTCTGGACCTTTGAACAGCAGTGGTTTAATTTTATTTTATGTGGAAATGTGTTTATTTTTCAATGGAACGCTTCAAATCTCTCCCCCGTGCAAAAACACGGAAATGGATCAGCTGAGAGCTCTGAGCTCTGAGCGGAGAGTTTGGCCACGCCCCCACCCTATTGGCCAGCTCTTTTCTCCTCATTTGCATTCAAGCAACAACTCCCATAATGGCCTGTTCTGAGGGAGAAAAAAATACTCTTTCTCATCTTATCTCTATTTCTCATGCACTGAGTGTTGATTTTGAAGAAGGATTCATTTACAGTATTAGGGAACCATTAAGGAGCCATATAAAAGCACCAAGAAGTACCATGTCATGGGATCTTTAATCTACACTGTGGAACGTTCTAGACGAAGCAATAACATTTCCACGGAGAGAAGCAGGTGACGGACTCTCCACTAGAAATTTTAGACAGTGCAGAAAAGTATAAATATAGTGAAGGATGACACATGAAAAACTATTGTGCTGTAAACATGTCTGTTCACTACTGCTCGGTAAAACCTCCAAATCAATACTTTGCTTTCATCAAAATGTAAAGAGTCTGTAAAGAGTGCCTGTTAAAAATGTACATACTAAAGTTTATTTGTTAATGTTTTCTAACCAGGCTGTAATATCGCTCATATGTATCTAATAGCTGTTTTTAATTCAGCTAATTCTAATTCAGAATTGAAATTGTGTTCCACTTTAGCCTCCTGTTGCCTCCATTGTAGTATTTTAAAATGTATTTTGTTTACAAACAGTTAAAGCATCTGTTGGGAAAGTATGGCGACATTCTGAGGGTAAAATGTCTTTGGCATGTACGGGAGGAAAAGTATGTACAGAATTAGGAACCCACATGCTTCTGGCTCTTGGCATGTAAAGGGGGAAAAAGAATTTGACATTTTTGAGGTCTGGACTGAACATTAAGAGCAGGAAATGGGAATGTTCTGAAATATGTTGTAGAGGAGAAGTCCTGTTATTGTGACCCTCATGCCTCTGTGGAATATGTTTATGTTTTTATATCAGAGACGAATCAGCCGATTGGAATGTATACCGCCATGCTCACATATTATGCACCTCTATTCTTAAAAAACAGTACTCTGAGATTTGTGTGTGTAGGTAACAAATATTTGTGATGGGAGACAAGTTGAATTATTTGTTTATTTCCAGGGATAGACATGTGGACAAAATTGTTGGTACCCTTTGGCTAATGAAAGAAAAACTCAAAATGGTCACAGAAATAACCGGAATCTGACAAAAGTAATAATAATAAATACAAATTATATGAAATTTAACCAATGAAAGTCAGACATTGCTTTTCAACCATGCATCAACAGAATTATTAAAAAAAATAAATAAACTCAGGACGGGTACCAACAATTTTGTCCACGTCTGTATGTTCAACTAAACATGATCATATTCAGTATTCACTCACTCTTTAATTCAATAAAAGAAACATAATATATAGTGGGCTGTTTTGTGCAGGCCATTGGCTAAGATGCAGCTCTAAGAAACAATACTTTGTTGTGAAGGGCAAAAGCCGATTCCCATTAGATCAGAGCTGAATCAGCTGCTCCCGGTCAGATCCGCTATTGAAAAAACACATGTTAATGATTTCAGGTTGATATTATGACAATTATTAAGTTTAAGAGACAAAACAAAATTAGAATTTTATATTATATTATAATGCTCCAGATGAAAATAAATAGAAAGCCTTTAGGGAGTCATAAGAGCTGGTCCAAAATAATAAACTGGACTGCTGTTTACCATTTTGCTCTATAGAACCATCTTTGGTCATCCAAGTGGACCTAATTATGTTTGGTGTTTTTGGAATGATATCCATGTTAATGATGTACAGCATTATGGAGCAGCTGGTCATTGTGTCCCACATTCCAGACATTTTTGGGCTCAATACATTGAGATTGTTGGCCTCATGTAAACATCCCCCACACCAGGCGTCTGAAGTCACTCTCTATTCATGCAGTCTGCTGTATTCAAAAACAGACTTGTTTTCACCAGGAGCTGCATTGTTCCTGCACATATGTTGTTTGCTGTTGATGAACTTTCAGAGTCCAGGGTGTGCACTGGCCCTTAGGTGCAGGTGCACAGGCGCACCCCAGGGAAGGAAGTGAGGGGAGAGGTCAGCTGTGACACAAACAGGAAACAAACGCCGTGTTCCCTCCTGATCCGTGCCACACATAAAAGGTGGGGGCTGAGTACTTGTTGAAGTTTTTTGTGGTCTTATCTAACTCAGTGTCCCTTTGCCAGTGTCTTGCATAAGAGGGAAGGGTGAAACAGTGAAACATATTGGCTTACAAACTGCAATTCTCAGACCCCCATTGATCAAACCTCAGTCTGACTTTTATGTGACTATAAATTTCACATCTGAAAATAATGGAGCTCTGGGCAGATTGCCCTTGAGGTTCAGACAATGCCTGTGTAATATAAACATTCACATTCGGTCCTTGTGAATTATGGGACAGCCTGGCCACTGTGAGCAGCATGTCGCCCTGACGCTCATTTGTTCAGATGGATACGTGCACTGGCTGCTCCTCATAAACATATCACTTCCAGATGAGTTTGATCAGTATTTTCCACATGCGTGACAAGCATTTAGTACTCTGTTCAATAATCTGCTAAGTACAGCACATCAAGTCCCGCAGTCTGTCTGAAAGACGCTGGGGAACACACCAAAAACAGATCCCCAATATTGAACTATCTTTGTAAATCTGTCCCATATAAATAGTAGTTTAAAGTTGGTTTTACATGTGTCAGCAACATAGTATGTATATGATTTAATGACACCTACACTTCTTTCTAACTGCTAAAAACAATCTGGTTATGGGGCTGTATCTGTGGAACCTAATTTACTTTACTTTACAGTCCACGTGAATATGAAAGAATCCACTAGACTCTCGTGGACCAAATCTTGTGTCTGAGGTGATCAGGTGTCTCGTATCTTGAGGTTATCCTTCTTCACTAATAAAGCTTTTTGTGTTTATATGTGTGTGCCAGACCTCCCTCCAGTGTGGGAACAAGTACTTCTTCTGTACAGGAAAGACATTAGGAACAACAGAGGCACATTGAGGGAGGGGGGCTTCTAGAGTACAGAGGAAACGAGGAGAACGCTATTGATTTCTCTGAACCCTCCCACTGTCCTGTACAGACCAGCCTCGCCCCCTCGCCCAGCCCCGCCTTGTTGTCCTACAGCAGAGAGCCTGAAGTGTCCCGCTCAACTCTATCGCATGACAACAAACAGTGCGTCACTAACAAGTCATAGCACACATTCCTGCCGGCTGAAGTTTGTGTCCTAGTCTCGCCTATTATGTTTTGACACAAGTTTGTTTATGGGATGGTTCCAGTATACTTTAAAGTACAAACAGAGTACAGAGAAAACATATTTGATTATACTGTGCACTTAGAGTTTAAAAATTGGTCAAAATATGCTTACTTCAGTTATATATAACTATATACAGCTCTGGAAAAAAAATAAGAGATCACTGCATTTTTTTCTGAAATCAGCATCTCTACATGTTTAACAGCCATTCCATTCAGCATCTGTTGAATTCCAACACAAACACAAAGCTGAGCTACTTCAGTTCTTGCACCAGGAGTGGAATAAAGTCACCCAAGAACAATGTGAAAGACTTGTGGAGAGCATGACAAGACACGTGAAAGCTGTGATTAAAAATAAGGGTTATTGCACCAAATATTGATTTCTGAACTCTTCATAAGTGTAAACATTAGTATTATGTTGTTTTAAAATGAATTTGATCTTGTTTCTTTGCATTGTTTGAGGTCTGAAGACATGTATCTTTTTTGTTATTTTGACCATTTGTCATTTTATGCAAATAAATGCTCTAAAGGATATTTTTTTTATTTGGAATTTGGGGGAAATGTTGTCAGTAGTTTATAGACTCAAACAAAAATGGTCCTTTTGCCCATGCACATTTACCTGGCCAGCCAAATGATATCTCTCTGTATTTCCTATACACCGCGATACCATCTGGACACCCTCCATCCACTCTCGCTCCTCCGGTTCCAAACCGACTCCGCGATTCTGATTCGTTCAAAGATGGTGACGTCAGTGCACCCGCCTTTGCCCGCAAAGTCACTCTTAGGCAGCGGAAGTTCCGCCTCAGTTTTGAATCAAGATGGCGCAATCTCTGATTGGTTCACTTAGCTGTCTGTCTACGCGCAACCGCAGCGCATTCTGTGGATCAAGCGTTACCAGACTCACTCGCTGGTACAGCGATGAGTCATGGATTCTTCCAGGCAACATGCACATACCTATAAGTAGTAAAATCAGAAAAACTGATAATTTTGCAGTGGCCTCTTATTTTTTTCTAGAGCTGTATATTTTATACAGTGCATGAATACAGGATAAAATAGGATACAAACTAGTATATCATATTTTGTATCCTATTTAATCATTAAGTATGTATGAAGAGATATTTTGAGTTGTCAAATCTATGAACTAGTATATCATATTTCATAGATTTGACAACTCAAAATATCTCTTCATACATACTTAATTTAGTTCCTTAAGTAAAAGTACCGATACAGGATTAAAAGGTTTACTCAAAAAAGCAAAAGTAAAAGAATCCCATAAAATCAATTACAGTAACAGTACAGAAGTACCCATTTAAAAAAAATACTTTTAGAGTAAAGTTATTTTATTTAGACATTTGATAACTATTAAAGGGTGAAATGTGTTGAAGCAAAATTCTGATTGTATAGTTATCAATTTGTCAGTGTGTATAGGCTTTTTTATATGTATGCATTTCTTAAATTTGTTACACTAAAAACCTTAAGGCAAGATTTTGTCTAAAATAAGTCCTGAAAACATATGGATGGTATTTTACTTTTCAGTCCTTGTATTGGAGTAGAACCTGCTCTCAGATGTAGTGAAATTAAAGAAAAAATTAACCACAAAATACAGATACCTAAAAGGTGTACTCAAATTTTACTTTATAAGACTTTTAACATTTACATTTTAGTTAAAATTATCTAGTAGCGGTAACTGAAATGCTCAAGCCATTACTACAGATATGAAAGAATTTAGATTTTATTCAAAACTTTAAAAAATTTTCACTGGTATTTCATTTTTCATTTCGGCTGTCAATATGGTGAAAATTAAAATCCTATTTCAGCTCTTTGTCACCAACCTTTGGACATCAACAGATCATTTGTTACCAGAAAGATTTAAATTATTAATCACCTAGGCTTAGGTGAGAGATACAGTTTAGCTATTTTAATGAATGTGTTTTGTATATTTATTTCTATTAGGTGTATTTATTATCTTAATCACTCCTATTTCCTTACATACTGTAATAAATAGTAACAAATAACTATTGTTAGTGTTGAAACAAGTGTTGAAACAGTTGTAATATTGACATAATGTCCCTCCAAGGTCCCATCTTGATTTATCTGATGCGTGTATTATCTGATGCAACTCTCCTTTAACTCTCCCTTTAATGAGTACGTGTAGTCCCATCGTGATCTGCGTTCAGTACATTCTCTTCTAGTCCGATACAAAACATTTCACATCCCACTGTAGCCCAGGAGGACGTGAGTTTTTGTTTTGACAGCAGTGCTCTCTGTGTGCCCTGAATGTGTGCCAAAAGTGAGAGTGCAGATGACTTGTTTATGGAGTGGATTGGCACTACAGCCTTTCTCATGGGAGCCGGGTCATAATCACTCACAGGGGATATACAAACGGATCGCTATCGGCTACATTTACTGACAGGCCTCTCTTACGTAAACGCAGCTTGACTCTTAGTAGTGGGCTCAAATGCAGCCTTGACAGTGATGGTGTGCTGCATCTCAGCCTGATAAAATTTGGCACCAAAAAAAACAAAAAAAAGGAAATGAAAAGAAAAAAAATGTGGCTAACCATCAAATATCAGAGCCAGTCCGGAAGAGGGTTTGTTGTTGGAACCAGTGGAACAAAGATGTGTTACCGGGAAGAATTCAAAAAGAATCCCTACCTACGGTGCAAAACAAAACAAGTGCCCGGCTAGTATTAATCCTTCTAGAAGTCACCGGAATGACGCACATAAAAAGATAGGGTAACAGATGATATTGTGGTCAGATTATCAGATTTTCATTTATGTAACACGCTACATCCTTTGCGGTGAGTGGCTGTGATAATACACTATGCATGTCAAGACAGCGTTGTTTTCATCCTCCTGGGGCAACGCTTCAGTAGTAAGTTACAATATGGCGTGCATTTTTAAACTTGTAAATAAGTTATATCATTTTATTGGGAAAATGGAATCAGGAAATGTCTGTAGTTGAAAGATAAACGTACCTAGACTTGTGTTTGGTTTCATTCACTCATGATTACATAAACCCTGCATATTTAGACTGTTGTGCGGTAATAAAGGATTGTATTTTTAAACTCCACACACCTTCACTAGAATCATTTCACTGCAAAACAGCTTGGACAAAATTCAAGATATAAACACTTAAAGGAAAAGTAACGTTTTTTACAATTTGAGCCTTATTTCGGTAATAAAACAAGTTGTTTTACTCACCCATATCACTTTGGTGTCATATGGAGCATTTCCGGAGATGTTTTAGATTAGCGTTAGGCTAACGCCGTTAGCCTAGCACGACTTATAGCCATAGCTCGGGGCATTCCCCGAGCATGTAATATGCCCCGTGCGGGCTCCAAATAACACAAACTTTAGCACTTTTCAAATCATAGAAGCTTGATGTCTTTAGTCTACGATTTCGTTTGAATCAAAACTGGCCTGTAATCCGAGATTTATCCATAGTTTACAGCTATGCTTTCCATGTTTGGGTCCCGGGAGCTGAGAGCACAGTCCGCGCATGCGCACTGGCGTCCTCATCTACTCGAAACTATGGCTAAATCTCGGATTACAGGCCACTTTTGACCAAACGAAATCGTATCCTAAAGACATCGAGCTTCTATGATTTGAAAAGTGCTAAAGTTTGTGTTATTTGGAGCCTGCACGGGGCATATTACATGCTCGGGGAATGCCCCGAGCTATGGCTATAAGTCGAGCTAGGCTAACGGCGTTAGCCTAACGCTAATCTAAAACATCTCCGGAAATGCTGCATATGACACCAAAGTGATATGGGTGAGTAAAACAACTTGTTTTATTACCGAAATAAGGCTCAAATTGTAAAAAACGTTACTTTTCCTTTAAATCAGAAAATGACTTAAAAGTAGTGAAATTATCTGTCCATGCAGCAAGATATCTTAAAATAAACTCCCTCTAGATTAGAATTAAACAGTCTCAGAACTAGTAAGTAGATAATAAATCTGAAAACAAGATGAATAACCTGATATAATTTTTAAAATCATGGCCAGATCAGAGAAATTTGCAGTGTTGGATAATTTCAACCATGGAATTGTCCATCTCTACTGAACTAAAGGTAAAATGTAGCAGCATGACATCACAAGGTGGAACATTTTGAACTTTGGAGATGCAGATAGACTAATAATAAAAGATTATTCAAACGGGAGTGAAACAAAATACAATCCCAGGTATGTTTTTGATGAGGTAACAAGATTCGAACATGGCTTAAAGCTCACGAGAGTCGATTTCTGTAGTGCTGCAGCTTGACAGATTTTTTTCTTCAATATTAGCATGCAAAAATTTAAAAGTAAATGCCAAATATGCAAATTCTCTACAACACACTTGATATTAAGGTTTAGAAAAACAAGGTTAGTGTGATACATAGACAGCAAGTACCTACAGCTCTGGGGAAAAAAGATACCACTGCAAATCAGTTTTTCTGATTTTACTACTTATAGGTATGTGTTTGGGCAAAAGGAACATTTTTGTTTGAGTCTATAAACTACTGACAACATTTCCCCCATATTCCAAATAAAAATATTATCATTTAGAGCATTTATTTGCAGAAAATGACGAATGCTCAAAATACCAAAAAAAGATACATGTTTTCACACCTCAAAAAATGCAAAGAAACAAGATCAAATTCATTTTAAAACAACATAATACTAATGTTTACACTTAAGAAGAGTTCAGAAATTAATATTTGGTGCAATAACCCTTATTTTTAATAACAGCTTTCATGCGTCTTGGCATGCTCTCCACAAGTCTTTCACATTGTTCTTGGGTGACTTTATTCCACTCCTGGTACAAGAACTGAAGTAGCTCAGCTTTGTGTTTGTGTTGGAATTCAACAGACGCTGGAATGGAATGGCTGTAATACATGTAGAGATGCTGATTTCAGAAAATGCAGTGGTCTCTTTTTTTTTTTCCAGAGCTGTATTCTTGTAATATTTTTTAAAGATGGAGCATGGAACTTTTCTCATTGGGGGTATACTACCTGCTTGTTTTTGGAGATATGGTTTGCTGGTAATGTTCCACAGTATGGCATTAAACCTTCCACAGTTCTGAGTGCAACCTGACCTGGTGCTGTCATCCAAAACTAATAGTCTTTATTCATAGACTGTATAGTGATTTTCCCCCTAATATATTCATCATTATTCGTAATTTGAACTAGTTTACCGTTCAACCCAGTTAGGATTTCCCAAAACGTAGAACAATAGCTATCTCATTTATAACTTAATGATCAGGGCAAAGCTTAACCTTTTGACCCTTATTATTTAGTCTCATTCACAGCCTCTTAATTAATTCAAATTGACAATTGGCTCTTTCAGCTACATGCAGCTCTGCCTCTGTCTTCCCAGGCTCCTCATTTGTTTTTGAGAAAACACAAGACACCGTGGAGTTGTTCTACTTGTTGCACTAGTTTAGCCTGGGCTGCAGGAATCTGTAAAATTTCAATTTCAAAACAGCGGGCGGTGCTGTCTGCCATGGATGCCTGCCAATCTCGACATGTTGAAGGTGATAATAAACATGTAGCAATGGAAAAGGTTGTTCCAAAACAGGATACTGAGAACATTATAATTGATACTAGCATTGAACTCGGTATTCTACATATAATTATGTTTTTATTTTTAATTATTGGCATAGAGGGCTGTAATCCTTTAGCTGTTTTCGGTCAATGAATCAGTTGATGGTGTATTAGTCTATGTCATTTATATTAAAATGATTTATATGGGGTAACAGCAGAAAGAAAAAGGCATGGTGGAGTGTGTTAGCTGAAGAGTTGGAAGTCATTAATCGTGTATCTGTCTTTACATATACAGCTCTGGAAAAAAATAAGAGACCGCTGCATTTTTATTTATTTTTTTCTGAAATCAGCATCTCTACATGTATTACAGCCATTCCATTCCAGCATCTGTTGAATTCCAACACAAACACAAAGCTGAGCTACTTCAGTTCTTGCACCAGGAGTGAAATAAAGTCACCCAAGAACAATGTGAAAGACTTGTGGAGAGCATGCCAAGACGCATGAAAGCTGTGATTAAAAATAAGGGTTATTGCACCAAATATTGATTTCTGAACTCTTCTTAAGCGTAAATATTAGTAGGCCTATTATGTTGTTTTAAAATTAATTTGATCTTGTTTTGTTGCATTGTTTGAGGTCTGAAAACATATCTTTTTTGGTATTTTGATCATTTGTCATTTTCTGTAGTAAAATCAGAAAAACTGATAATTTTGCAGCGGTCTCTTATTTTTTTTCCAGAGCTGTATAGTGTGCTTGTAGTCGAGGGAGTGCTGTTTGGGTCTGATACACAGTCAAATCCTAAAAATAAAAATGTTTTGAGTGCTTTTGTCAGTTTTGTTTTATTTTAAGTAATGCATGAACCGAACCCTTAACATCAACAACAGACTCTACTTATAGTAAAGAACAATAATTTATTAACCTTGTTGACTTTGTAAAAAAAAAAAAAAAATCCTCAAGTTTATATTTTTGTTATTGCAGACTTGCTTTCTTTTCAGATGCTATACTTCTACCATTGTTTGTTATTAGATTTTACAATTGATGCTAGAACCAGGGATCAAGAGTCACTTTTCTTGCATCAATAATCCAGTATTTTCATATTTTGTAAATTCATAAGAAAAAGCGAATATTTATTAAACCACATAATTAAAGTACCGTATTTTCCACACTATAAGGCGCACCTAAAAGCTTTCAATTTTCTCAAAAGCCGACAGTGCGCCTTATAATCCGATGAACCTTACATATGGATCAATATTGGTTAATCATGGCTACCGTAGTCAGCCACTACTGTAGCTTCTATTCTATGCGCCTTATAATGCGAGCCTTATATATGAAAACAGTTTTAAAATAGGCCATTCATTGAAGGTGCACCTTATAATCCAATGCGCATTATACTGTGGAAAATACGGTAGCTATAACCTATGCAATGACTTGCCCTGTCTCAGTGAAAATGTAAGTCTATAAGGCCCAGAATGTGATGATGTCACACTCCCAGATGGAGCACAAGAGGCAGTTTTCCCTATGGATTTCATTGATTGCATTTCCGGTACTGATAGTCCCCCTAGGCCAAAAATCTCCACTTTAACATATTAATTTCACCTGCCCCCATCTCCCTAAACAGAAGTTGTGATGTCATCTGAAACCTAGATAATGTGACATCACCTAAAAGCAAATTGGACTTTCCATTTAATATGATCTATTTTGTCACATGTTTCTTCTTGATGAGTGACACTGTGACTTCTGTCATTTCTTTCAGTTCTTGTTATGACTAACAGAGCAGTGACTCAGGCCATGTTTGGAAAAACTGCATTCTGATGATGTTAAATGGAGTGATAGGCTGTGGGGTCACATGGTTTAGCACTGAGTCAGGACAGCAGCTGCCCGACGCCATTGTGTGGGGACAACCTTTGTTACACTGATGAGAGGAAGAAACAAACAAGCTGAAAGAAAGTAGAACATTGCTGTATGCATGGGTGTGCAATGACAAGGAGAAAAAGATCGCCATACCAGCTCGTAGCAGGCACTGTACTATTTATATGTGTGTATTTATTTAGGGATTCGTTACACAAGAGGCTTTATAATCCCATGAACAAGGAAACACTGCACATTAATACGCGTATATACCAGTGACGTGCGGTGAGGGTCATGGCTGGTGAGGCACTGACGTCATCACAATCAGGCTTACAAATTATGTAACCCAGGTGTCAGCAAGTTCTCTCCCTGTAAGTGACTGGAGCTCGTAATATTTTTGATGTGAAGCTGAAAATGAATTATTTTTGTTCAGTGCATTTCCCAAAGCGCACCGAGTAGTGTCATAAATAAAAATAGAGACGTTTTTAGCGCGATCTGGTTCTGAATGTCAGTGGTGGACCGCTCATGTTTAACGAGGCTTCTTTGCAAATTTTTCAGGTCACAATATCCCATCTGAGTCCAGACATTGTCACAGCAGGTTGAGAAAAGAATGCAGGAAAAGCAGAAAAGACGCTTTCTCATTGGACATCCAAACAGCCAGCCTTTTTGCGTGTACCACGCTGCTTGAAAAGAGCAAGTCTTTCGTCCTGTAGTCTGGAGCAAACCCTTTAGCTCCGGCATTGGTCTTCCTTTAATTATAACCTCCTGCTTCAACCGAAAGTCCAATTTAGAAAACTGCTTGAGCTGATATGTAATCTTCCTCCATTTAAAAAGTAGGGCCAGACAAGAAGGAAAAAAGTGAACGCTTTTTTCTAAACTTGACTTGCTAACTCTAAATTGTAGTTTGCTGTCACTTATTCTAATCCGCAGCCCCAGGAGTTGCAGAAGAATCCCTGGGCTCACGAGTGCCTCTGCCATGAGGCCAGGTAACTACGTACCTCACCCAGCTCCTTTTCACAGCCGCTTTAGCGCAGAATCTGTCACTGCTGAGCTGCAGCACAGTCAGTCCACGGCCTCACCTGCCTCCCCTGACTGCACGTCACTGGTATATACATATATCAGTGCCTTTATATGGCTGGTGTCATTTAAGTTAAAATTGCACAGTGCATGTGTTTACGTGAACTTTGTTATTGTGAAGGATTATTTTTAGCGCTTTCAGTAAATTACACAGAGTATGATTCAAATGTGGTTATTTCTGGTTATTTCTAACTGAAACTAAGATTATGTAATTTTCCAATACAGTATGGGGAAATTATTGTGTTTGTGCATCATAACAAATATGATTCTCATAGAGATCGGACCCCACCCCAAAGAGTCACAAAAGGTCACCGGTGAATCTTAAATAGACCACATGATTTATAGTGAGTCATTTTGTCTATATTCATACAAAATTTTACAGATCAGAGAATGCTAGCATTGCCACCCACGCACTCACAGATAAAAAAAAGGAACCACGGAGTCAGAAAATGTAGGAAGCAAAGGGTTATTTGAAAATTAAATACAAATAAATGTACTAAAGATAAATCCACTAATTGAACATACTGTACATCCCACTATATTTATTCAACCACACAACAAAATAAACAATAGTCATTTATTTACATTTGCATATTCTCAAAGATATAGTGCCATGTTTTGCACATTATTGTATTTTATATATTGTATATGAAGTGCCAGTCTAACCACACGGCATCTCCAGATACCAGTAGCCGCTTAATCTCCCTGTTGTTTCTGGAGTGGGTGGTCCCCCTGCACAAATGTGATGAGATGTTGGGTTAGAGCCCTTTCTCATGAGGAGGGCCTGACCAGCTGAGGTGAACAGATGCCTCCTGGACATCTCCCTGGGGAGGTGTTCCAGGCATGTCATCAGGAAGCCCAGGAAAGATCCATAGACAGGCTGGAGGGAGGGACGGTCTGCTTGGGAACACTCGGATATGAGCTGGAGGAGGTGCTTGCCTAAGGGTAAATTTGTTTGGACTAAATTAAGTGTTTATTTGTTAGGCTCTCTATTAGCTGTACTTGAGATTTTACGGTGTTGTGTGTAAAAGAATTGGTTAATAAAATGTAGAAGCATTACACAGGATCTTATTACATAATTTGTTTTATTCTGAAAGATGCACTGTCAATTAAAGTCTAAAAACAAATTGAAAGAGTAAAGAGTAAATTATTTGGCTTAAAAATCCAAAGTAAAGTTGCATTATGTTTTTATGGTGGAGTGTCTGCTTCTCCATTAGTACACTTCATTATTATTTTGTCAGGAATGTTCCACAGTAAGCATTCATTCATTCATTCATTCATTTTCATCTGCTTTTCAGAGTCTTTGGGTTGCGGGAGCAGCAGTCCAGACAGATCTGCTGCCCAGATCTCAGTGCACCGGCCCCATGGATCCTCCTGCGGGTGGTGGGTCCACGTCGCCTGACACAACTGACCTTGATGTATCTTCCGTCATGGGGACTACCAGTGTACGCAGACACTGGGGGCGAGGTGGCGTTAAGTGTCTTGCCTAAGGACACAACAGCAGCATTCACTTGTGGGAGCTGGAATTGTACCGCTAACCTCAGTAACCACAACCACAGTAAGCATACCTATTGTACTTTTCTAATTACAGGTATGTTTATAGCTCAGAAATACCTTGAAAATTCCTACTGTGAAAGCAAATCCACCGAACTGACCAGTAACTCGGCCTAGTGGTGTCACCTGTGTGTCTCCATAGAGATAGACAAGTTTAAAACCATACTGTGGGACAATAACATCTCCCTGGGCATGAACATCAGAAGAAGTTACATAGAAGGCCCATTATATGAAAACACCCACTCATTCAATTCTAATTCTTATCAGAAAATCCAAATAAATTCCACCTATTTATTGAAAGAGGATATCGTGTTTTAATGTTCTGTCTCATTACATTTTCCACAATGTAATCACTGCCCTTACTGAAAGATGGCACAAAACCCTCCATTGAATCACCATGCTCTCACCTGACATTCCTTTTTTTACTTTTTCTTTTTCTTTACTTAAGCTTTTGTTAGAAACACAAAGTGAACCTGGGGACGTCTTTTCCCATGCTAGACTAACAGAAACGGGTCAATGACTGTGGTCCATCCCATCCTTCCCCTCCATTCTCTTCCTGTCACTCCTCTTTCAGTGCTGATCATGCACGTCTTTGTTTTCATAGGGCTTGTTCACACCGGCAGCTCCTTAACTCAGAAAAAAGATTAAAATGTCTTCTTTTGTTATTAAGGCTTCTTTAGTCTTTTTAAAAATCCCTTTCCAAAAATCATTTTTCCAATCCTACAAGCTTGTCTAGAAGAGAAATTGCACTGGTGGCAATGACACGTCTTGGCCGGTCCTTATCTGGCCTACGTCGATTGTGGTTATAATACTCCCTACAACGGAAACATAGCCAGACATGAACTGACAGCACTACAATGGTAACAAACATATCCTCTCTTTGACATCTAGACTTGCCTACATTTTTACTCATTTAACTCTCTTGCTACTAGATCTTATTGCATAAACTTATTTTACCTTAAACCTTGGCCTTTTCCACATTTTATAAAATATACAGCTCGGGAAAAATTAAGAGACCACTGCAAAATTATCAATTTTTCTGATTTTACTACTTATAGGTATGTATGTGTTTGAGCCTGAGTCTATAAACTACTGACAATATTTCCCACAAATTTCAAATAAAATATTATCGTTTAGAGCATTTATTTGCCGAAAATGACAAATGGTCAAAATAACAAAAAGGATACATGCAAAGAAAACAAGATCAAATTCATTTTAAAACAACATAATACTAATGTTTACACTAAAGAAGAGTTCAGAAATCAATATTTGGTGCAATAACCCTTATTTTTAATCACAGCTTTCATGCGTCTTGGCATGCTCTCCACAAGTCTTTCACATTGTTCTTGGGTGACTTTATTCCACTCCTGGTACAAGAACTGAAGTAGCTCAGCTTTGTGTTTGTGTTGGAATTCAACAGACGCTGGAATGAAATGGCTGTAATACATGTAGAGATGCTGATTTCAGAAAAAAATGAAATGGACTCTTATTTTTTTCCAGAGATGTATCTATAAGTGTAGCTACAAACTGTGGACGTGTTGGAATTAACTTTAAAAACACAGAGAAGCGTCATCTCATGTCTTCAGCTGGTAGGGGGTAACTGTACAAATCTATTATACGTCAATAAATCAAAAACAGAATATAATTTTGTGTTGTCAAAACAATGACATTTTGATACCAAGAAAGTGGATGTAGCTTCTTCTTACCATAGACACTAATATACTAGTTCCTTCAAAACAATTCAGGAAAAGTCCAGTTTCATCCTTTTAAGATATAAATATACAGTATATATTTTCATTTTTTCAGTTTTAATACTTCAAATCAATAACTAGTTTCATCTTATTGATAATTCTAATAATAAGATAATAAATAAACATGAATACAAGGCCCAATAAAGGAATAAGAGTAAAGTCAAGCGAGTGTGCGGTAAATTTCTTCTTTTCTGGAATGATTACAAGTCTATTTAACATAATATTGGCCCTTTATAATGTACGTTCTCTTTCAAACATGGGCTACATCTGTAAAAGCTGATGTCACCCTTGATTCCTCTTGTCGCCTCTATCTTTTCACATCTTATTCGACTTTTCACCAGCAGAACTAAATAAGTCTGTATGACTCAAAGTTGGTCACACCTCTTGTGGAGCACACATACGCACATCACACTGCGAATTGTCCTGGAGCAAAGGTGCCCTTGTTCTCAAACGTTGCATTGCGTTTTGTAGAAGTTGAATATCAGATATCTGAAAAGTTCCCCCAAACTTTTGAAGTGGTGCCTCTGGACACACAAGGTAACACAGAAAGAGAACAAAACACAGGCAGTGAATGGAGAGGTGTGCCTTACAGCTTAATGCAGCGTGTAGTCGCAAAGAAAAGGTGACTAATGGAATGAATAAGACCCGAGTGATTCTAACAATACAGTGTAAATATGAGGCCATAGTATCTGTATTCTTTGAAAGAGTAAAAAACAAAGAGTCAAAATGCATGTATATTTCTTGATTAGTCCGTTTACTTAAATAGCTGTTTTGATGATACTGTCATTGTCTAATGCAGCTGAAATACAGACTGCTTCTTCCTCCTGCTTCTCCAATTGTCAGTCTCTGTCATACAGCTCTGGGAAAAAATAAGAGACCACTGCATTTTATTTTTATTTTTAAATTAGGATCTCTACATTTATTACAGCCATTCCGTTCCAGCATCTGTTGAATTCCAACACAAACACAAAGCTGAGCTACTTCACCAGGAGTGGAATAAAGTCACCCAAGAACAATGTGAAAGACTTGTGGAGAGCATGCCAAGATGCATGAAAGCTGTGATTAAAAATAAGGGTTATTGCAGCAAATATTGATTTCTGAACTCTTCTTAAGTGTGCGTGAAAAGTCCCTCAGTCGTCCAGGTAGAATCCATGATCAAAGGAGAAGTTCAATTTGTCAACTGGACAAAGTTTGTTTGGTTGAAAACGTTTCGCCGCTCATCCGAGAGGCTTCGTCAGCTCTAATAAGAATACTGGTAAGACACTTGCTTATATCTTGCTGTCTTGTGCCCTTTTCCAGCTTTCTTACCAGTCCAATGATGTTGGGCTCGTAGTTTTCCTTAAGATGCGTGAAAAGTAGCAAGCAAGATATAAGCAAGTGTCTTACCAGTATTCTTATTAGAGCTGACGAAGCCTCTCGGATGAGCGGCGAAACGTTTTCAACCAAACAAACTTTGTCCAGTTGACAAATTAAACTTCTCCTTTGATCTTCTTAAGTGTAAACATTAGTTTCACCATTTGTCATTTTCTGCAAATAAATGCTTTAAACAAAAATAGTTTTATTTGGAATTTGGGGGAAATGTTGTCAGTAGTTTATAGACTCAAACAAAAATGTTCCTTTTGCCCAAACACATACCTATAACCCAAGATCTGCTTTACAATGAACTTTCTGGGGTAGAACATGAATTTTCTCAGTTAGAAGAAGATTGACTTTATTGATATCACACAGGAGAAATTGTCCTCTGCATTTGACCCATTCTGTTATTAGGAGGTAGCTTGACTTGGTAGCACATGACTGCAACTGGGGACCATCTCCATGATCTTGTTACTTAGGGTTGGTCAGGACCTCAGCTGGAGGATTTTACCTATGGTGCATGTTTTTGGGTTGATGGGGGAAACCGGAGTGCCCGGAGGAAAGGGAGAACTCCACAGAGAAAGGCCCGGGTGACCCAAATCTTACAGCCATACCAACGTGCCACACGGGGGATCAAACCCAGAACCTTCTTGCTGTGAAGGGTGAGTGCTAGCCACTCAGCCACCGTGCCGTTATGACTCTATTAGTCATGATGAAAACAAAATTGTCATCGAGCCTCTATACTTTTGCTATATCACCAACCTGTTATGACATACTGTACTTTAGATGTGCACTGGTATGTAGTGACTGAGAGGCTCAGGTGGTATAGGCAAGAGTCCAGTTGCCAAATGGTGCTGTTGTTTTTAAAGTAATTTTGTGGTGCAACTGTGACTACCACCAAGTGTGAAAATACAGCACCAATTATGCCTAGTAAATTCACTTTTGCGTACAGACAAAAGTGAAATAAAAAACAGATGCAAAAACAAAACGAATTATTGACAAATTATGATCGATGTGGCCATGCAGTAACTGTGGGTAGCTGGGCTGCACTCAAGCTTTCACAAGCACCACATCAAAATTGGGACTAAACTAGAACTAAACCAGAACTAAAACTGTCCTAGGCCTAGATTAAATGAAACAGGACCAAACCAAGTGCAAATCAGGGCTAAACTGGGCTTCGTGAACACACCTTTGAAGTTATAAATGTTGAAAGGTTATGTAATGTGTTTTTTAAAGAGAGGCTTGCAAAAGAAAACATTAGTATGGCAACAAAAGAACACATTTAGGTGTTTGTCAAAGTAGCTTGGTCAGAAACATATGGAGAATGCTTTTTAGAAGAATAGAATGAATAGAGTGCCTTTTATTGTCACTGTTCACGCGCACAATTTACATCATACATACTCACAATGAGACTGAAGCATCTCACTTCAGTGCAGACATTTAAGTAGACTTTTAAGATATACAGTATACAACACAGCAGGATATTTACAACCCAGTATAGAAAAAATAGTGCAAAAAAATTAGTAAAAAAATAAAAATAAAAAAATAAAAATCTTATAGAAGCTGGTACCACACATTAGTTTTCCAGGTTATTGTAAGTCTTGCTCAGATATTGCAGTAGGGGTGACACATACAACCATATATACACATACATAAACACACACTTTAGAGTCTCTACATTGTAAAGAGAGATGTTTCACAGAACTCAGTTTAGCATATTGTACTGTATTCGATATTGCCAACAAGCTATAGCACTCTGTTAAGTAAAAAACTGGTTCATAACCCATCAGAACTGTCATCACTAATGTTTATTATTTTCTTTCCTCAAACTCCACTGTGCTGTCTCTTGTGTCTCTGCTGTCTTGTTGTGTCTTGTTGTGATGTGTGTGGGATTTTTTAACTGTCGATAATTTTAAAGTTTTATGTACTGTATTTATCAATTGGATTTATAGTTTTAGCTAAAATTTTACTACTTGTTAATAATTCCTCTCTGCAGGTGGATCACTGACTTCCTGACGGACAGGAAGCAGCACGTGAGGCTGGGGAAGAATGTCTCGGACTCCCGGACCATCAGCACCGGCTCTCCCCAAGGCTGCGTTCTTTCTCCTCTGCTCTTCTCCCTGTACACCAACTGCTGCACCTCCTCCCACCAGTCTGTCACGCTCATCAAGTTTGTAGATGACACCACGGTCATTGGACTCATCTCGGACGGGGATGAGTCTGCCTACAGGATGGAGGTTGACCGTCTGGCATCCTGGTGCAGTCAGAACAACCTGGTGCTGAAGAAGACAGTGGAGATCATTGTGGACTTTAGGAAGCACACAGCCCCACTCCCTCCCACCATCCTGACCGACACCCCCATCACCACTGTGGACTCATTCCGCTTCCTGGGGACCACCATCACCCAGGACCTCAAATGGGAGCCCACCATCACCTCCGTCATAAAGAAGGCCCAGCAGAGAATGTACTTCCTGAGGCAGCTGAAGAGATTCAACCTGCCAGCATGGACAATGGTGCAGTTCTACACTGCCATCATCGAGTCCATCCTCACCTCCTCCATCACCGTGTGGTCTGCTGGAGCCACCACCAGGGACAAACAGAGACTGCAACGTGTTGTGCGCTCTGCTGAGAAGGTGATTGGTTGCAGCCTTCCATCTCTGCAGGACCTGTACACCTCCAGGATACGGACACGTGCAGGTCAGATTGCATCCGATCCTTCTCACCCTGGACATGGACTTTTTGACCTGCTCCCCTCAGGCAGGAGGCTACGGTCCATTCGGACCAGAACCTCCTGCCATAAAAACAGCTTCTTCCCCTCTGCTGTCGGACTTTTGAACAATAACAACACTAGGACTCTTCCCACCCACCCGCTCTGTGTCAGTCACATAACCCCACCCCCCGCTCTGTGTCAGTCACAAGACCCCACCCCCTGCTCTGTGTCAGGCACATGACCCTGTGCTGGTTTTTCTTTTTGCACCTGACCATTACCTGCACCTGCACTGTTACATTCTTGTATTCTTGTAAATTTGTTAAATTTAAGTTTTCTGCTATTTTATTTTATTCTATTTTATTTGTTGCATGTAAGTGTTGGTTTACATTCTGCTCCAAGTACCGAAGCAATTTCCTAATGTTGTGAACATGTTCAAACATATGGCAATAAAACCTTTCTGATTCTGATTCTAATTGTATATTGTTCACTGTGTAATCTTATTTTGTTATCATTGTTTTTAGGGAGACCATTTTAAGATCTGTCCAGGGACAACAGATGAAAAATAGCCTTTTGGCTAATTCTGATGCATTTACAGATATGTTAATTAATGTACACTGTCCCTGTCAAATAAACCAATAAATAAATATTGCACCACAGGATATTGCACTGTTATTATGTATTGCACAACAGCAGGTGGATATGCTATAAAAACTCAGTTCAAGATATTACGCTGTAATAAATATTGTCCACAATATTGTACTGTGTTAAGTAATTGCACAATGGGTTGATGAGAGGAGAGTGGGGGACAGGAGTGAGGTGAGTCAGTGCATGTGAGTTGGGTGATTATGGCCCTTGGGAAGAAGCTGTTTTAGAGTCTTTTTTTTAGGTGATTTATTGCATTAATCCTGTCTGGCTTGTTCAAATCCATATCCATAGTAAAGAAAAGATATGGATATGGATATGGATTTGAACAAGCCCATATCCATAGTAAAGAAAAGATATATTGAAGTAAAAAAATCAATTAATATATAAATTACCTTTACTGTCTTAAAACGTGAAAAGCAGAAGTATTTTAAACAGTCTGCAGTGGAACACAGTCATTCTTCACTAACCTTATGCATTTCTAGTATTCTTATTCACCGCGAGTTCATAAGAGCATTTTACCACTTCCATAAACCTTTGCTGTCACGATAAAGTTAACAATGACTGGCATGCTAAGATGCACTTCCTGATTATAGGACAATAAAACATTTATAATTAGATGCACACAGTATGCAGCTGACTTATTTTGACCTCCTTATAAAACTCTCTAAAAAATCTATACTGGGGCAAGACAAATTTTGCTCAAATACACGGAAAAGAATCAGGTACGGAGCCTTCAAAACAAGATATTACCAGTTGTAAAGAAAGTCCAGCAATAGTCTCATTAAATAGGCAAATATGACAACATCTTTAGATCAAATGTCCAGGCTTCCTTAGAAATATCATTATAATGTTCTAAAATGTGAAAGATCCATATATTAACCTTTACTATTTGTCACTATGTATTCTTTTCCGCTCTGTTTCTCTCTGAATGTGGCCTTTCAGATTGTTCTTATGCAACCTGTTCGTAAATAGAGCATGGATGTGTCATTATATTACTGCATTTACCGTGGAAATGGACCAAAAGATAGGACCAAGGCTTGCGCCGGAGCCCACACACTGTTTCTAAGCATCCCTCCATTAACTTTATTTAGACAGCAATAACAAAAACACCATGACTCACTCATTGCGGCACAGGTGGATAATGTTGTTTGGTTTTGTGGTCTTTTTAGAGATAAATCAATGCATCCCAAAAAGGCTCCCGGGAGAAGAGCAGATCCTACACAGGGAGGAAGGAAGTAGTAAATGAAATGTTTCTTTTGGTTGTCTTCTATACAAAGATGAAAGCAACAGTAACTAAAGCAGGGATAAGGAAGTGTGATGTAGTTAGATGTGGTTGAACAATTTAAATACCTTGGGGTAGTTTTTGACTATAATCTAAATTTATACAGCATGTAAAAAAAACAATCACATATAATTAAATTAAATCTGTCAAACTTCAAACATATAAGACCTTATCTGATGACAGAATCAGCAAAGGCGTATATACATGCCATGATATTCAGCCACAGATCTTAATGCTGTACCACATGGTCTCATACATCTGAGGTCATCCTGAAGCCACTAAAGTATCTCTTCAAAAAAACTTTGAAAACACTTGACAAAAAGCCTCTACAGTATCATATAATGTAATATCTTAAGTAAGTATAATGTTTTGGATCTTGAAAGGTTTCAGATATTTATGGATGCTTGCCTTATTTTTAAAGTTTTAAATGGACTCGCTCCTTCACCATTAATGGTTTTTACAAGAAAACAAACTACTAACCAAGTTAACGCGAAAGCATTGACCAGAGGAGACTGGAACATACAAAGACACAGGACGAAATTTGTCCAAATGGTGACGTCTTTCAGAGGATCACGGTCATGGAACACATTACCTGCTCATGTCAGGAACTGTGGGTCCTTTTCAACCTTCAAGAACACTCTGAAACATTGGTTGAAAAATAATCAAACATGCTCACACAGGTAGATGTTTTTCTTCTCTGAGCCTCTTTAACTCAGAGAATGGTCTGTGGTGGTGAACTTGCTGTCATGTCTATGTGCACTTCTGTCTCTTCTGTGTGTTCCTCTAAATGTTCTTCTGTTCTGACCTGCCTTAGGACAATGGATGTAAAGCAGCTATTGTGCTAATTCCGGCATATTTACATTGATGCTGTTTGAAGAAGAAGAAGAAGTGATTTTATTAATCTCACACAGGAGAAATTCTTCTCTGCATTTAACCCATCCTGTTATTAGGAGCAGTGGGCAGCACATTACTGCGCCCGGGGACCATCTCCATAATCTTCTTGCTTAGGCTTGGTCAGGACCTAAGCTGGAGGATTTTACCTATGGTGCATGTTTTGCATTGATGGGGGAAACCGGAGTGCCCGGAGGAAACCCACCCAGACACGGGGAGAACATGCAAACTCCACATAGAAAGGCTCAGGCAACCCGGGGATCGACCGTGCCACCATGTTGTTGTCATGTTGATTAATATGCATTGTCCTTTTTCAAATAAATAAATAAATAAATAAAATAAAATAACTAGTTGAATTAAAGTTGGACTTCCAAGTTGTTCCAAAGTAGTGTGTCATATAAGGCGATCTATTTTGCATGTTTTGCACTCGAAATGCCAAAACATGGTCTTCTCTGAACAAATCTGACGTACTTTCTTTGGTGACACCGTCTTTGTGTTTCCACAAAAGTAAACTTCCATGCTATAGAACAAGGTAGATTTAATGCTACGCTGTGTAGCATTCCAGACAACGCAATCACATCTCCATGGAGACAAGCGGGTGACTGATCTTCCACCAGAAAAGTTACACTCCAGCTAAATTAGAAAGAGTATTTTAAATTAACATAACTCCATTAAAAGGGCTTAAAATGGAAAGTAGTTAAAACGGAAAGTACTGTATTGCATGTGTATTTATTATTTCAGTCGTTACTATTAATGTACTACTTTAAATTACTGCTACTACCATACTGCTACTGCTTTTATTATCACTGTACTCACCCACAACTACTTCTGATGCAATAGCAAGACTTCCATAGCTTTTACTACAGATAGAACTGCATAAACTCAAATAATATGGTCAAAAGTTTAAAACTCCATGCACAGCTTCCAGGTGCTGGTAACAGCAGGAACACTGAATAATTCCAGAAAAAAAGGAAGTTTACCGCACACTCGCTTGATTTTGCTTTTATTTCTTTATTGAACGAACAACACGTTTCACTTCTACACCTGATGACGCTGTAGAAGCAAACGTGTTGTTCGCTCTAAGCCCAATAAAGAATAAATAATAATATGGTCTATACTAACTGCTGTTGCTACTTTGTTATATCCTCCTGAGACCCGGCCTATTCATTTCTGTCCTTTATAGTGGATATTGAGTTTATCTTTTAAGTGTTTTGAGATAGACTCTAGTTTGTGGCTGCACTATGATAAAAAAAAATAAATAAATAAAATAAATAAATAATACATCAAAAATAAAAACAAATAAATACATAAATATATAAATACATTCATAAATAAATACATAAATACACACAAATAAATAAATAAGAAATTAAAGGGAGTCTAAAAACTTTTTGAGGCGTCTGTAGAAGCTTGTCAGAGTCATCAAAAAAAAAAAAAAAAAATGTTTTTGTTAGGTTGGATTTAACATCAAAATGTCCCAGACGTCCATGACAGAGGACATGTTACAACATTATGAATAAAAATACAATTTACAAACTGTAAATGCTAAGGTGTTCATTTACCTCCAAATAGAACATTTTAATTTAGATACACTTTTTTCTTCAGCCCCCAGGAGGATATTATCATTAAACATTAAACTTAAAATAAATCGATTAAAGTTTAAATAAAATCCCTATACATCAACAATAGTGTTATCTTGATGTATATTTCTATGTCTCAAATGTTTCATCTGGGTAAAAGTGCCTCGTTATTGTCTAGATGTACACAACAAATACCAAAAATTGGGTCTTTTTTACCCTTATCCTTCCAGCTGCCTACTGTTTGTGTTGTTTAAGCTGTTGCAGTAGCATTTAAATCAGTCCCTCTGTAAAAGTCTTCCTCTGTTTTGTGTTTTGCCCACAGCCAGGTGGTTCCTGCCTCTGTGCCAGAAAAGGCCCTGATAAGGCTCCCAGCAAGCCGCCATCAGAGCCTCAGATAAAACATGTGCCCCTTGATATTTTCACTTCCAGACTATTTTTAAACTGCAAAGTAGAAGAGCCAAAAGTTTTGCAGAGAGGCTGTTTCTGCACTTTAGTTTTTAGTTTTTAAGTTTATCAGTGACATTCTAGAAAATTCAATTAAATTATGCATTTGTTAAGTGCATTCTGAGAAACTTGTTTGATGAATAAATGTTTATTCAGGCAACTAGTGAGAAAACATACAAAGTGAAAAAAGATACAAACTAAATATATATATATATATAGCTCTGGAAAAAAATAAGAGATCACTGCATTTTTTTCTGAAATCAGCATCTCTACATGTATTAGAGCCATTCCATTCCAGCGTCTGTTGAATTCCAACACAAACACAAAGCTGAGCTACTTCAGTTCTTGCACCAGGAGTGGAATAAAGTCACCCAAGAACAATGTGAAAGACTTGTGGAGAGCATGCCAAGACGCATGAAAGCTGTGATTAAAAATAAGGGTTATTGCACCAAATATTGATTTCTGAACTCTTCTTAAGTGTAAATATTAGTATTATGTTGTTTTAAAATGAATTTGATCTTGTTTCTTTGCATTGTTTGAGGTCTGAAAACATGTATCTTTTTTGTTATTTTGACCATTTGTCATTTTCTTCAAATAAACAGGGAAATTTGGGGGAAATGTTGTCAGTAGTTTATAGACTCAAACAAAAATGTTCCTTTTGCCCAAACACATACCTATAAGAAGTAAAATCAGAAAAAACTGATAATTTTGCAATGGTCTCTTCCCCCCCCCCCCAGAGCTGTATATACAAGTGTAGCCAAATATAATATTGCCAAAATAAAGCGGTGCCATTTTAACACATTTAACACATTGCCATCACAAAGATATGATAAAGTTTTTTTTTATTGTTCACACAACCCAGACTTCAAAAAAATCATTACCGTATGTCTGGGCTGTGTGAACACACCTTATAAATGTAAATTATAAATGTTGAAAAGAGTAGCTTAAGTAGCAAACCATTAGTATGACAACAAAAGAAGACATTTAGAAAATAGCGTGGTCAGAAACATATGAAGAATGATATTTAGATGATTTATGGCTTTAATCCAGACTATAATATAATATTGCCAAACTAAAGTGATGCCATTTTAAGTAACAAGCAAGTATACAAGCTATTGCAAAGTTATGACATTTTTTTTTCTTCCATTATGTAGAAGAAGGTGTGTCAAGTTCAGGCAACTTCAAATTTTATATATTCATTTAACCATTACTTAATTCCTCTTATGAAAATATTACATAGTGTACATACATTTAAATAAATCTACAAATGAGATGTGAGATAGCCAAACATGTGCTCTGCAAACACTGGTGCAGAATAAAACCAAGCCAACCAGAGCAAAAACAAAGCATCTTTAAGTACCCCCCTGTTCAGACAGACTATCACTCAGGTGGGATGGATTTAGATAAGATAAGGTAATCTTTATTTGTCCTTCCAAGGGGAAATGGCTCTATTTAGAGGGATTCCAGACCTCCTTCACTTAAAGAAAGGGTCTTAACAGGTTACATACCACACATGCACTATAATGGGCTGTCAATCAAAAAGCCACAGTAAACTGAAATTCCTTAAATATACTTGTCAAAACAAAAATTCTTCGCCAAGTAATAGTTTATTCATTTGTTAACTTACTCTTTATAACTAATCACAGACAGATTGGAGTTGGAAATGGACAACAGTTTTTTTTTCCCTCCTTTTCTCTTTTTAAGGACTATGCAACTTATAGTGGGGGTCCACCACCTGCTTAGCCTGGGAATTCCCAGGCCGCTTCCGTTCGTTTCGAACTGGAAGGCGGCCTGGAAACTCGTCCAAGCGAGAGTCCCAGATTTAGGGCCCCAATCAGAGAGCGGGGGAGGGGCGGCAAGACGGTGACGCGTACCACATGACAAACGGAAGCTTGTAGTTTGAACTGACAACTGACATGATTGGCTATGGACTTACGTATACGCTCAATGATAGACATTCATAACGCCCAATAAACGGCCGTTGGCAATCGCTAACCACACCTCCGCTACGGGATTTTTCGAAGCGAGTTTCCAGACCCATATCTCACTTGTGATATGGTCAGGTGTTAACCAGACTACCACCTGCTTGTCTCCATGGAGATGAAATTACGTTGCACGAAATGTTCCACAGTATGTCAGACAAATATATCTCAATTGCATGTGTTTATATTGCTACAGCTCTGTAAAAACATAAGGGACCACTGCAAAATTATCACTTTGTCTGATTTTACTACTTATAGATATGTGTTTGGGCAAAAGGAACATTTTTGTTTGAGACTGCAAACTACTGACAACGTTTCTCCCAAATTCCAAATAAAAATATTATCGTTTAGAGCATTTATTTGCAGAAAATGACAAATGGTCAAAATAACAAAAAAGATACATGTTTTCAGACCTCAAATAATGCAAAGAAACAAGATCAAATTCATTTTAAAACAACATAATACTAATGTTTACACTTATGAAGAGTTCAGAAATCAATATTTGGTGCAATAACTCTTATTTTTAATCACAGCTTTCATGCGTCTTGGCATGCTCTCCACAAGTCTTTCACATTGTTCTTGGGTGACTTTATTCCACTCCTGGTGCAAGAACTGAAGTAACTCAGCTTTGTGTTTGTGTTGGAATTCAACAGACGCTGGAATGGAATGGCTGTAATACATGTAGAGATGCTGATTTCAGGAAAAAAAAATGCAGTGGTCTCTTATTTTTTTTCCAGAGCTGTATAATGCCACAAAACATGCATTCTTACTATGAGCAGGCTTGCCTCTTCACAGATTTGAACAATAAGTTTGCCTGATAAAGCAATAACATCTCCATGGAGACAAGCATGAGGTGGAAAACAGAAAAGTTACATAGTGCACTTGAATAATTTTGAATAATCATTTTGGTAGCAAATAATCTTTCATTTGATAACTAATTCAGCATTAATTTAATGTGATATAAGATTAATTTTGTAATTGAAAGTGAGTGCTCTGTTTCCATATAGAATTCCCTCAAATCTGCCTGCTTTCACAAGTCCATTTCTAATTATAGCCTGAAGCTGATTAATGAACATACAGTGTTGGAGGAGAGACGCTCCTGTGAAACGCACATATTTAGACTTGTACAGACATTTAGGCGTCTGCTAGTTTACATTTAGATTTCTCTCTGGCCTGAAACACAAGTGGGTAATCCTCCCAGTGTGAAACCTAGGCCCATTTCTGAGCACACCACCTCTGTTGTCATCAGACGAACTGCCACCTATTTCGGGAGTGACCCCCTTTAGTTTTCCAAGCTTCAGCGTCTTTTATTCCCCGTCCTGGGAACTCAACCTACACACAGGAGCCCCTTCAGCGTGCCAACCAGGCCTCCAGTTTTATATAGCCGCGTGAATAAAAGCTCTTATGTGTTCTTTTAGCATTTTAATGGAGTACATTTTCTCAAGCCGCTCCTTAAAAGAACATTTTGGCGGCGGAGTGTGTGTGAAGTGGTTTGTTGTAGTGCACAGAGAGAGGGAAGGGAGGGGAGCAGGATATAGACTGGAGAGGGTGTCCTATACCGTTTGGATAATCACACCCAAACTTCCACTTTCACTCAACTGGCCAACAGCTATTTTCCTGTTCTGTTTTTCCCATGCAGGCGTCAAAAAGCATTTACAAGGTTTTCCATTTCCTCAAATTTGTTCAAATATAGAAAGTCAGTCACTTACAAAATCCTGGTTTGACGTCAGTGAATTTGAAGATGCTGAAAATGAATGTTCTCATTTTGGTTCCAAAGTAGGTGGAAAATCATCCTACTTTGTAAAGGTTATTAAAGGTGCATTATGTGACTTTAGTGGTGGGGAGTTAGTCACCTACTTGTCCCCCTGGAGATGTTACTATTTTGCCCAGAATAGTCCACAATATGGTGTTAAACTGATCTATTTTGCATTTATTCAATTTAATTACACATTTCTGCCAAAAATATCTTGAAAAACAAGTCTTAGTGGAATCAACTGCTTCTAACCATGGAGATGGAGATAAATAATAACTATTTAATCCCATCCTACAGGACATTTCAGGCACAGCTATACAGCTCTGGAAAAAAATAAGAGACCACTGCAAAATTATCAGTTTTTCTGATTTTACTACTTATAGGTATGTGTTTGGGCAAAAGGAACATTTTTGTTTGAGTCTATAAACTACTGACAACATTTCCCCCAAATTCCAAATAAAAATATTATCGTTTAGAGCATTTATTTGCAGAAAATGACAAATGGTCAAAATAACAAAGAAGATACATGTTTTCAGACCTCAAACAATGCAAAGAAACAAGATCAAATTCATTTTAAAACAACATAATACTAATGTTTACACTTAAGAAGAGTTCAGAAATCAATATTTGGTGAAATAACCCTTATTTTTAATCACAGCTTTCATGCGTCTTGGCATGCTCCCCACAAGTCTTTCACATTGTTCTTGGGTGACTTTATTCCACTCCTGGTGCAAGAACTGAAGTAGCTCAGCTTTGTGTTTGTGTTGGAATTCAACAGACGCTGGAATGGAATGGCTGTAATACATGTAGAGATGCTGATTTCAGAAAAAAATGCAGTGGTCTTTTATTTTTTCCAGGGCTGTACATCTCCATCCAGAAAAGTTTAACAGTCCAACTTTACAGATATAAATTTCAATTTTTCCTGTCAGCACGCTATGTTTATCTGTACAGTTTGATAGTTCCTCCTCCAATCAATTTGTGTTGGATTTCTCAGCGCAGAACAAATGGACCCAAAATGTAGGTTACATGCAGATGAACAGACATTAAATCAGGATGTGGAAGAAATCGGTTGGACAGCGTTACATAACATGTGCAGTATGTACCCAAACAGGACATGACCTAAAGGCTGCCCTAGTTTTGGACACAACAGTTGTGATATAACAGTTGTTGTTGGTTAGATTTGTAATGTGATAAATGAAAATGTGAAGAAGACAAAGCCACTCATTTTGCAAAGAAAATACATGATATACATTAATTACACTAAATACTAAATACATTAATTAATTCATTTAATACATTCATTTGGCTAACTAAACTAAACTAAACTAAACTAAACTAAACTAAAGACAAATTGTTGAGTGATGCTTTATTGGAACTTTATTTTTAGATTATTATGTAAGTAAGTAAGTGACTCAAAGTTAACCCCAGGGATAACTTGAGTTCAGTTGAATCTTGGATTAAACATTGACTTTTCTGCCCCCTTGTGGATTAGAAAGAGATCTTTTCATAGCATGATGAGGCAGGAAAAATAGCTACCATATAATAAGATGCATTATACACTATCCTTGTGTAGAATATAGTATGTTTTAAGTAAATACACAGAACTTTCTGTAATACTGCACTAAACTACTTTTCATTATGCATAATGCTGCTGCTGCTGCTCTATATGAATGTATCATGTTTGTCACTACCTCACTGTAAATGCTGCTGTTACCTGTGCAATAACCTGTGCAATAACCCACGTGTAATACTTATACTATATTATGTGCAATACGAAATTCTTTTGAGCAGTATTACCACCTGTGAAATACTCTATTTTATTATAGTATTTTTTTTTATTATATTGTTTACTTTTTCCCTTGTATTTTTATTGCATGCTATTAGTACTTCTTGACGATCTTAGCGAGTCAACGGTTCTTCTGATCCTAAGCATTTCATTGCATTGTTGACCTTGTGTTGATCCTGCAGATGACAAATAAACAATCTTGAATCTTGAATCAGAAAGTATTTATGAAAACCTAATTATGATAGAAATCAATGAGTTACATTTCGAAGTCAAGTCATAGTCAAAGTGTACTTTGTTGTCAATTCACTATGTAACAGACATTACGCAGAGGACTGAAATTGCGTTTCACCAGACACCAAATGTGCAATTTAAACTAAAAACTAGTGATGGGCGAATGGAGCCTTGTGAAGCATTGACACCTCAGTTGCAATATTGTGTCAAATGGTTCGAAGTGTCTGAGGCCTCGGAGAAACATTTTAACAAGGATCGCTTTTTTCCCACTTGTAGATGCCATCGAAAATGAAACAAATGCCAAAAGCCGCCAAAAGTCACCAAAATCACCACTAACTTTACACAATACTCCTCACTACCCAACATTTTTAAGAAATATTGGTGCATATTTTATACTGTTGCAGTTTAGAGCTTGTCAAACCAAGGAAGCGAGTTGAACACTCTGAAGCACTCTGAACCAAGCGGAACATTCGCTGAGCCAATGAAACACTTCGATACACTGAAGCGATTGGCACGCAGAGCGAAGCAGCAGGGGGAGGGACCGACACTTCGACACTTTGGTCATGTGAGCGGCTGCTGCGAGACAGCCGAAGCATTGCTTCGGAGCAATTTGTTTCAGAAAGAACGAGACGTGCTCCAGTGCTCCGTCTCATTTGCCCATCACTACTAAAAACTAAAAACACACATGCACAAACACACACACACAGCTACACTCATGGACATGAAGTGTATACAGACATCAACAATAAATACACATAAGACAAACAGGTAAACATGTACGCTTCAACAAGAAGGAAAGTTTGGACTTCCGGTTTAGCGGCCGATGGAGTAGGACGCGTGGCTCGGAGGGCTCCCGCAAAATCGATTAAAAGTATATCAGGGCATTTTTGCTGATACTGTGGCAAGACTTTTTGGAACTTTAAATTGTTTGTTTACTTCACTGACCACCGACATGCCCGCAAAACTCAAGAACACAAGTAATTCCACGTCGGCGCAAATGCGGCCCACTGCTGCGGCTACATCCTCAGCCTCGAGTAACCCTGCTCCGGCCCCTCAGACTCCTCCGGGCGCTGCTGCACCAACTTCGGAGTTGAGCGCTGCAGACTTTAAAACTGTGCTGCTCGCCAGCCTCCGGGACGAGGTGGTGAGCATTTTTAGAGCCGAGTTGGCGGCAGCCATGTCCGATAATTTGACTAAAATAAAGTCGGAGTTACAGGATGTGAAAGCTGAGCTAAATAATTGCATCGCAACAGTGAGGGCGGAGGTGGACGGGTTAAAAACAACGGTACGCGATATGGAGGGCTCGCTGACGACCTATACAGACGACGTGGTCTCACTCCAATCTAGGGTGGACAAGATGTCATCCCAAATTATAGCTCTTGAAAACAAGTACGACGATTTGGAGGCGAGATCCCGCCGCAATAATATCAGGATTTTGGGCTTACCTGAGGAAGATGGCCCCGTCACCACGACCTCTGTCTCCACCCTATTGAAAGAAGCATTCGGCCTGGATGAACTCCCACTGGTGGACCGCGCACACAGAGTCCCACAGTCCAAGTCCGGCGGGCGTCCCCGCCCCATCGTGGCACGTTTACATTATTACTCTGACTGTGTTGATGTCCTACGGCGTGCCAGAGTTCAGCAGCGGATCAAGGTCAAGGAAGCGACGATCTCTATTTTTCCGGACTATACCGCGCGCACGGCCAAAGCTCGCGCCGCCTTCAACGATATCCGACGCCAACTCAAGGACATACCAGATGTGCGATTCGGCATAGTGCATCCAGCCCGTCTCCGGATCACAAGTAAGGGTATCACGAAAGAGTTTACATCACCAGGAGAGGCAAATGTTTTTGTAAAAACACTCAAGTAGATTTGTTCTGTGACTATAAAGTTGTCTCATCAAAGACGATAATGATGCCAAACGTGTTTTACCAATGGTGGTATTGTTTTAGTTTGTATCTTGCCACAGGTGTTAATGTTTTATAACGTTAGTATGATTATGTACTTGCTATTGTGCTATAATATGTATACTGACAATGTTATTTAGGATTAAGCAGGTTATAATTTATGTCTTATTTTTAGCCCTGTTATTTAAAACTCTATTTCTCTAATGTTACGCGGGAGTCCCCTCTGAGATTAGAGCATTGTGAAGATTACTATCAGGTCCAAAGCCCTGAGTTTTTCCTTTAGGTTTCTGACTCCTAGTGGAGTCTGCACTGGTATCCTATCATTTGGGGATGGGGTAAGGGTAAGTGCAATGGGGGGTGGTTGTGGGTTTTGGGGAAATTGGTTCGGGTTCAGAACGTTCTGCGTTGCTATTTTTTATTTATTTTTTTGTTGTTTTTTTTGTTTTTGTTTTATTTTTTTATGTTTTCTTTACCCCTGGGGCAGGTGGTTGGAAGTTGGTTTGATCTTCTCTATTTTGATACTTGATAGATATGGCCAACATAATGGGTTCAAACGTTAGATTTATTAGCTGGAATATTAAAGGTCTGGGGAGTGCTGTTAAAAGATCTAGGGTATTCTCTCATTTAAAACGCTTAAAACCTGACATTGTTTTTTTACAAGAGACCCACATGAGAACCAATGATCAGGTCAGGCTCAGATGTCCTTGGGTGGCAGATGTGTTTCATTCCAGCTTCAACTCTAAGGCCAGGGGGGTTGCCATTTTGATCGGTAAATCAGTTCCATTTACACTTACTAGGACCATTTCTGACAGGGATGGCAGATATCTGATTGTCTCTGGCACTATATTTCACACCCCTGTCCTACTAGTTAATGTGTACGCACCAAATTTTGATAATCCAGGATTCATTAATAAGTTGTTTGAGGGTCTGCCTTCACTCAATGACCACCTTCTGATTTTTGGAGGGGACTTAAATTGCACCATTAATCCTCACTTAGATCGTTCTAAAACAGGATCCTCTCATTCTCAAATGGCTAAGGCCATCAGTACTTTTATGTCCAATGGAGGTTATGTTGACCCTTGGAGATTTCGCAATTCTACTGCTAGGCAATATTCCTTTTATTCACATGTACACCAGACTTTTTCCCGTATAGACTACTACTTTATAGATTCCAGACTAATACACAAAGTGACAGACGTAGTATACCACCCAATTACTATCTCGGATCACTCACCAGTATCTTTGGATATCCAAATTTTACCAGGACCCCGGTACCCCTCACAATGGAGATTTAATACTTCACTTCTATCAGATGACAAATTTTGTAGATTGATTACAGATGCAATTGATGACTTTATTGCACTTAATCAATCAGAATCAGAGCCCATCTCAAAAACACTTTTGTGGGAATCTTTGAAGGCCTATTTGCGGGGCAAGATTATTTCATACTCTGCCTATGTGAAAAAGGTACGGGTGTCAAAAATCCAGAAACTGTTAGCTGACATAAAATCTATTGACCAGCATCTTGCAGGGGCCCATTCTGTTGGTTTGGCAAAGCGTCGGGTTGCATTACAAACAGAGTTAGACCTTATCACAACCAATGAAGCAGAGCGCCTACTACTGCATTCCCGCTCCAAATACTATGAACACGGAGACAGGGCAGGAAGACTACTTGCTCACCAGCTACGTCGCCAGGCATCCTCCCGGTTAATACCTCGCATTAAGGACACATCAGGAGTCCTGGTGGAGGAGCCTAGGCTTATTAATTCTGTATTTTCCTCCTTTTATGAGTCCTTATATAGTTCTGAATTTCCTTCAGATGTGACAGACATGTCCACCTTCTTAGGTGACCTTGACTTTCCAACCATAAGTCCGGAATTGGTTACTGAACTAGATTCAGAACTAACAGTCCAAGAACTGACCCTAGCTCTAAATAATATGCAATGTAGTAAAGCACCAGGTCCAGACGGATTTCCGGTTGAATTCTTTAAGGCATTTCATACTAAACTTATCCCTCTACTCCACTCTGTATATGTTGAATCCTTATCATGTGGCTGCCTCCCTTCTACACTGAGGCAGGCCTCTATTAGTGTTCTTCTTAAAAAGGATAAGGACCCTGATCTATGTACCTCATACAGGCCTATTTCCTTAATGAACGTTGATGCCAAAATTCTTGCTAAGGCTCTGGCCTGCCGTTTGGAAAAAGTACTTTCAACCATCATCTCTGAGGAACAGACTGGCTTCATAAAGGGACGTCAGCTTTTTTATAACGTTCGCACTCTATTAAATATTATCTATTCCAAAGAAATCATAGCCACCCCTGAAGTTGTAATATCGGTCGACGCAGAGAAGGCATTTGATAGAGTGGAGTGGCAGTACTTATTTACAGTTTTAACTAAATTTGGATTTGGAAGAGGATTTATATCATGGATACAGCTTCTTTACACATTACCTTGTGCAAGTATTACCACTAACGGTGTCCAATCTAATTATTTTGGTTTGAATAGGGGCTGCAGACAGGGCTGCCCCTTGTCACCTCTCTTATTCGCCATTGTAATAGAGCCCTTATCAATTCACCTAAGGTCTTCTCCAGTCTTTACAGGCATCACACGTTTACACAGAGAATTCAAGCTTTCGCTCTATGCGGATGATCTGCTACTGTATGTCACAGATCCTAAAGCCGTGCTCCCTGATATTCTTTCATTTTTTCAAAGATTTGGTTCATTTTCAGGGTATAAGATTAATGTCTCAAAGAGTGAATGCTATCCGGTTAATAATTCAGCAATGCAACTTTCTTCAATAGACATTCCTTTCAAATTTAGTCCCTCTGGATTTAAATATTTGGGAGTCAGTTTAACTAGATGCTACAAATCCCTTCATTCTGCTAATTTTTCACCCCTGCTGGCTGAGATTAAGGCAGACTTCCAAAGGTGGGCTTCCCTTCCTCTCAGCTTGATTGGGAGAATTAATACCATTAAGATGAGTGTCTTACCAAAGTTCTTATTTTTGTTCCAAAATCTACCGATCTTTTTACCTAAAGGTTTTTTCAAAATAATCAATAACACAGTCTCTGAATTTTTATGGAACGGCAAAATACCTAGAGTTAAGCAAAAAATACTTCAAAATTGTAAATTTGATGGCGGCCTCTCTTTGCCAAATTTTCAGTTTTACTACTGGGCAGTGAACATAACTAGAATTACATACTGGTCAAAATCACTTAACATACCATGGTGTCAATTGGAGGCGCAATCATGCCCCTCTTCATCTCTTTCAGCCTTATTAACTGGTTCGGTCTCTGTCAACCCCTCTGGCCTTACTTGCAACCCTGTGGTAATCTCTACTCTCAGGATATGGTCTCAGTTTAGGAAACAATTCAAATTTACTGACCCGACTGTTCTGACCCCACTGCTGAAAAACCATATGTTCAAACCTACATTTTCAGATCCCGTTTTTGCCATCTGGCACGATAAAGGACTGAAATGTTTTAAAGATTTCTATAAGGATGGGTTTTTCTACTCATTTACAGACCTGGCATGTGAATACAGCCTCCCACCTTCCCATCTTTTCAGATACTTTCAGGTGAGGAGTTGTGTGAGATCTTTATTTCCTAGCTTTCCGCAACTCCCTACTGGACAGGTTTGGGCTGAGCTAGTTCAATTGAACCCCTCACATAAGTCTCTTATCTCAAAAATCTATAGCACTATTCAATCATATGATAGCAATTTGACCACTAAAACAAAAGAAGCCTGGGAGCGTGAGTTGGAACTAGATTTTGATGGGCACTGGTGGGACTCTGCATTGCAATCTATTCACAAAAGTACTATTTGTGCCCGATTGACTTTGATACAGTTTAAAGTTGTGTTTAGATGTCATTACTCAAAAACAAGACTTGCGCAGATTTTTCCTTCTGTGGTGGACGTTTGTGACAGATGTGGGGGATCACCTTGTAATCTCGCACATATGTTCTTTTACTGCCCAGCCCTGAAGACCTTTTGGCAGGTTTATTTTAATACTCTGTCCAGGGTGTTGTCAAAAACAATTAATGCTTCTTTGTATGTGGCCATCTTCGGTCTCCCAGAAGACTTCCCATGTTATTCAACTACACAGCTACAGATTTTGGCATTTACTTCTCTGATTGCAAGACGCCATCTCCTTTTGCACTGGAAATCAACAAATGCCCCGTCCAGCACTCACTGGATTAATGAAGTTATGTCCTTTTTAAAAGTAGAGAAGATCAGGTACTCCAAGAAAGGTAAAATAAATAAATTCTTTACAATATGGCAACCATTTATTGACCTTTTTGAAACAATCTAAACCACCACCCCCCCCTTTTTTTTTTTTTTTTTAATTTTTATTTTATTATTATTTTTTATTTTTATTCTTAAAGTATTATTTATTTTTTATCTGTACTATGGTTATATAGGTATATATGTGTACGTATGTATGAATATGTATGTATATTGTGTGTGTGTGTATATATATGTATATATATATGTATGCAGAAGTATTTTTTGTATATGTGTGTATATGTATGTATGCATATATATATGTATGTGTAGGTTATTAATGATAGTGGTTTATCTGCTACCATTGTATTGTTATGCAATGTGACACTGCTACTTGTATTTCCATATGGCCTCAAGGTTTGAGCAATTTGTTTTTTGTTTGATAGTTCTGTGCTTATGTTCTTTTTTGTATAATAATGGAAAAGATGTGTGCATATGTTCCAAATATGAACACATGAATAAAAATATATGAAACAAAGAAGGAAAGTTTGAGGTAGAATGAAATGTGCAATATGTAAGGTGCAATAAGTGAAGGTGTAATTTGTAAAGTGTAAGAGTGCTGAAAGCTGCATGGACATCAGTGTGTGTAAGATTGTTTTTTTTGGATGTCAATAACAATTTACATTAGGGCTAGGCAGTTTGACAAAAAAAAAAGAAAAAAGAAATGAAACCTTTCCCCTCATTTTGATTGTCCTTAGGTTTAGGTTTAGTTTATTTAAAGGCGGACAGTGCAGTTTCATAAAACACATGATTACACATGGTTAAAAAAGCCAGAATTGGCCAGAAGTCTAGTTTTCATCTGTAGTCCCCTGGCCATGATGTAAAAAGGCAAAGAGCACACAATACATAGTATACAATATCATACAAAATACATATATACACACTTACTGTACAATTAAGAAAGAATACGACATCACAACATAACACAACATTTGATCATAACATCAAAATACCACAGCAGGCTTATCTGATTTTACATTAAATTTAATCTTGAATTTTGATCTTGATTAAAACTGTATTCATTGCACAGCCCTAGTTTGCATTTTGATTCAGTCTTCTTGAAACCATTTTCGGGATTTTGTTTTTACATTTGTGTGATTAATATTTTGTTAAAGAAATATTAGCTCCTATTAGCTCCCTCGTGTGTCCCAAGTGAAGTATTACAATCATCTGCAAGCCTGAGGGCTGCTGGGTCTGTGGGCGGGACCAGTCAGCAGAGTTTCACCTCTCAGCACTTTGCAGGTACAGTTTTCAAAGCAGTGATTCCAGCACATGAGAGGTCTCTGTGGAAGTGACTGCAGTTGGGAATCAGGCAGGAATGACCAGGAATCACCAGGGAGCGTAGAATGATGCAGCCAGTGTGACCTATGCAACCATGAGGAGTTTGGGGACTGTTTTTATATTGCTAGTTATTGTTTTGGGAGTTAATGGAGGTAAGGGGCTGCTCAATATGATTTTAAAAAGTAATGATTTGTGTGCTGCATTCAATGTTAAAACTGATTGGTAAGAAAATGATTGATCTCCATTCCACGGTGGTTCTACAGGTATTGCCTTAAAGCCTGAAGTAAAGAAGTTTGTTGCAGACATTTATTAATCCAGACTATTGATGCTGGTAGACATGTGGTAATATGATGGAGTACATTTTGGAGCATTCTTGTTGGTACAGATTTGTTGTCTTAGTTTGCAATGAAGGGTTTTTGAGTCAATATTGTATATTGAAACAAAAACATTTGAATTGTGTAACATTTAATGGCCTATTTAAATATGAGTGTAAAAGTACACATTTTGTTCTGTCTCTGAAGAACAGCAACTGTCAATGTTGTTGTTGTGTTAGTCTTGCATTTGATAACTACATGCCTTATACTTGAATTAACAGCAAAGGTGTCTGTGGTAGGAAGATTATATTATTAATCCAATGTTGTCGGTTTCCATAGAGACAGATTATGTATGAACCATTAATCTTAGTGCAGAGGCATGCTGGGAGAAGCTGCTGACTGGTTATTTTATTACCGCTACTTCACTACTACTTTACTATTAAACACTACCATAATATAGCATTGATATTACTTCATTATTTATCTTCATGTGTTGCTAGCAAATCAACATAGGCTTCTAGTGTTTGTTGATAAAAGTACTTTTAAAAAATAGTATACAGCTCTGGAAAAAAATAAGAGACCACTGCATTTTTTTCCCTGAAATCAGCATCTCTACATGTATTACAGCCATTCCATTCCAGCGTCTGTTGAATTCCAACACAAACACAAAGCTGAGCTACTTCAGTTCTTGCACCAGGAGTGAAATAAAGTCACCCAAGAACAATGTGAAAGACTTGTGGAGAGCATGCAAAGACGCATGAAAGCTGTGATTAAAAATAAGGGTTATTGCACCAAATATTGATTTCTGAACTCTTCTTAAGTGTAAACATTAGTATTATGTTGTTTTAAAATGAATTTGCATCGTTGTTTCTTTGCATCGTTTGAGGTCTGAAAACATGTATCTTTTTTTGTTATTTTGACCATTTGTCATTTTCTGCAAATAAATGCTCTAAACGATAATATTTTTATTTGAAATTTGGGGGAAATGTTGTCAGTAGTTTATAGACTCAAACAAAAATGTTCCTTTTGCCCAAACACATACCTATAAGTAGCAAAATCAGAAAAACTGATAATTTTGCAGTGATCTCTTATTTTTTCCAGAGCTGTATATAAGTATGTGTATATATTTTTTTAACTATTGAAATTATTAATTGCCCATACCAAAAAATATGCATAATGATTCCTAGGGATCAAATAAAAACATATATACTGTATCTCCTTTTAGTTAGAAATTATTTAGAAATTTAGCTCTGTGCATTTCTGAGTTGTTGCACACTTCCAGTTGGCATTATTTGGTTCGTGATGAGGGTTAATTAACATCCAGTGACCCGCATCAGAGTCCATTAGCTTTCATTAATTGACTTCAGATCAAAGTTGTTAAGAGCAGAGCTGACATTATATCGACCAACTTCTATGTCAATATCCGTAAATGGAATAATTGAGAGTTTCCGGACAGGCCAACGCAGAATGAAGATCACTATTCATTTGTCTAAAAATGCCAACAGTGTTTGCAAAATATTTCCTCTTATTGCATCAATAGGTTGTGTTCACATCCTAGAATTTGATAATGTCATAATATTAGATATGTTTTGGAAGAAAAACATTGAAACTTAAGATCCTTTGGGGGTAAATAATAATAAAAAATCACCACTTTCTGAATAAATTCACTTTTTTAAAATTTATACTGACAAAGACAATCAATTTGTACTAGTTTTTCACATGGATGGACACGGTAATTACAGAGATATGAACTTTAAACTAGGTGAACAAATCTTCAATATGACAGCGAAACAGTATTGGATTCTGATCTATCCTCCTTCTTGACGTTAAATCTTTCTTTGGGTGTTTCAGCAGTGTCCTTCTTTGGTGATGGCTACATCCACCTGCGGGCAGTTGAGTCCTCGGTCCAGACCACCGTCCACATCAGATTCAGGACCTCTTCTCCAACAGGGCTGCTGTTTGTGGCAGCTGGAACCAGAGACTTTTTACTAGTGGAGCTCACCTTGGGGCACCTGCAGGTATTTCATAAATCAGTAATTGAAAGGTGTTCACGTCAGAAAAACATTTTAATAACTATAGCTTGCTTTGCCAATTTGCCATGAGGAAGTGATTAGTGTCTTATTACTGTATAGTAGTAATAGAAATGGATTTAATGTGTTTAGTAAGAAAAATAGTCTTGTGAGAAATTGTCCGCAGGTCCATTGATGCCTTTATATTAATTTACTCCTGTGAGGATGGCCGGAGGGGGGACGCCATGCACACGTGTGGGTGTCAGATAGCTTGCAGATAAGAAAAATAAACCCTATGGCACTGAGCACAGAACAAGTTTCTTCTTGAATCTGGTTTGGAGTGGCTGACAAGACCCAATGTGGTATGTGTTATGGTAGAATAAGATGTAAGTGTTAAGTGTGGCTTCTGTTTATCTATTATTGTCACTTTTTAACTTGTGGATTTAAAATGCTGCTTGTAATAATGTTGTGCTGCACTGTGGGTGAGGGGTTTCCCTGCAGTACATACAGCTCTGGAAAAAAATAAGAGACCACTGCAAAATTATCAGTTTTTCTGATTTTACTACTTATAGGTATGTGTTTGGGCAAAAGAAACATTTTTGTTTGAGTCTATAAACTACTGACAACATTTCCCCCAAATTCCAAATAAAAATATAATCATTTAGAGCATTTATTTGCAGAAAATGACAAATGGTCAAAATAACCAAAAAAGATACATGTTTTCAGACCTCAAACAATGCAAAGAAACAAGATCAAATTCATTTTAAAACAACATAATACTAATGTTTACACTTAAGAAGAGTTCAGAAATCAATATTTGGTGCAATAACCCTTATTTTTAATCACAGCTTTCATGCGTCTTGGCATGCTCTCCACAAGTCTTTCACATTGTTCTTGGGTGACTTTATTCCACTTCTGGTGCAAGAACTGAAGTAGCTCAGCTTTGTGTTTGTGTTGGAATTCAACAGACACTGGAATGGAATGGCTGTAATACAAGCGCAGCGGCCCCTCCCCTAACCACTCTCATCACTGTCCTACCTGGTTAGTGGAGAAACGAAATTTCGAATTACTGTACTCTATGTACATGTACATATGGTTTTTCGACAACAAAGCAAACTATGACTATGACTTTGTAGAGATGCTGATTTCAGAAAAAAATGCAGTGCTCTCTTATTTTTTTTCCAGAGCTGTACATAAAGAGAGGTTAAAATATGGTTAAAACAAGACATTATAATAGGCATTCTTCCAACACTAAATTCATAGCATAAAATTTGGGGAGTTTCATTACAATATCTATGTATATTTCTCTGTCCCATATAGGTCCGTTTGGATTTGGGTTCTGGTGAACGCTCCCTCCACTTCGAAAAGCACCTCAATGATCTGACTTGGCACTCCATGCAGCTGACCCATGACCGCCATAACATCACCCTAACTGTAGACCGCAACTCCCACACCAACCTCCACCTGCCTGGCCCTGATCTGGAACTCAGAGTCAGCGATGGCTTATTCGTTGGTGACAAAGCTTGGCTAACACACCCCTACCTCTCAAACAGCACTCTTGGATTCAGGGGCTGCATGGACGAAGTCGTTTTCAATGAGCATAACTTACTTTCCAGTCTTAGGCCTTATTCTGGCTATAAAAGTGTTTATGAGGTTTCTCTGGGATGCAGCCCACAGTTCTCCGCTTCTGAAGAAGATCCTGTCAGTTTTTATAGCTCTAAAGCTTTCATGGCACTTCCAACGTGGGAGGTGCCACAAGAGGGGGTGTTCGAATGTGAACTGTACCCCTCTGCAGATGGAGTAGTTTTATATAGCTTAGGTAATCATGAAGCGTTTGTTGCCATAGAGATCCAAAATGGTTACCTAATGGCTACAGTCGGCAAAGGAAAGACCAAAATGAAGTTGCGTTCTTTGTTGCAACTTAAAAGCAGTGTTTCGTGGTATCCCATCGAGCTGCGCCTGCTGCCCCACAAAATGCAGCTGAAAGTGGGGGAAGAATTACTGATGACCAATCTCACCATGAAACTTCAGGCTATTCAACTCAAAGGAAATCTGTACATTGGTGGTCTAAGCGAACAGGCAAGGCGAAGTGGACAGTTATCTATTCAGCCAGAGGGGCAACTTGGCTCTTTTAAAGGGTGTCTCAGAGAAATGAAAGTCAATGGACAAAAAGCTGGACTCCCCCAAGCGACTGTTACAAAGGATGTGACCACAGAATGTGATAGGCGGGATGTAACAGTAACTACTACAAGCCCAATAGAGTCTACCGAGATGGGTGTTACCACAGCACAACCAGCCGTCAACACCAGGAAGCACCTACAGTTTGTGGTGTTGAAGAGGTTAGAAGTAGCAGAAGGAGGGCGGGCAACTCTAGAACAAAAACATATTAAGGTAAAATATGTGACTTCATTCATTCACACTGACGCAATTGCATAATTCTGTAAATGTTGCTTAAATGCACAGAATTAACAGTAATGAATGAAAGAAAAAAATAGTTGGTTATATTGTAAAGGCTAACTAGTCAAACTTTACTTTTTAATACAATGGAAATAACAAGGTAACTGGAAATAATGATGGATAAATGCATTTTGTTGCCCTGTTTCTAGAAAATACTAACTATGTTTTATGGCAATTTACAAGATTAATGATATAACCATAACTTAAAGCAGAATTATATTGAATTATATTTTCATAGAATTTTAATATGGATATGTTTGTTTGTATAAGCCTACATACTTTTTTTTTTTTTACCTAAATACTATTCTATTGCCATTTTTACTCATTAGTCTGTTCAAAAAGACAAATCTGATGCAAACTGGGAATGACACACATATTAGTAAAATGGTCATCATCGGTACCAATATAATATGATATAATATATTATAATACAATACAATACAATACAATACAATACAATACAATACAATACAATACAATATAATATAATATAATATAATCAATATCTGAACCGATATAACACCCATTCCATTCTTACAGGTTATTTGTCATGTCCCTTTGAATTGGATACATTTGTTTTCCCCATTTTCTTCCACTTTCTCCATATATTGTCCAGGTCCGCTGCCCAGATCACAGTGCACCGGATAAATGAAACATGCAAATTACTAATGCAGTGTATAATTTTAAATATACTTAATTTCTAGGTCAACTTGAATTACCGAAAACTCCAAATCCACCCATCTCAGCTGATGTTCCACATTGAAGCCCAGCCCATCCACGGACACCTCCGTCTGGACCTCCTCCCCAGCTCAGATCTGTATGCAGATGGAGATCAGGAGATGGCTGGACCACAGGGAGACCTGACCTTTAGCGTTGTGGAGCTATGGCAGGGCCGAGTCATTTACGTCCACAGTGGATCGGAGGAGCCCAGTGACTTCTTCATATTCTCAGTCTTCAGCAGTGGAAAGAAAGAGCTCCCCCTGTTTTTGAAAGGCAACCGTCTGCACCGCTTTGACATCAGCATCAGTCCTGTCAATGACGCCCCAGTGCTGAGTCTGCCAGAGGGGAACCTGTTCACAGTGCTGGAACACTCCAAAAGACAGGTAAATAGTGAAAGGATTGTTTGATATAGTGTGTGGTTTATAGTCTAATAATGCACTTGCAAAACCTGCAGTTGACAACTGAAGTGCTCAGAGTGACTGATCCAGACAGTGCTCCAGAGGACTTGGTGTTTAACTCACTGGCAGATATAAGAACTGAGGCGGGATACCTAGAACACCAAGATTACCCTGACAGGTTAGTGGTTCACTGTTGATAAATATTATATTAGTTTTATTAGAAAAAGGTGATTTCTTTCATTTGACCTTAAAGTATAAGGGTCAGTTTTAAGTAATTTATTTTTATTAATTTAGTTACTAATATTTTTCTGCACATTAAAAAAAATTGTGGAATAGAAAGTTCAGATATATTCTGAAATATAGAGACCCCTGCAAAACTATCAGTTTTTCTGATTTTACTACTTATAGGTATATGTTTTGGCAAAAGGAACATTTTTGTTTGAGTGTATAAACTACTGACAACATTTCCTCCAAATTCCAAATAAAAATATTATCATTTAGAGCATTTATTTTCAGAAAATGACAAATAATGGTCAAAATAACAAAAAAGATACATGTTTTCAGACCTCAAACAATGCAAAGAAACAAGATCAAATTCATTTTAAAACAACATAATACTAATGTTTACACTTCAGAAGAGTTCAGAAATCAATATTTGGTGCAATAACCCTTATTTTTAATCACAGCTTTCATGCGTCTTGGCATGCTCTCCACAAGTGTTTCACATTGTTCTTGGGTGACTTTATTCCACTCCTGGTGCAAGAACTGAAGTAGCTCAGCTGTGTGTTTGTGTTGGAATTCAACAGACGCTGGAATGGCTGTAATACATGTAGAGATGCTGATTTCAGAAAAAAAAATGCAGTGGTCTCTTATTTTTTTTCCAGAGCTGTATTTTTGATAAAGTTTGACAAACATCTTAAAGTGCTACACTGTGGCCATTATTCATCCTCTCCACACTTGGTGGTGTTAAACTTCTTCTTCTGAACGTACAATGGCCTTGGGGTAGATTGACTGACTGACACAACAACAGCATATTGAATGCACCGTGAAATAGCGCTGCCTTATTTACTTCCGTTTTCCTGCGTTTTATAGGCCCATAAATATATTCTCATTGCAAGACCTGAATAGCAACAAGATAAACTTTGTGCACAGTGGGGCTCCAAACTCCAGATTGACACTGCGAGTTAGTGATGGAGAAAAGGTTAGTAAGACCAGTTGCTTACTCAACATACATATTTGAATAGAATTATAAAATACAGCGATAACATTTTCATCATTACTCCCCATCCAGTTCAGCAACACTGTCACTTTAAGGATCATGGCTGTCCCTCTTGAATACAAACTGGTCAACAACTCTGGCTTGGAGGCAGGCCAAGGCAAACCAGCTATTATTTCAACCAATCAGCTTGCTGTTCAAGTCAACGTTCCCGACCAGGGATTGGACATTCGCTATGATGTCATCGAGCTGCCTCAATACGGCGACCTCCAGAGGCTGCACTCCAGTGGTGAATGGAAATCCACAACTTCCTTCTCCCAGAAATTTTTAGAAAAAGACCGCATCAGATATGTCAACACATACTATGGTATTCAGAGTCAAAGCAACGCCACAGACCAGTTTAAATGTAAAGTAAACATTGGTTTGCATGGCACAGAGGAGATAGTAATCCCTATAAGGATCCATTGGATACACTTTAAGGTAACAAGAAGCAAAATGGAACTAAATGGTGTTCAGGAAGCTGTTATAACCCCTGAACATCTGCATGCTCTTTACAAAGGTGTGATACTTAACGAAAGCGAGCTACATTTTAGGCTGTTGACCATTCCTAAAAAAGGACAGATATATTTTAACAACAAAATTCTTCTTCTAATTAACTCAACTTTTAGCCAGAAGAATATTACAGATGGATTGCTAAAGTATAAACTTATCAACAAAGTCCAAGAAGACACAAGAGATACGTTTACTTTTCAGTTATTCACACCGCAAGCCGATTCAGCCAGTTATGATTTTAGAATTAATATTAGGGCAGAGTCCAATACTATTACAGTACAAAACAAAGGGCTTTCCATTTTAGAAGGAGCCAGTAAAGTTATTACACAGGAAGTCCTATTCACTCACACGGCAAGTAACCAGGAAGTGGAATACAAAGTCATAACACCTCCAAAAAATGGTTATCTACGAAGGATAAATCTCTCCAATTCAACTTCTATCAATGACAATATCAAAACGTTCACAAATCAAGAGATAATACAGGAAAGAATTATGTATGTGCATGATGACAGTGAAACCAAGCAGGACTTCTTCACTTTTCAAATAGCAGTTTTCAAACCACAGAAGCATGGCGTCAAGAAGGAGGACAGGGACCCAGAGGAGCACAGGTTCAATATTTCAGTGCAGCTTGTCAATGATCAGAAACCGATAAGAGTGGTGGATAAGGTCTTCCATGTGGCTCGGGATGGACAGAGGTTGGTGACCCTGAAAGACCTGCGTTTTCGGGACGAGGACTCAGATTTTGATGACAGCTGGTTGGTCTACACGCGGAGGGGGATTCCGATGGGGGAGCTGGTGCGGGCCGGTGATCCCAACCGCAAGATGTATGAATTCACACAGCAGGATCTTGAGCAGGTCAGCAGTGTCTTTTTAAATAGGATTGTTTGAAAATGATAATTATTCAACATTCTTTTTAAATAGTCCTCAAGCAAAGTGCACAAGCATATTTTATTATCTTTTTTTTTTTTTCATAATGCGAGTCAGTCCTAGAATAAGTGAGGCCCCAGCATAAAATTAAAACATGACATTAAATTTTTTGTTCTATACATTTTGGTTGTGCTTACTACACTGAAAAGCCCTAGGAAACCACCTTGTGACTGTAATCCTCCACAGACCTAACTCTTATTATTCCATGGAGAATGTTCAGAAATATGTTTTTTATTTCCATGGACTCATGCAGGTGATGCACCATCTCCAGAAATGTACATACTGTACAAAGTTCAAAGTTCAGTTTTTCTGATTTTACTACTTATAGGTATGTGTTTGGGCAAAAGGAACATTTTTGTTTCAGTCTATAAACTACTGACAACATTTCCCCCAAATTCCAAATAAAAATATTATCATTTAGAGCATTTATTTGCAGAAAATGACAAATGGTCAAAATAACAAAAAAGATACATGTTTTCAGACCCCAAACAATGCAAAGAAACAAGATCAAATTCATTTTAAAACAATATAATACTAATGTTTACATTTAAGAAGAGTTCAGAAATCAATATTTGGTGCAATAACCCTTATTTTTTAATCACAGCTTTCATGCGTCTTGGCATGCTCTCCACAAGTCTTTCACGTTCACATTGTTCTTGGGTGACTTTATTCCACTCCTGGTGCAAGAACTGAAGTAGCTTAGCTTTGTGTTTGTGTTGGAATTCAACAGACGCTGGAATGGAATGGCTGTAATACATGTAGAGATGCTGATTTCAGAAAAAAATGCATTGGTCTCTTATTTTTTTCCAGAGCTGTAGATATTATATTATTATTATTATTGTACTTGAATTTTGGCAATACATTTTCTGTTGCTTATAAAAAGTACTGTTTGACTAAAAAGTACAGACCTTGTTTTACATTTATCTCACATTTACTCTTTCAGAACAAGGTCTTATTTATCCACAGAGGAGTAAGTTCTGGGCGTTTTGTGCTCTTTGTAACTGATGGGAAACATTACGTCTCTGCACTACTAGAGGTAAGAATTACTGCTATTAATCTATACATTTATAATGACACACATTTACTAATTATAATTTATGTTTACTGTAGGTAATGGCCCAAGATCCCTATTTACAAGTGGAAAACAATACAGGCATCATGGTCCATCGAGGTGGAGTTACTATTTTATCATCAGCCAACCTCAGCGTCGTCAGCAATCTGGACATTAGAGACCCAGAGGAATTAAAATTTGAAGTATTCCTCCCTCCGGACCATGGCCTCCTCCACTTTATCGACAAAGATTTTGAGCCTGTAACAGAGGCAGATGCAGTTTCTACATTTACCCAGCGCGATTTGGTGACTGGACGCTTGGCTTATCGTCATGATGGAAGCCAGGAGCTGTTTGATGTGCTCAATGTGACAGCCAGAGCCAAAGAAGGTAGTGGAGGTCGTGGTTCAAACACTGGGAGGAGAGAAGTTAATTTGGACATTGGAATTCCAGTGAAAATTTACCTCAAAAGCCACCAGAGGGAGCCAACGGTTCTCAATATTCAGCCTGTGGTAGTGGAGGAGGGGTGCAAAATCTCAATTACTAGACAATATTTAGAGGTAAGAATCAAAGTTTTTATTTTAAACGGTAATAAACTATAATAAATTGTGCTTTCTTGTTTTATAGGTGATCCATGAAAACAGTCAACCTTCTGAAATAGATTTTACTGTCAAAAGTCCTCCCTCTTATGGCACAATCCAAAGGAATTCATCAGGCCAGGTTTACATTGATTTCATTCTTACTATATTGTATTACTTACATACAGTATATACAGTATTATGGCCAGTCACTTCCCTTCCAAAGTAGTCCTATGGTATCTTTAACTTTCACTTTCTCTCTGAAAAGTATAGTGTAGTATAGTATAAGTATAGTTTTATGCAGTGCTTTGATTGTAGGACAGGTTGTACTTTTTGAATGCCCTGAATTCCTACAATGTCTTTCACGATATCTAAAGCGCATTATTTTACATTATTCATTTACTCTGTGCTCGGCTGTGGTAAGCTACTTTGTGGTCACAGTTTCCCTGGGACAGACTGACATAAGCAAGGTTGCAAATGTGCACCATCATCACATACCACATTCAGACTTGGTAAGTTGGGTGTGATGACAGTGATGGATGAGCACTCTAATCAGTGAGTCACTCCAAATTGATGGCTTCAGCCTTCAACTTCTGGAAAATACTGATTAAATAAATATAGTAAATGATAAAGTTTTTCCAGTTTGTCATTGTAATTTTAATAACATTATAATTTTAGTATCATGCATATATGTAACTACATATAACATGTATGTGCCTGCTGTTTTGTATTTTTCATTCTGCAGGGAAATGCAGGGATGGTAGTGTCATCTTTTACCCAAGAAGATATTAACCAGGGTTATATTATTTACCGTCAACATTCTTCAGAACGCACAAATGACTCAATTCTAATGGAAGCAACTAATGGGGTGACCACAGTGGGACCCATCAGGCTGGAAGTTCACATCATACCACTACTTCTACCACTGAAGGTATCATCTTCACAAAACAGGCAAAGAAATATGTTTTAGAATTTTATTATCATAATTTCCGATGGAGGACAAATTAAAGTTAATGAAAGAAATCTCCAAACTGAAAATCTACAGATGTTGTACCATATCAGTATTCGTTCGGGATGGAGTCCGCCACTGGCTTACTTTAAACGATTTTAAAGTAACAACAGTCGCCCCTGTATGATTGAACAATGTTGCTACTTCATTATAAGATAAGACTTTATTGATCTCACACAGGAGAAATTCACTTGCCACATTAGCTCCAGACAGTTTACTGCAAAATAAAGTTAGAACAAAAAAGTGCATACAGACAAGATAAGTAATAACTATATTATGCTATTGATTTAAAATATTATGCCATTTTTGTTCTTTAGAGCGTAGTCATGAGATGTGAACACAACCTATTAGTAATCTCTCTCATTGTCTAGGTGTCAGATTTAAGGTTGGATGAGGGCTCGTCGTTCACGCTAACACCTGACATTATCAAAGTCAACAGTCGTCACTTTACAGGGATGAACTTCCTCTACGAGGTGGTTGCTCCGCCTCGACACGGACATCTGGAGCACAGCAGAATCCCAGGAATGCCCATAACTGCATTCACTCATTCAGAGGTTGTGTCATGAAAACTGTCCAACTTGTGCCACATGGGAACATTAGGATAGTAGAGAGAGAATCTGTTTGAATCTGTTTTTCAATGTCTTCGAAAAAAAATCACTATTTAAAGATCCCATGACATGGTACTTCTTGATGCTTTTATATGGCTCCTTAATGGTTCCCTAATACTGTAAATGAATCCTTCTTCAAAATCAACACTCAGTGCATGAGAAACAGAGATAAGCTGAGAAAGAGTAATTTTTCTCACTCTGAACACTCTATAATGGGCGTTGTTGCTTGAATGCAAATGAGGAGAAAAGAGCTGGCCAATAGTAGAGGGTGGGGGCGTGGTCAAACGCTCCGCTCTCTGCTCTGAGCGCTCTCTGATCCATTTCCTTGTTTTTGCACGGGGGGAGAGATTTGAAGCGTTCCATTGAAAAATAAACACATTTCCACATAAAATAAAATTAAACCACTGCTGTTCAAAGGTCCAGAGGCTCAGATAAAGGACTTCCGAGCCTAGAAACACTCGGACGTGCCTCCAGGCAAATAAAAAAACGCATTTCGCATTGCCTAGCGCATTCGCAGTCCAAACTCTCTGGGCGTGATTTACAGAGACGCTGAGTACAGACAGACGGGGGTGGAACTGCATTTGCATTTCTTTTTTCGATCTGACGTCAATAAGGTGCCTTGTTCAAAATCGCCCGTTTGAGCTTCGATTTTTTGTAACGCAGAAAAGGAACGCAAATGCTCAGTTTAGACATTTCGCAACTTTTAACCATGGGGAGGGGGCCTAAACAGGGTAGGGGAGCTCACATTAACGTTCAAAAACCTCAGAAAGTGAAAATTTCATGCCATGGGACCTTTAAGTAAAGTACCAACCAGAAAATACATGATATGAATTAACATATATTTTTCTGTCTTTAGGTGGAGCGTGAGTTTGTCTCTTACATTCATGATGGAAGTGAAACTCTGACTGACAACTTCACGCTTGTGGCAAATCAAACTGAAGTCAGAAAGCACAGTTTGCCCTGTACAGTTCATGTTGTCATTATACCAGTGAATGATGAAAGCCCTACTGTCACCATCAACAAAGGGTTAAAGGTCGGTAATTATGGTATTACGGCATCATTTTAGATTCTATTGACCTCATTTGCCTCATTTTTAGGTGTGGGTGGGGTCTGTCACTGAAATATCTGTGGATGACCTCAGTGCAGAGGACTTGGACACTCCATCTGCTGGGCTGGAGTTTGTGATCACTCCACCCAGCAACGGCCACCTGGCTCTGAAGAGTGCCCCCTCCAGGCACATCCTCAACTTCACCCAGCACCACATAGAAACAGGACAGCTTGTATTTGCACACAATGGTAAATGCAAATATATATATATTAAAATAACAAATGTGTTCTTTAATCATTCACTACTGCTTTTCTTTACAGGTGCTTCGACTGGTGGGTTTCACTTTCAAGTGAATGATGGTGTCCATTTTGCTCCTCGTCAGATTTTTAGCACTGCTGCACATTCACTAGTCTTGACTCTTCAAAAGAATCACCCATTAGAGGTCTATCCAGGTATAACTAGTGTGAAAATAAATATATCCTCCTGAGAACCGGCCCATTCATTTGTGTCCTTTATAGTGGACATTGATTTAACCAGTCTATCGTTTAAGTGCTAGTTTGTGGCTGCATGGTGATAGATAGATAGATAGATAGATAGATAGATAGATAGATAGATAGATAGATAGATAAAAGGGTGTCTAAAAACTTTTTGAGGTGACTGTAGAAGCTTGTCAGAGATGTTGGTCCTCAAAAAAATATGTTTTTGTTTGGTTCTTCACATGGATTTAACACTATCACAGTCCATTACAGATGGCAAGTTACAACATTATGAGTTAAAAATAAAATTAACAAAATTTAAATGATAAGGTGTTCATTTAATAGAAAATTAATAGAAAATTTTGAAATACACTTTTTTCTTCAGGTCCCAGGAGGATATTGTATGATGTGAGGGGTAGGCAGTGATTAAATAATACACATTTTTCTATTTCTTTCTTTGTTTCTTTATAGGCTCAGTCACTCCCATCACAGCTCAGCAGCTTCAGGTGGTCTCCAGTGACATCAGCCACATGAGCAGGAATCACTCCGTGGCGTTTGCTGTCACGACTCCTCCTAAACTAGGCCGCCTGGTCCAGCGCTTATCAGACAACTCCACACGGAACATCTCAACATTCACTCAAAACATGGTATGCTTAAGTGTGCTGCTCGTTTATCTACGCCTTAATACTGCATGCAAATTGAAAAGATACATACAGCTCTGGGAAAAAAGAGAGCACTGCAAAATGATCTATTTCTGATTTTATTACTTTTAGGCATGTGTTTGGGCAAAAGAAACATTTTTGTTTGAGTCTATAAACTACTGACAAAATTTCCCCCAAATTCCAAATAAAATATTAGCGTTTAAAGCATTTATTTGCAGAAAAACAACATAATACTAATGTTTACACTTAAGAAGAGTTCAGAAATCAATATTTGGTGCAATAACCCTTATTTTTAATCACATCTTTCATGCGTCTTGGCATTCTCTCCACAAGTCTTTCACATTGTTCTTGGGTGACTTTATTCCACTCCTGGTGCAAGAACTGTAGTAGCTCAGCTTTGTGTTTGTGTTGGAATTCAACAGACGCTGGAATGGAATGGCTGTAATCATGTAGAGATGCTGATTTCAGAAAAAAATGCAGTGGTCTCTTATTTTTTTTTCCAGAGCTGTAATACACATCCATACAGTACATACACAAGAATATTTCCTATAGATTACAGAGGGCCTTAAGATATCTTTTTTGTATTGAAAAATTTAAGTTGTTTATATTTTTTCAAGTTAAATGCAGGACAAGTGCTGTATCAACAAAACAAGCCTGAGATGGTTGGCTGGTCGGCTACAGACACTTTCTCGTTCACCGTGTCCTCACCTCCTGCTTTCCTCCCTCCTCACACCTTCTCCATCCTGATCTCTTTTCAAGCTAATGAGCATCACGACCAACCTTATAAGACCAAGCTACTAAACAATGCTGGTAAGTAATAATGCATAATAAACCAAATCAAATTCCCTAAGCACCCTTATAACCTTAATGTTATGTCTGTTAAGGTGCCGTGGTGGCTGAGGGAGGCAAGGTAAAAATTGACAGATCTAAACTTGATGCCACAAATTTAATCATGAAGCTACCAGACGCTGAGCAAAAAGGCCATTACATTATGTACAGTGTGGTTTCTTTGCCAAAGCATGGAGTTTTGTCTATCCGGGGACAAAATCTAACAAGGTACTACTCTTATTCTATAGGCTATATCTCATAAATGTATGCATACATTTATTATGTAGGACTTGGAATATTCAAATGGTGTTATCATATTTCTCATTGCAATAATCATTATTCAACCTATATAATACCTTCCTCCCATGGACCTGTGGATCCATGGGGACCGGTGCACTGTGATCTGGGCAGCGGACCTGGACCGTTGCCACCGCGACCCGAAAATATGGAGAAAGCGGAAGAAAATGGGAAAAAAAACAAAAAAAACTACATAATATTATTGTTAATTTAAATGTTAAAACAGCCAGTAGTTCTACTGTATTTCACATTTTATTTCATTTCATTTATTTATTTCAGGACAATGTACAGCCACATAATGCCAAAGGCAGAGATGCTTGTACCAGATTATAGCTTGAAAGCTAATTTCCATCTGTAGTCGTTTAGGGAAAAGAGGACAAGGGACATTATATACAGTGCAACAAAAAAACATACATACTTCATACTCTCAGACACACATACTCCCATTCATCCTCATCATACATTGTAATACCAACCAGATTGTGCTTGTCCAGTACGAGACAGTGGTGATATAATTGTGTCTTTTTATCACGGATTTTGAGTGCATGTTTGTAAATTGATTCTAAGAGCTTCAAAGTGGTTTTATTTGCTTGTGACCAGCTTGAAATGCAATATGAGAAATGTGTACAGTACAGTATCATCAAATTTAAATAACTTTTTGCTGCTTCTATAGAAAGCGAGTTCCTTATGTTTTTGAAAGTTGCCAAGTATTTTAAGGTTTTACTAATCTTTTTCACATGCTTTTTGAAATTAAGAGAAGAGTCTAATAGGAGCCCTAGATATTTAGATATTGTCCAATGGAGACAAACAAGTGACACCACCAGGTCAAGACACATGTTAAAGAGAGTGAACCTGCTTTAAAGCTGGCAGACCTTGTACCTTGAAATGTTACATAGTGCACCTTTTTATATTATGAACACAAAATACTATTAATGTTTTGCTATTACATTCCTTGCATACTTGCTAATGTTTGTTTTTTGTATTGTATTCCATTGTATTCTATTGTGTTATGCATTTCTCGTATAGAAGAGGAACTAATCCTTGCCTGCTTTTGGTTCCATCTAGGGAAAAACCCGACTTTTCCCAGGCCACATTAAACAAGCACGGCATCACCTATCTCCATGACGACTCGGAGACCACCAGCGACAGCTTCACTTTCCGAGCCTGGGTCGCACCTCTGGACATTTCCTCTTCCTCTGCCCTTTCCTCTCTCAAAGTTCTGTCCTCTGAATCTTCCTCTTACTCCCCTCTGTACTCAGCTTCGTCATCCTCCCCGTCTCCATCTTTATCGGACCAGGTTTCCCATCGACACAGCAAAATCAAAATGGCAGTGACTGAATCGTTCAACATCACGGTGACACCAGTGAACGACCAACCTCCACTCATCAGGACTCGAGGCCCCAGCTTGAAAGTGGTAGTGGGGGAAAGAGTTTTGCTTGGACCAGACTATCTTCAGGTAGGAAGGAATTACTGAATTATGGTTTTGTTTAGGGACCATATAATAATGGCTGTAAATGAACCAAATGTAAAAGGTGTGATAAGTGCTCATTACATCCCAATTAGTATTTATAAAGGACTTATTTATGCTTATAAAGCAGTATTAAGTATACCACCATTAATTATTTTCTTTCCCATAATGTAGTCTTCATTAACATTATTAGCGATACATATAACAGTGTAGTTACCCAGTCTGTCTATCAATAGCATATAGTATAGTATGTTTTGATTAATTTGACAAATTCATTTCACTAATTAAGATTTAGAGAGTCTCAGAACGAATTTGGATAAATTTTTTATGAAACCCTGCAAAGTGACAGCTGTTGTAATATCAGGCTAAACAAAATGAATTCATATGAATAATAAAAATATTTTACTTAACTTCACTCCCAATTCATTTGTATATGAAAAGTACATTTTTTTATTGGATAAGACAATATTACGTTTACACTGTATGTTGCTCCAAACCAGGCCACTACTACTAGACATGATATTACATTCATCAGATGTAATTCTACTGTAAATTCTTGTCCATTTCCAGGTTGAGGATCATGACACTCCCCCAGAGGAGCTGCATTACATGGTGATCAGTAAACCCAACAACGGCTACCTGACTCTGGGAGAAAGACCAGAGCCAGTGACGTCCTTCACTCAATATGATGTCAACCGTGGGCGCCTACATTTTATACAGAAGGTGAATGACTCTTTTTTCTCTAACTTACAATAATCAAATACAAATTGTTAAAGATCCCATGACATGGTACTTCTTGATGCTTTTATATGGCTCCTTAAAGGGATATGCCACCCCCAGGTCAAATTTGGGCATCTCCCCACAGTCTAGAGACTAAAATAAGTGGTGGAAAGCGTTTTCCTGCTCACCCAGCCATTGTCCGAGTCTGTCGCCACTGACCGCCGCGGTATCTGGTGCTCCTCCGCCTTAGACTGGAGTCTAACGTAGCCAGAGAAAGATTTCGGCCAAAAGGAATTAATTTGCTCGCTGCGTTTCCCAATTACTTTGTGTGTAGTGCGCATTCATATCGAGTGCAAATAAATGTGCAAACCAACACGGAGAGCTTGCCTTGGTCATTTTGGGTGGGAACTATTTTCCAGTGCGTAAGAATACAGCCGTATCACGCACCACGTTGTGCAACAGGGGAACTCCCTTCCCGGTGCGTAACTGGGATTCCCCTGGTAGCGTGCTGCGTGATACGGCTGTATTCTTACGCACTGGAAAATAGTTCCCACCCAAAATGACCAAGTCAAGCTCTCCGTGTTGATTTGCACATTTATTTGCACTCGATATGAATGCTCACTACACACAAAGTAATTGGGAAACGCATCGAGCAAATTAATTCCTTTTGGCCGAAATCTTTCTCTGGCTACGTTAGACTCCATTCTAAGGCGGAGGAGCACCAGATACCGCGGCGGTCAGTGGCGACAGACTCGGACAATGGCTGGGTGAGCAGGAAAACGCTTTCCACCACTTATTTTAGTCTCTGGACTGTGGGGAGATGCCCAAATTTGACCTGGGGGTGGCATATCCCTTTAATGGTTCCCTAATACTGTAAATGAATCCTTCTTCAAAATCAACACTCAGTGCATGAGAAACAGAGATAAGATGAGAAAGAGTCATAAATATCTCTCTCAAACACTTTATTCTGGGCGTTGTTGCTTGAATGCAAATGAGGAGAAAAGAGCTGGCCAAGAGTAGAGGGTGGGGGCGTGGCCAAACTCTCCGCTGTCAGCTTTCAGCTGATCCATTTCCGTGTTTTTGCACGAGGGGAGAGATTTGAAGCGTTCCATTGAAAAATAAACACATTTCCACAGAAAATAAAATTAAACCACTGCTGTTCAAAGGTCCAGAGGCTCAGATAAAGGACTTCCGAGCCTAGAAACACTCGGACGTGCCTCCAGGCAAATAAAAAACGCATTTCGCATTGCCTAGCGCATTCGCAGTCCAAACTCTCTGGGCGTGATTTACAGAGACGCTGAGTACAGACAGACGGGGGTGGAACTGCATTTGCATTTCTTTTTTCGATCTGACGTCAATAAGGTGCCTTGTTCAAAATCGCCCGTTTGAGCTCCGATTTTTTGTAACGCAGAAAAGGATCGCAAATGCTCAGTTTAGACATTTCGCAACTTTTAACCATGGGGGGGGGCTAAACAGGGTAGGGGAGCTCACATTAACGTTCAAAAACCTCAGAAAGTGAAAATTTCATGCCATGGGACCTTTAAGAATAACATATGCCTTTTTGGGTTATTACATCATAGGAAGAAAGCATTTATTTTATTTTATTCTTGAAAAATGGCTATCTGACTTTCCCTAAATATATGACCTGGTTTGATTATTTTGAATAATTTCAAATACATTCAGAGCAATGGGCGGAGACAGGGGGCAGGTGAAAACAAACATTTTCTGAAGCCTCCAATGTAGGGAAATACAGGAAACATACATTAATCAATCAGTTATGAGGGAACACTGTCATAATGTGGCTATAAGCTCATGAAATGTGGTTTGACATAATGTGCCCCCTTTAATGTAATTTAATATAACCATAAACATTTAAGATTTTACATACATTTTATTCTAAAATATTTTTTCAGGGTGAACCAATAACTGGAGTCTTCTACTTCAATGTTACTGACGGACATCACAGCCCCCTCTACAAACTCTTCAGCCTGGAGGTGGTCAAGCCTTCAGTTTTTATGGTGAACAACACTGGCCTCTCATTGGTCCAAGGAAAAACCGCCGTCGTCCTGACAACCAATCAGCTGTCAGCGCAGACCAACAGCCGCCGCCCATCCAACATCACCTACACTGTCATCTCCCAACCACGTCGCGGACGAATCGCCATCAACGATCAGGAAGTCACCACCTTTTACCATGACGACCTGCAGTCTGGGCGCGTGGTATATCACATGACTGATCTCAGCGAATCAGAGGACAGCTTTGAGATCTCGGTCTCAGCACATTCTCCTGGTGTGGAGTTTGGGAACATCACAGAGCAGATGGTAGCAGTAAATGTTCTACCCCTAATCTACCTGAGGGAGCCGGTCCGAGTGCCCAGTGGGATAGCGGTCAAACTGGGCAAGGCCATGATAGACGCCTCGGAACTGGCCAGGATCAGCCGGGCAGACCCAGTGTTTGAGGTGCTGTCTCCTCCAAAACATGGGAAACTGGTCAAGGTAAGTTCTAAAATTCAACATCAAAAGCAAATGACAGAATTTACTAGGGATGTAACAATATCCAAATCTCTTGGTACGATATTTTCATGATAAGCATGTCACGATACTACAGCTCTGAAAAAAAATAAGAGACCACTGCAAAATTATCAGTTTTTTCTGATTTTACTACTTACAGGTATGTGTTTGGGCAAAAGGAACATTTTTGTTTGAGTCTATAAACTACTGACAACATTTCCCACAAATTCCAAATCTAAATATTATTGTTTAGAGCATTTATTTGCAGAAAATGACAAAAAGGTCAAAATAATAAAAAAGATACATGTTTTCAGACCTCAAACAACGAAAAGAAACAAGATTAAATTAATTGTAAAACAACATAATACTAATGTTTACACTTTAGAGGAGTTCAGAAATCAATATTTGGTGCAATAACCCTTATTTTTAATCAAAGCTTTCATGCGTCTTGGCATGCTCTCCACTTCACATTGTTCTTGGGTGACTTTATTCCACTCCTGGTGCAAGAACTGAAGTAGCTCATGGAATGGCTGTAATACATTAGAGATTTCAGAAAAAAATGCAGTGGTCTCTTATTTTTTTTCCAGAGCTGTAATAATAAAAACAATAAAACAATAAATCCTCTCAGTTTATGATATATATGTCATATCTTTTCTGAATACAGATGACCTACAACCCCAACCAAGAATATGAAGTCCTCAAGTCTTTCACTTACCGAGATGTGGTCCAGGGCCGGGTCGCCATTGAGGAGACTCTAAGCGACGGCGACGGTATCCATAGCAACAAATCCTTCCTCTCCATCTCACAAGGCCACGCCCCCGCTCTGCCTCTCAACGACTCCTTCACCTTCTTGGTCAGAGCTGGCCACGTCCAACCGGCAAAGGGAGAGCTCCACTTCACCATCCTTCCCCATCACCAAATGCATTATGGGACAGGGGGATACAAAGGAGACAAGGCAAGTCGCAATTACACTACCACACGGTTTCCAAGTCATAACCGGACAACAAGCGGAGAGAAAGGCCATCGAAAATTGGGATTAACAACACCAAATAAGACTGGAGAATATTCGCACCCACATACTTTATCACACAAAAATCACCACAACAAAACTCACCATAGGGGGCGCAGTCACCACCGCTGGGGCAACCACACTCGTAGCTGGACACATGGGGGGAAATCGACCACTCAAAATCCTGCGCAGCAAACTCCACACCCCGACAAACCCAAGCCGGGAAACCATGAAGACACACACCCCGTTTACTACGAAATTCTACCCCGTCCTGCCTCCGACCCTCTCCTCATAATCCTACCTCTGTTGGCTTGTCTGCTTCTCCTTGTCATTTTCATGGTTTTGATTTTGGTTTTCCGTCATCGCAAGGAAAAGCAAGCCCAGGTAAGGTTGCTCCAGGAATTGGCAGCGCTGCCCCCTATGTCTGAAGAGAGCGGTAGTCCAAGTTCAGGATGCAGGAAGAGGAACGTAGCCATGCCAAGTGTTGTAGTCACCCCCGTTGGACCATCCAGCTGTCCGACCTCTCCGAAAACACCCATAAGTCCCAGGAGAAGGAGCCTGGCCCCGGGGATGACATTTTGGGGGCCGTTTGATGACGATGGGAATGTTGTACAAAGGGAATTTTGTGAGAAGAATAATCTAGTGCGGTGTAATTTTTATAGTTCTGCAGCATTTCAGAGTCCACTAAGATCAAGATGCGTCACTCCTTCTCTTAAAGACAGTCAGTACTGGGTTTGATGAGACCAACCTGAAGAGGAACTGTGCCTTAGGTTGTATTAAGTAGCTAGAAAGAATTTGAAGAAGAGATTTGAAGATTTGAAGAATTTTTCCATCTGTCTCTGTCATGAAGATAATGAACAATTATGGAAAAATAATGACTTGACAGTGCAGATTTTTTTAGATAACACTAGAACCATTTCAAACCATGTCTGACCAGTCCCCTGACAAATGTATGGGATGGTTCAATTTCTGTCTATTATTTCCATTAAGAATTATGCTTAGAAAAGTGGTTTTAAAATATTGTTTCTCTCTAATTAATATTAACTGCTTTGTACAGAACTATTTGTAATGAGGTGTCTCTCTTAATAATGATTTCCTGTATAGAAGTAGACTATTTAAATATGGATTTAGAGATTTTGTGAGAAAAAAAAGGCAATAATTTGATACTGTGAATCCAATATTTTTGAAAGAATGCACTCTCAATGAGTAGTTTGCTTTTAACTTTACCAATTTTATGTCCTAATTTGATCAAACATCTGTTATTTTCTCCTTGATAAAATACGGCATCAATGAAACAATTTCCAATGTTCAATAGTTTTTGCACAATTGCATTTTTATAAATAAAATATACAAACATTACATTGTTGACTTGTAACTGTCATTATTATAGTTTTCCCCCAAAATGACTACCACTAATACTAACTACTGGTACCTATTGTGTAACACTATTTTCTGATAATTACAGAAAAAAAATCATGACAGTGAATGTGGAATCTGATCGAATAAACACAAGCGATGTCTAAATAATAAAGAAGCTGTAACTTGACCGTGAGTTTGGTGTCACATGTCAGAGGTGCACTGCAGACAGAAGAGCTGAGCCTACATAAAAGGAACATGTGGAAACAAGCATGCATACATCCAGGCATACATGCATACCACTACAGAGGTGAACACAACCCTGTGTGTCCTAAGCAGGACTCCAGAGCATAACACAAGCATGTTAAATGTTTATTTATTTGTACATAATACATATAATATGTATAATGCAGTCACGTTAAGTTATATCTTACTAAAAAATGCCACCAACAAACAGGCATCAAAGTTACAAGCTTCAAGGGGATTTTTTTAAAGATAAGTAGTTTCATTCTGTGACATGTTTCAACTGCTTATGCCGAGCAGTCTGAGGCTATGGCATGTCTTATCAGCTTGTTTAAGAAGAACAACATGGAAAACCAAAAGGACCCTGTTCAAGTGTATGATGATGACCACTGTTAGTGAATTATAAAGTCGATGTGCATGTACATGAGATTTGAAATGCAAAGGAGTGTTTCTGAAAACATTTGACTAGTCCTAATATTACAATAGGCTCTATTGAACAGTATGGCTTAATGTTTAGTGGGACAAAGACAGTCTGTCTGTATATGACTCAGTCTCTGATGATCTAGTCAGAATCAGAATCAGAATCAGAAAGGTTTTATTGCCATATGTTTGAACATATTCACATTAGGAAATTGCTTCGGTACTTGGAGTCACAATACCAGAATTATGATCACAACATATAGTTATGCCCAGCTTTAGGTAAACTGAGGCTTTTTATATATATATAGTAGGAGTTATATAAATGAAATAATATTTAAGTGTATGTGTTGAAGGTATCTTCACGCAGTGTGAAGATCTTAAATAGGATTGTCTGATTAGGAGCAGTCATGTTCAGTCTTTCTTGATTACAAATGGTAGTCCCACAGTGCCAGGAATAGTAAAAAGACTAAATTAAACTGCTCATGATGCACCGTCAAAGGCTATACAATACTGAGCAGGTCATTCAAGTAAAAACAAACCAGAGGACAGATGGTAGAGACCACATCCAGTTTAAATCAGGTGTGTGTTGTTGTAAGGATTTCCCATGAAGCAGTAGGTTTTCAGTAGAGGCAGATCATGTGACCATGACACCAGGAAGCTGCAGGCACAGCACATACAGCTGCTTTTAATATTACACTTAGAAGATTTGCCTCGGGTGTCGTCAGCAAAACCCACGCTACTGGTACATTCATCAGGGCTCTTCAAAGAATCCAGGAAGTTTTTGAAGTTCCAGTGACCTACTTTTTCATATTTTTCATCCAAAGTCCTCTCCTCTCTTTCCTTTCCAAGTCTACTGCTCGTCATATGTGTGCAGCGCGTCCTCCAGCTTGGCCGTGATCTTTTGGAAGAAGCTGATCTGCTGCAGGAGGTGGTGCTGCATCTGGGAGCGGAAGTCTCGTACACGTGTGCGGTGGAAATGCTGGATCTCTGCAAGTGTGGCACACGAAATGATGTTACAGCGGTCGTGGAGCGCGCTCTCCTGCTGAGGACAGTCCTTCACCTTGGTCAGAGCACCTGCAAGACCAACAAGTTTGATTTAGAAAATGTTATATTATTTGGATATATACTGACATAACAGGACTCTACCAATAGACCGTAACCAAACTCAAATTAAAATTGTATTATTACAGTACATAGGGCTGCACGATTTTGGGGGAAAAAAATCTAATTGCGATAAAATGGCAAACTGAAATATGAACTGAATCTCATGCATTTCAGAGCCAGACATATTTGGGAACAATACATTTTGACTATATATGACATGTTGACTACATAAAGTATATTTTGAATTTAAATAACAAATTTTTTAACCTCTAAGACGGTCCTATTTTTTGTTTTGTTTTTACAATTATATTGTGAATAATCATAATTATTGATTAAACAAATTATTTCGACATCCCTAGAAAATGATATTTGGCAACTTTAAGTGAGACGAGCCTGGAGATCTCAAATAGAAAACTTGTTTTCATAAGACAGAATTGTGTTTTTACTCTTTGTTGACAAAAAAATTCTTTGAAATAGGATGATCTCTTCAAAACAATACAATGTCCTTCTATACATCTATTCAATTTCTTCTTGCATTATGTAAGAACTGACGAAGCAACTCGGATGAGCTGCGAAACGTTTTTGACCAATGGAAAAGCGGAAGAAGATGGATGGATGGATGGAAAAGTTTGTCCAGTTGACAAATTGAATTTCTCCTTTTACCATGGATTCTACCTGGACGACTGAGGGATTCTTCACACATTATGTCATACAGTCATTACATGAAAGACAGGAAGTCCTGTACGGCTGACACATTATCTGCCCGATGAAGTCACTTCTATATTTTTCTATGTGCTCGTTAAGAAACCACAGAACGTGGATTTTGCCTGTTCCGGCCAAGGCGATTACAGAGCCATAATCTGAACTCTGAACTCTACTGTGAACTTGGAGAGACAGACTTAGAACAAGCTGAAGTACCTCCTTACACCAGCCTTATTCATAGGTTTCCTTCTCTGACTCTAAATTCTCCTATAAACCAAGAAGAGGGCGGAAAAGAGGGCGAAGAAACGGGGAGGAGGATGCGGAGGAGGAGGGAAGAAAGGAGGAGGGGAAGCTAATCCACTCTGCATTCCTTCTGTCCCAGGACACCACAGGACAAGAGGCCCAAGAATCTGTGCTCATTCAGATCAGATGGAATCAACAATACACAGCACAGTCAGTGGGATGGACAGGGCAGCTGACTGATAATACTGTATATCCTCTTTTCCATGCTCTCCCTGTTGATGCTTGTATTATTATTATTATTATTATTATTAGTATTATTATTATTATTACTTATTATTACTTATTATTACTTATTATTACTTATTACTTATTACTATTTTTATTATTACTTACTTTATTCCATCATTGCCTGCATGCACTTTTCTTTCTTGTCCATACTGTCCTGGAGCTACTGTGGCAAGTAAATTTCTCCTGTGTGAGATCAATAAAGTCTTATCTTATCTTATGACATGATTAGCCATAGTTTAGATATTAGAGAAATGGAGGATAGAAGAAGTACTTCAAGTCACTCCCTATTCCTTTGGAGAACAATAGTTGAAGCAATAAAATGAATCCTGTTATAATGTATGTATTGGGTATTAGGTGCAAAATTCACCAGAGAAGAACTTAATATGCAATTAATACTACTTCTACTGTGATTATTAGATACATAGTATATTAATAATCATAATGCATTAGTATTATGTAGCTCTGTTCCAGAAGCTTGAAGTCACTTGCCGAAGGACAAAATGACAGAAATTGGGATCCAACCATCCAGCCATCATGTTATATACATCCAAGTTCTAGTTTTACTGTAGTATTGGCATTTCAACAACTGCATTGCTCTATGAATTCTTACAACCACTACTAACTAATGCTAACCAGTACGGCAAATTTTCCTCTAACGTTGCAATTTCAGATAAACAAGTTTGTAGATCACACAAAACTAGATTTGCCTTGAATTCACCAAATTGTGTTTTTTATAAATTGACAAGGCAATTAACTTAACAAGGCCTGGTGAAGCAGTGACTCCAGCATGTCTTTTCTCAGATGTGGTTATTTTACAAGCTCAGCACAAACATTATATTGTGCAGATGAAGTGAAGGGAGTTAACCAGAGAACAAGAGCCTAAAATGTCTGATGACAGCAACTCTGGGTTAGTGATACACATTAGTGTGTGTATCACTAACCCATATCTTGTTTTTTTGCTTAGTACATGTTTTTTTTCCTTAATGGGAGGACTACCTTATCCATTTGCACCTCACTGAGTCACTGTTTGTAAAAGCCATCCTGTAGATTCAATTGTTGCAGTTCTGTTCATGATGTTATGACGGTGAATGCAATGCTGTAATAGGCAAATGTAATAGGCAAATAGGCCTTTATTCTATAGGCACAAGCTGTAATTATGCTAAACACATGTTCATGATGAGACTGCATTTCAACATTAGACACATAGTCATTTCAATAAACAATTACTTTTTAGTTACCCTCAACATACATATTGTTATTCAAATTGGATTCAGTCATGTAGATGTTGCATTAGTTGTTGTAGTAAAAATACTTGTAGCAGTAGCCTGGGAATTCCCAGGCCGCTTCCGTTCGTTTCGAACTGGAAGGCGGCCTGGAAACTCGTCCAAGCGAGAGTCCCAGATTTAGGGCCCCAATCAGAGAGCGGGGGAGGTGTGGCAAGACGGTGACGCGTACTACATGACAAACGGAAGCTTGTAGTTTGAACTGACAACTGACATGATTGGCTATGGACTTACGTATACGCTAAATGATAGACATTCATAACGCCCAATAAACGGCCGTTGGCAATCGCTAACCACACCTCCGCTACGGGATTTTTCGAAGCGAGTTTCCAGACCCATATCTCACTTGTGATATGGTCAGGTGTTAACCAGACTATTGCAGCAGTGGATTCAAGCAGTACTTTAACGGATAAAGTCATGCTACCACAAAATACAACAAAAAGCAACAATCTGTAAGTAAACTGAACCTCCACATACCAACTCCATTCTAACAAATGATTGTATTAAGCTAGCCCAGTGCAACTTCCAGTGTAAACAAACTTGGTGAAAAGTAGGTCAAAAGTCCTGCCCCTCACTGTATGGGTATGTTGAGATTTATCCTTCGCTCTGGGTTGTGTTTCTATCAGGAATTCCTCTGCTTCTAGGTTTGGCTCAGATCAAGACTTTGTGAGCCAACCATCTGTAATCCCTCCTTCCTGGTCTGTACGGCATTAACAAGCAAGCGCAACTGCAGGGAGCCTATTGTACATGAGTGTGTGTGAGCAGGGCACCAGGCACAATGCACTGGCCCAGAGTCTCAGCTTTCAACCTACATTGACTCTGCAGTTTGGTAAATGAAAACACATGTGGCTCGGTTGGGGAGCGAGGGGAATGGAGGCTTTGTGAGTTGTCAGTCTGTACAATAAAACAAGAACAGGGTGCAGGCTGGTGATTGGCTAGAGTAAGCAGGCATTTGGAAATATTTTACACAGGGAAGTGCCATTTTAGGAAATACTGGGTTGTAAGTAACAAAGTAAGACTAAATCTGACTCATACAAAGGATGTAATCAGGCCTAAGAAGAAAAGCAACGAAATAACCAGGTATAATACAGAGTAAACTAGGACAGAATATGGAATGTCAAAAGTATTGAAAATCAGATACTAACTTTAGACCTGGTTTAGACCTGTTTTAGTCCTGGCTTAGTCTTGGTTTAGACCTGGTTTAGTTTTGGTTTAGTCCCGGTTTAGTCTTGGTTTAGACCCGGTTTAGATCTGGTTTAGTCTTGGCTTAGTCCTGGTTTAGACCTGGTTTAGTCCTGGCTTAGTCTTGGTTTAGACCTGGTTTAGTTTTGGTTTAGTCCCGGTTTAGTCCTGGTTTAGACCCGGTTTAGATCTGGTTTAGTCTTGGCTTAGTCCTGGTTTAGACCTGGTTTAGTCCTGGTTTAGACCTGGTTTAGTCCTGGTTTAGACCCGGTTTAGATCTGGTTTATTCTTGGCTTAGTCCTGGTTTAGACCTGGTTTAGTCCTGGTTTAGACCTGGTTTAGTCCTGGTTTAGTGCCGGGTTAGTCCTGGTTTAGTCCTGTTTTAGACCTGGTTTAGTCCTGGTTTAGACGTGGTTTAGTCTTGGCTTAGTCTTGGTTTAGACCTGGTTTAGTCCTGGTTTAGTCCTGGTTTAGTCCCAGTTTAATCCTGGTTTAGACCCGGTTTAGTCTTGGCTTAGTCTTGGCTTAGTCTTGGCTTAGTCTTGGCTTAGTCTTGGTTTAGTCTTGGTTTAGACCTGGTTTAGTCCTGGTTTAGACCTGGTTTAGTCCTGGTTTAGTCCTGGCTTAGTCCTTGTTTAGACCTGGTTTAGTCCTGGTTTAGTCTCGGTTTAGTCCTGGCTTAGTCCTGGTTTAGACCTGGTTTAGTCTTGACTTAGTCTTGGTTTAGAACTGGTTTAGTCTTGGTTTAGTCCTGGTTTAGTTTTGGCTTAGTCCTGGTTTAGACCTGGTATAGTCCTGGTTTAGTCCTGGCTTAGTCCTGGTTTAGTCCTGTTTTAGTCCTGTTTTAGTCCTTGCTTAGTCTTGGTTTAGACCTGGTTTAGTTTTGTATTAGTCCTGGTTTAGTCCCGGTTTAGTCCTGGTTTAGACCCGGTTTAGATCTGGTTTAGTCTTGGCTTAGTCCTGGTTTAGACCTGGTTTAGTCCTGGTTCAGACCTGGTTTAGTCCTGGTGTAGTGCCGGGTTAGTCCCAGTTTAGTCCTGGTTTAGACCTGGTTTAGTCCTGGTTTATACCTGGTTTAGTCTTGGCTTAGTCTTGGTTTAGTCCTGGTTTAGTCCCTGTTTAATCCTGGTTTAGACCCGGTTTAGTCCTGGTTTAGTCCTGGTTTGGTCCTGGTTTAGACCTGGTTTAGACCTGGTTTAGTTCTGGTTTAGTGCCGAAATAGATGCAGAAATAATCTGATATGACTCATCCATAAAAACGCGGTCACTCGTATCCATGTATGCACGTGTCACGGTCTTTAATAATCCGGAGCTCCGGAGAAAAGGACATATCCCAAACTTATCCCGTGTTCCGAGGCGAGAGTTCCTTCTTACGTAGCATTAACGTAGCAAGTTAAGGACTCTTATTCTCTTGGAAATGCCACGTAAATATCACGCGGCTCGCGCACAGCTGATCGGCAAACATTAACTTACGATTTTCTGGGCACAGAAGCGCTGTGAACAGTGGCTACAGTTTTGAATTGCTTTAAAAAATTTCAGCGTGAGAAATATCATGTGTGGCGTGTGAGCGTTTGAACACGTCGAATTGCGTGTGTCACACTCTCAAAGCGTGAGACTTGAGAGCCCTGATCTGGACAAACCATGTCTAATTCAGGACCAATTTAGAACTAAATCAGGGCTAAATCAAGAATAAGGCTACGTTTACACATACCTGGGTATGTTGAGAAACGAATATTTGTCTCCCTCCATTTACACGTACGCTGGTATTTTTAAAAACAGACCCCCTTCGTTTGTACCCATCTTTTACATGCAAATGGCGAATTCGCCTCTGAAAACGAAGGAGAACGCTCTGCAAGCCAATCAGAATTGTACTTTTGGTGCGTCAGCTGCCTAAAATTCCATTTTCCTCAGTTTACACGCAAACACGAAACTGGAGTTTTCCAAAATATCCACTTTTGCCGGAGTTTTTAGAAAGAATTGTTTTCAGAGGAAAAATATCTGTGTGTAAACGAAAGGCACAAATGAAGGGAAAAGTCTCTGTTTTTACAGATACTCGGGTATGTGTAAACAGGGCCTAAATAAGACTAAGCAAAGACTAAAACTGGACCATGTTAGGACTAAATCAGGACTAAATCAATGGACTAAACCAGGGGTGTCCAAACTTTTTTCATCAAGGGGCACATAAACACAGACAAATCAGAGGGCCGATCGAGGGCCATAGACTGGTGCTCAGTACAGTGAATAATTGAAATATCTGGATGTTTAACACGTCACACAGTCCTTTATTCATGCTAAGATCCTCAAAACCACACAATAAATATTAAATATTGTCTTATCAAGATAGATTTCCAAAAAACTTGCAGTCAAAAGTTTTGCTCAAGGTAATTTGGGCCAATTCACCTGGAAGCCTGAGGGCCAGGAAAAATTTGTCTGAGGGCCGCATTTGGCCCACGGGCCATAGTTTGGACATGCCTGGACTAAACCAAGCCAAGTCAAATTGTATTTCTAGAAGAATTGATTTAATACCAAAGCATGTCTCTTAGCTGCTGTGTTTGGTTAAAAGAGCTGCAAGCCCCTCCTCCACACAAACAAAATCAACAGAAGCTATTCCAAAACTGAACCGCAAAAGACGGGCTCTCAAATCACAGTTAAAGAAATTAAAGTAGAATAAGTTGTGTCTAAATCCAAGCTAAATAAGCGATCTACACATAAACTCAGTGCCCCTAACCTCCAGCTGAGTTCTCAGTAGAGGCCAAAATCACGGTCCTCTCCTGAAATGTACCAGCTGCATTTCACTCTGACCTTTGAACTCTGAGCTTTGCGTGTGGGGGGTGAATACAGCCCCAGGGTCATACAGCTGTGTAAAAACAACATTCAGAGTTAGTAGAGAAGTAACTGACGAGTAGCACTTCTTTTCTGTAAAAAGTTTCAATTGAGTTTGCGCTGTTATTTCCCCTGGGTTAAATCATTTGTTACCATAAGCACTTCCAGATGTTATGGGTGACCTTTAGTGCTTTGTATGAAATATAGTGAGTATAATAAAGTATAGACAGGTCTCAATTAACAACATTTGTGTTTTCTTTTTCTTTTTTTTTCATTTTACTGCATGTGTTCAAATAAAGCAGAGTATGACATAGAATCTAAGATATGTGTGTTGCTATGTAACTGAGGAAAACAGTTTAATGATTTAATGCAATAGAGGACGAGGTCATGTTTTATTGTGAAGGATTGGAATGGATGAGAAATGTGCTGAATATTGAGCTTATCACATGCTCAAATAATGTATAGGGTTAGATATTGGGATCACTGTTCATTTTTTACCACAACAGATTCAAATATAAAATAAAACAAAGTGTAAATTTGTGTAATTACAGGGAGTGTATAAGCAGTGAAATGTGTTACTAAAACACCTTCAAGAGGGTTTCTAAATGGTTGTGATATGGGTCTAGTTAACTTATGACACGTGAACCAATTAATCTTATCACAAAGTTATAATGTTAAATGTTATAGAGTAGATGATGAATGAAACAAATGGTTAGCGGTTTTATGGTAAATGGTCATATATATAGCGCTTTTCCACCTTCAAGGTACTCAAAGAGCTTTACATCAAAGAACCACTCACCCGTTCACACACACACACACACACACACACACACACACACACACACACACACACATACACCAGTGTTCATCTGTCATTCATCTGTGGGAGCTGGAATCGCTCCAGCAACCTGTGGGTCAGTGGATCTGGCCGCTCAACCAATGATTTATGTTGAACAGCCAACCTTTAGAAAACCTGACGAAAATTCCATGAACATTCCATGAACCTGTTACTGACATCCAAAAAACAATCTTACACACACTGATGTCCATGCTTCTTTCAGCACATATTGCACATTTCATTCTACCTCAAACTTTCCTTCTTGTTGATGCGTATATGTTTAACTGTATGTTTTATGTCTATTTATTGTTGATGAGTGTAGCTGTGTGTTTGTGTGCGTGTTTTTAGTTTTTAGTTTAAATTGCACATTTGGTGTCTGGTGAAACGCATTTTCAGTCCTCTGTGTAATGACTGTTACATAGTAAATTGACAATAAAGTACACTTTGACTTTGACTTAAGACTTTATCTGCTCTGGATGCAAACTGTATAAAAGTATCTGCCAAACATGTAGTCATTACTGATGCATTCATATTGTGAGCAGGGTCACCTCTCCACAGATCTGATCAGTAACTGCATCGCTTGCTTGTTGACATAGTGATATATTTAAAGGGATATGCCACCCCCAGGTCAAATTTGGGCATCTCCCCACAGTCCAGAGACTAAAACAAGTGATGAAAAGCGTTTTCCTGGTCACCCAGCCATTGTCCGAGTCTGTTAGCACTGACCGCCGCGCACAGCTGCTGCTCCTCCGCGTTAGACTGGAGGCAACGGCGCCAGAGAAAGATTTTGGCCAAAAGGAATTAATTTGCTCGATGCTTTTCCCAATTACTTTCTGTGTAGTGCACATTCATATCGAGTGCAAATAAATGTGCAAATCAACCCGGAGAACTTGCCTTGGTCATTTTGGGTGGGAACTATTTTTCAGTGCGGAAAAAGACAGACGAAGCACACACCACGCGGACAGGGGAATCCCTGTTTACGCACCAGGAAGGGAGTTCCCCCGTTACGCTGCGTGCTGTGTGCTTCGGCTTTCTTTTTCCGCACTGAAAAATTGAACTGAAAAATGCACATTTATTTGCACTCGATATGAATGCGCACTACACAGAAAGTCATTGGGAAAAGCATCAAGCAAATTAATTCCTTTTGGCCGAAATCTTTCTCTGGCGCCGTTGCCTCCAGTCTAACGTGGAGGAGCAGCAGCTGCGCGCGGCGGTCAGTGCTGACAGACCTGGACAATGGCTGGGTGACCAGGAAAACGCTTTTCATCACTTGTTTTAGTCTCTGGACTGTGGGGAGATGCCCAAATTTGACCTGGGGGTGGCATATCCCTTTAAAGGGATAGGTTTTTTTATTTTTATTTTTAAATGTGAATCTGTATGGCGTCCCCTTCAGCAGTGTCATGCATTAACACTGACTTACCCCTGACAGTTTCCTCTGAGCCGAGGTCTGCCCCGGTTCTGGCGCTGATGAAAGTAGGTCCAGCAAGTTAGCGGAGACAGTTAATAAAGCTTGTTTTTCTTCTCAAACAATATTTGTCCAAAAAGTGATATATTTGCGTCACAAAACAGTTGTCCATGAAAAAGTCAGAAGTCTAAATCGCTTGGTGCTATTGTTTTGAGAAGAAAAAAAAAGCTTTATTAACTGTCCCCACTAACTTGCCGGACCTACTTTCTTCAGCACTAAAACTAGGGCAGAACTCGGCTCAGAGGACACTGTCAGGGGTAAGTCAGTGTTAATGTACGACACTGCTGAAGGGGATGCCATACAGATTCACATTTTTTTAAAAAACAACTATCGCTTTAATGCCATGCTGTGGAATATCTAGGTAAAGAAAGCACTAACATCCCCATGGATACAAACAGGTGACAGATCACCTACCAGAAAAGTTACATAATGCACCTTTAATTTTAATCACAAAAAAGTAGAATGTATTGATACTCTGCTCTCAGAAAAAGATGGCTTAGATAGAACTACAACACACAAGCTGATTTGTACTGTTAAAGGGATATGCCACCCCCAGGTCAAATTTGGGCACCTCCCCACAGTCCAGAGACTAAAATAAGTGGGGGAAAGCGTTTTCCTGCTCACCCAGCCATTGTCCGAGTCTGTCGCCACTGACCGCCGCGGTATCTGCAGCTCCTCCGCCTTAGACTGGAGTCTAACGTCGCCAGAGAAAGATTTCGGCCAAAAGGAATTAATTTGCTCGATGCGTTTCCCAATTACTTTGTGTGTAGTGCGCATTCATATCGAGTGCAAATAAATGTGCAAATCAACACGGAGAGCTTGCCTTGGTCATTTTGGGTGGGAACTATTTTCCAGTGCGGAAGAATACAGCCGAATCACGCACCACGTTGTGCAACAGGGGAACTCCCTTCCCGGTGCGTAACTGGGATTCCCCTGGCAGCGTGCTGCGTGATTCAGCTGTATTCTTATGCACTGGAAAATAGTTCCCACCCAAAATGACCAAGGCAAGCTCTCCGTGTTGATTTGCACATTTATTTGCACTCGATATGAATGCGCACTACACACAAAGTAATTGGGAAAAGCATCGAGCAAATTAATTCCTTTTGGCCGAAATCTTTCTCTGGCGACGTTAGACTCCAGTCTAAGGCGGAGGAGCTGCAGATACCGCGGCGGTCAGTGGCGACAGACTCGGACAATGGCTGGGTGAGCAGGAAAACGCTTTCCACCACTTATTTTAGTCTCTGGACTGTGGGGAGATGCCCAAATTTGACCTGGGGGTGGCATATCCCTTTAAAGTCCCAATTTTTTTAGCTGTGTTTGTGTAACTGGTGTAACTTGTGTAATATACATTCAGAACATCCCCAGCGTGCAAAGTACTGTGTCAATAGTTTAGTTTTAGTGTCATACCTTTCTGCACATCAACAATATCAGGGAAGTTAGCCAGATGACCCCTGTAGATGTCCAGCAGGTCGGATATAGGATCGAGGTCGTGCCGGGGCTGCTCTGCGAAGTACTCCCCAATGGTCTCGTAGGCTTCTCCAGTGTAGGCTATAGCTTTATTCAGACCGACCGAGTATGCCTGCTGGTCCAGTTCAAAGGCCTGGGCTAGCACTTTGAAGGACTGTCCAACTTTCTGGTACTCCTTCTTGAACCCAGTCATCTGCTTACGAGCAAACTCATTGATGGTAGTGTTCACGACTATAATGTTCTCATCCATTCGTTTGGTGAAGGTCTTGAAGCCCTCCACTTTGCTCTCCACTTCCTGAAGGTCAAGCGGAACCTCGGGTGGACTGAAAGGAAAACATGTGTTTATTGACTTTAGATAAGAAACAGTAAAGTTACTACACTATATACTGGGTGTAATGTTTCAGAATTTAAAAAATGATATGCAGAGGAAAGTGGTAGTTAGTTAAAAGTGGTGTATACTGTACTAATGTACTGTTTAAATCCTATATTTATGAAACAATTATTAATGCTACTTACTCTGACTAAAATATGTCTCAACAAATATAACATTCTACTAATCTGACCACTGCTACAACTTCAATTACTACTACAACAGCAGAATCACTTCTAACAGTACTATTACTACAAAACAATCTGTAATACATCTATTACAACTACCACATTTACAATATTTAACTTTGCTTTACAACCACTTATTATAACCTGTTAATATTTTGTATTAGGCCTACTTACTTTAATTGACAAACCCTAAATAATCTAGATTCTCAGACAAACAAATAGTTAAATGTACTAAAAATGATCAATATAATACATAATATATACATGTGAATCATATCTTTTTTGCAACATATTCACTTATCACTGATCTTGCTTTTTGTTTTTCTTTTAGGTGCCAGATTTCAACATTACATCATGTTCAGAACAGTGGTGAGCACATTACTCCCAAGGACTGCTTATCTGTCGCTGTATCAGGCACTCCCAGTGATTAAAGACTGAGACCAGGCTGCTGACCAGAAACCCTTCCACTCATGTAGATAAATGGGCCATTAACACAATAGGCAATATCCAACACCCAAACATGACTTTTGGCAACATAACGCCAAAGTAAATGACACAGTGACATTAAACTACCGTGCATTGTGAAGCAGAAAGGATAATCTTATTACACCACACTTGCCAATATTATTAGAGAAAAGCATGTGACTTACTTACAAAGCGCTACTTGAATGTAAGGTTGCATTCGCACTGTCTTTAACTGAATTTAGTCCCAGTTTAGTTCCAGTTTTGATATGAAAGTGTGAATGCGCACTAACATGGAAGACTTCATTAAAATGCATATCATGGCTGTTGTTATAAAGAAATATTTGGTTGACTAAACTCAAAACTATTACGTATCTCTATGTATCACAAGACTATACCTGCACAGGAGCTCAAAGTTCAAAGTCAGCTTTATTGTCAAAAACCATATGTACAGGTTGCACACACAGGATTTGAAACTGCAGCGCCCCCTAGGCCCATAGTGCACATTAAACATATTATAAACAAGACAATAAACACAATGACTAAAACATCACATATACCCGTAGCAAAAGTACAAGACAATAAACATGATGACGATGAGTTCATGCAGTAACAACTATTTATGCAGAAATAATGTATTTATATAAAAACAGACTTCTAAATCATGAGTTTTATTGGCCTTTTTACACATAAATACCAAAATATACCTTGAGCTAACTCACTCATCCACTTTCTGCTGCCGTCCCATATAAATCCTTATAATGTCAATAAAATTAATAGTCAGTTAATACAAATTTTGGTCGAGGCACCATCAACAGATTAATCAAGGCTTCACAGGCTACAACCCCTAATGCCTATTAATATCAATGTTACATGAGCTTACATTTACATCTTAAAATGTAAAATGACATAGGCCACATTCTAGTAGGAACCACAAGCATTTTGAGTTACTTTTTCTTTCTTTTTTTAATATTGACTTACAACTAATAAAAGCTAAATTGTGACATCATAGTTTATTTTTGAAATTAGAAATCTCCTTCTCAATATTCAGCATGATTGTAGCAACAGGCCAAACTCAGCAACAGCAATTATGGATGTGTTCATAACTGAAGAAGTAGCTTGGATGAGTTGCAAAAAGTATTCGACCAAATAAACTTTGTCCAGTTGACAAATTGAATTTCTCCTTTTGTCAGCAATTATGAATGCACAAGTATGTTTTTATATAGGCTACTGTTTAAAGGGACAGTGTGTAAGATTTTTACCCGTTAATTACAGAAATTGAAGATACCCATTCCAAAATACATTGTTTTCCAAGCCTTTTCACTTCCATCATGAAATCAAAGTATTCTGTTGGACTTAGATATACCTGCATAAAAGGGGGATCATCCCCATATAGAGGCAGCCATTTTGATTACGAGAGCCGCAGAAGGACATTTGGGCTCCGCCTTCGCCTTCGGCAAGGCTCGTGGTTTTGGGTAAACAACGACAAGCATGTTCCGGATCACACGTCGTAATGGATCTAACACGTGTTTTGGACTAAATTGTTTTACTGGATTTTATTCGCTGGATCCTTACGGACAGATTTAGACCAAGCTTATGGTGAAATACAGAGTTTGACCTGTCCAGAGCCTTCAAAGGTAAGCTAAGTAACAAACCGTTTTGTGCTTTTCCGTATAAAAGCCCCATGTGCTCGGGGAGTGATTGTTGTGCTGGGAAATGAATTGCATAGTCAAAAAGAGGAGACTGTAAGGTTTCATTTGATGTGTAGATTGTCATGGTACACGATCGTGTTTTCATGCGAAAAGAAAAAAAAACAGTGAACGGGACCGTGTTTTATTTATACCGTAGTTGTCGGCGAGAGCTCGCACAGCGCCGGGTGCGCGCTGGTACGCGAGCTGTCCGCGTTACAGTGCGCCTGGGTGACCCTCGAGGTCTGCCGTAGCCAAAAGAGGAAGTGCATGGTACCTACACCACCTATGCGCCACGAATCCTACACACTGTAGCTTTAAGTTTAATCTTGCTGTAGACTTGGTTTGGTTTAGTCCTGGTTTAATGATAAGTGCAAATGTGTGAATGCGGCCTGAAACATTCAATAGACATTCACTTTAATCTGAACTGTACTTCTCACCTGATTGTAAGGAAGAAGTTTCCCCCCACCAGATCGTCTCTCTCAGCCTTCCTCTTGCCCATCTTCCAGGCCTTCTCGTCAGGTCCACAGGTGAGAAAGTGCTGGAAGACGTCGCAGCGTGCTAACACCGGGTGACTGGTCATGTGATTCATCCACCAGATCAGGCCCTTCCTTCTCTTGGAGATGAAGTCCTCCTCAAAGCGTCCTGTGGCCTGCTTCTCTGGCAGGTGTGGGACTGAGATGACAGGGAACCGCTCCACTAGACGAGCGTACAGCCAGTCAAAGTGTTTATACCTGCACAATGATAATGATAAACTCAATTATTGATGACAGAGAGAGTGACTTTTTATTTACTGTCACGGTTACTTAATAATAACCATAATGCATTAAATTATACACTGGGTGCACACTTATTAGGCAAGTGGGTATTTTGACCATATCTTGATTTTTATGCATATTCTCCAACTCCAAGCTGTATAAACTTAAATTCTTCTTGAATTTAAGCATATCAGATCATGTGTATTTGTCTAATCATGGACGCTGTGGCCTAAGGAGACCAACGACCTATATCAAGGTCTGCAGAATTACTTGGCAGTTTCGTTTCCTCAGGCAAAATCAAAAATTTTTACAATAAAAAATTGTCTTTCAGAGGGATGCAGCAATCTTGAAATTGCAAAGATATTGGGGCGTGATCACAGAACCATCAAATGTTTTGTTGCAAACCGTGTCACAAGAAATGTTCAAAAGATTCAAATTAGAGTAATCAAACATGAAGCTATAAGGAACCCAAAGCCGTCACCCTCTAGCACTGTCATAGTGCCTAGAAGTACAAGGCGTTCAGTGCTCAGAGACATGGCCAAGGTAAGGAAGGCTGAAACCTGACCACCACCATCAGCTGAAAGGTCAAGACTGGGCCACGAAATATCTGGAGACAGATTTTTCAAAGGTTTTATGGACTGATGAGATGAGAGTGACCTGCACGGACCAGATGGATGGGCCCGTGGCTCGTTCAGTAATGGGCACCGAGCTCCACTTCGACTCAGACGCCAGCAAAATGGAGTTGGGGTACTGGTATGGGCTGGTGTTATTAACGATGAGCTTGTTGGACTTTTTGGGTTGAAGATGGACTCAAAATGAACTCCAAAACCTACTGCCAGTTTTTAGAAGACAATGTGGGCTCTTCTTAAGCGGGAGATTTATGGTGAAAGAAAACAAAATACTTCTCTGAACAGTGTGTGGGAGGCTGTGGTTGCTGCTGACAGACTCCTTGAATGGAGGACTTAGGATCATTACTGAGAAGGGTGGCTATATTGGTCACTGACTTTTTCTTTGAAATGTCAGAAATGTTTATTTGTACATTTTGTGTTGTTTACTATTCTGACAGATGAAAATAAACAAGTGAGAACAGAAAATATTTACTTTTCATTTAGTTGCGTAATCATTCTGCACATTAATAGTTGCCCAATAACTGTGCACAGATTTTCTCCTAAGAAAAAACTTCACTTTTACTTTATAAATATTCAGGTTTGAGATTTATTAACATTTTTGACTGACTGAGAGAACTGTAGTTTTTCAAATATGAAATGAATCCTCATAAATACAACTAATAAATATATACACAGTGTATATTATTTTATGGCCACACTGGCTTGTCAAAGCCTGATCCCGTCAGATCTCAGAAGCTAAACAAGATCGGGCCTGGGTAGTCTTTGGATGAGAGACTGCTGGGAACACCAGGTGCCACAGTGGGGCGCCAGTGGCAAAAACTGTGTCCTTAGGCAAGACACTTCACCCACATTGCCTAGTACAGGGGTCGGCAACCCGCGGCTCCGGAGCCGCATGTGGCTCTTTGATCCCTCTGATGCGGCTCAGTACAGCGGTCCCTCGTTTATCATGGGGGTTACGTTGTAGAAATAACCCACGATAGGCAAAATCCGTGAAGTAGTCAGTTTTATATTGCGTCTATAAATATGCGTGTGTTTCACAGTTCCTCTGGCTGAGGCGCCTGGTGCCGCTGCGCTGTTACGGGTTTTTTTGGGGAGAAAACTTGCAAACATACAGCACTTCAGAGCAGTGACGGACTGGGATCATCGGCCCTGGCAATTTACACCTACAAGCGGCCCCGTAGTCTGTGGAACGGGGGGGAAGGGTTCTACAGCTCTGCACCAAACACAGAACTGTAGTGAGAACGCATCCGTGCGCTCTCAGGACTGGTTCAGCCGCCTGGACTCCAGGTTCCAACAGTTCGTTATGCGGAAACATTGCCGCTACTTCCCGATGCGCATTGACCACCCAGAGAAGTGTGCGCGCGGTCAAATCCGTAATAGAGCACGGCCTCGGCCCTTCTGGCATGTGCTCAAATGCCAGACCGCTCAGTCTTCAGAGTCACACTGCTCGTGATCGAACATTTAAATAAATTTGGCAAACTGACGCACGCATTCTGTACAGGAGACACGGAGGAGAATGACTGACAAAGACAAAGGTCTACAGTCCTTTAGCCAATCAGGATGCAGAACACAATACGCGTTGATACACTATAAAAAAATCAGCAAAACAGCGAGGGACCACTGTATTTAGTTAAAATATTTTTTTTTTTAGTTTGTTCATATTCAAAATGTAATTCTATGTCACAAAGGTTAAAAAAAAGCCATTATATGCAGTGTTATTTCATTTTAAATTTCAAAAGGGTTTTGCGGCTCCCAGTGTTTTCTTTACTGTGTGAAACGGGTCCAAATGGCTCTTTGAGTGGTAAAGGTTGCCGACCCCTGGCCTAGTATGAAAGTGGAGTGATGGTGGCGGTCGGTGTAATAATAGTAGTTTACCACCACTGAGTGTGGAGTGAACAAAAAATGCTCTGTAAAGCGTCTTTGAGTGTTCAAAAAAGCAATATAAAACTGATCCATTATTATTATTTATTTATTTATTTATTTATTTTGGACTCTCAAAGATGTTGCTCATTCAATCTACATAGCAAGTTCCTTTTGTAGCCACAGCTGCCCTGAGGAGCACTGTCTGCAGAGATCGAGCACCAGTTTGAGCATCGGCTGCTCCGTTCACCACTCAGTAACACACTAAGCGAGGTGGGTGAAGGCCTTGCCTAAGGCAAGACAAGACGAGATTGGGAATTCTGAAAATGGTTTGAGTGCATATTCAATGGACTATCAATGAGGTGAGTGATCAGTGGTGCAGACTGGCAGCCTTACTTCATTCAGCACAGGCAGCTGTGGTAACAGCAGCTTACGAGTTTTGCTTCATACTGCTTGTACATTCCCTTTTAAAAAACTGCCCTTCCTTCTCTTGTGTATAAATGAGCAATAACCATGAGCTTGCAAAGAGATAATTGAAAACACACCTGGACAGCCTAAGGTGAGATGTTTCCCCAAGTGAATTGAATGGAAACTTAATTTTCTTTGGTAACACGTGAGAGGCCTACAGTCAAGAAAACAATGTGGAAAGAGCAACTCCCCGAGGAGGAGACTACAACAGCAGCCTGTAAAGTCTGTTTTTGCCATTAACCAGGAACAACTGTACCAATAGAATATCCAAATGAACACCATTTGTACAGTGTGAAATGGCCAAAATCTGGTAATGTGCTGGTTCCTTGTTAGTGGGTTATGGGCGGGTTTCGTAGAAGAAGCAAGATTCTCAACCAAGTTTCACTGCCAGTAGTATTAAGTCTCGTTTGGCTGCTGTTGATTGGCAAGGGAATTTTTATTGACATTCAACGCTTTTATGCCAGACCGGCCAGACGGTGCATGCGATGATTCAGTGGAATAGACTAAGTAAGAATTTTGACTACCGGTACTAAGTAGTTAAAATTCTGTATTGTTTCCAGTTTGAGAAAAGTGGCCTATGGGTCTTACTGACAGAATATTTCATGTATTAGGTGCTGTTCATACATGAAAGCTTGTAATAACATGTCTTCAAAAACCTATAAGCACCGTCTGTTGTACCTTTAGGTAAGACATATGCTGTTCTAGCTGCCATGGAGAGCAGACGCATTTTCTTCTTCCTCCTTATCTTGCTCTGTCTGCTGTCTATTTCTCTCGTCTCGTCATTTTTCGTAATTTTGCTGTCATTACATGTTGTAAAATTGTCTGCATCTTTTTTTCTACTCTGTTGTAACCAAGTTGGCACTGCGAATGGCAGCCCTGGTGCTCGGAGTGTCTGTCCGCTCCAGGTATCGAAGCAAGTTCCTAATGTTGTGAACCTGTTCACTCATATGGCAATAAAAACCTTCCTGATTCCTGATTCCTGACACTTCAATAGATAGACCTTCAATATTTGGACTTTTTAGTCACCAGCACCAGCCGATATTTAATTTTGGTCAATCTGCTGGCTAAAATACACACAAAGCTTTATTTTAACTCTTAAATAAGAAAAAAAAAACTGTGACTAGACAAAAGGTGACTAGGGCTGTGGGTGAGTTTATCGGCCATCGGTTGCTCTGGATTCTAAACAATCGGTATTGGCATCAGCTCTGAAAATACCCATATCGGTCGATCTTTAGTACAGAGCAATGACGCTGTGTAAAAAAGTTATTGACAATAAATTAAATAATATCATTGTTATTACTGTTTCCCCACATAGTGCTTATTAGAATGATTGTGTGTTTGGTGGTAGAAGGCATTGGCACATTATTCCTGCAACATTCTGTCAATCAGCCCCTGGGCAGCTGTGGCTATAGATGATATACAGCTCTAGAAAAAAAAAAAAGAGACCACTGCATTTTTTTCTGAAATCAGCATCTCTACATGTATTACAGCCATTCCATTCCAGCGTCTGTTGAATTCCAACACAAACACAAAGCTGAGCACCAGGAGTGGAATAAAGTCACCCAAGAACAATGTGAAAGACTTGTGGAGAGCATGCCAAGACGCATGAAAGCTGTGATTAAAAATAAGGGTTATTGCACCAAATATTGATTTCTGAACTCTTCTTAAGTGTAAACATTAGTATGATGTTGTTTTAAAATGAATTTGATCTTGTTTCTTTGCATTGTTTGGAGGTCTGAAAACATGTATCCTGACCATTTGTAATTTTCTGCAAATAAATGCTCTAAAACGATAATATTTTTATTTGGAATTTGGGGGAAATGTTGTCAGTAGTTTATAGACTCAAACAAAAATGTTCCTTTTGCCCAAACACATACAGTACCTATAAGTAGTAAAATCAGAAAAACTGATCATTTTGCAGTGGTCTCTTATTTTTTTCCCCCCCAGAGCTGTAGATGTTAATAACACTCAAAGTTGGTAATATGGAGATCTTGGTGCAAATATTACCTGCGGTTGACTTGTACATTGGTGTGTGTTGGAGTCAGCCCATAAGACATGTAGCTCTTCATGCCTTTGAACTTCGTCTGCTTGGTTGGGTCATCAATAGTACACGTGAACGGGTAGGGGTCCTCCTGCCACTCCGGCCCGTGCTTCCCCATCACCACACAGATCCTTTCTCCATCCCTCACAAGCGCATTGGCCTCTCCCAGCAGAAAGGCCTCTCCTCCAGACTTGACAAAAGTAGAAAACCTGTTCAAGTTCCTTCCCACTGTAGATGTGCTCTTGGCCTGCTGCTGCTGATGATGTTGTTGTTGGGTGCTGCTCCTTCTCGCTGGCAGGGACGAAGTGACCGGGTACAGCGGGGGCGTGGTGCCTAAGGAAGTCCGCGGAGGATTGGCGGTGGCAGGTGAGGTGTCATCCCAGTCATCGTCCCAGTCGTCATCACTACCCTGGCTGGTGTGGAAGCTCCCCCCGCAGCTTCCACTTCCACTGCCACCCCCTACCCCTCCACCACCACTCCCTCCTCCTCCTCCTCTCTGGGACTCCGGGGACGCAAAGGAGGAATGGCCGGTGGATTTTGGCGAGGAGAAGCCGTTGTTATTAGCGGAGGTGGGGGTGATCGCTTCCCGGATGATTTCCACATAAGACGCAGGGAGGAGGCCGCTCTCACCCCGGCTGTTCTCGCCCTCCAGCCAGCCTTCAAGCTCCTCCTCGCTGAACAAAGTGACCAGCTCGTTTTCATGTATGGAAATCTCCCCAGGGTTTTCCGAGGTGAAGTCGTACAAAACCCTCGCCTTTAAAGCCATCTTTCACGTACTCCAAACTTGCCTTCTTCGTGCTGCAACTTTTTACGCACTTTTTACGCACGGGCAGCGACAGACTTTCAGCTAGTTTTGAGTTCAGCAAAACATCCCAGTCGTGTAATGAAGATGTATGCATTACCAGACTCGTATCTTGCTCCCACCTCCTCTCGCAGTGGGTTCAGATAACATTTCTTTCCACGCAAACTTAATCCAACATGGAAAAACGCACAAGAAATGCGCCAGTTACGAACGGTCCAAAGTACGTCCAATCAGAAACAGATGCGCCTCACACAATCGTAGGGTTTATCGAGATTGCCAAACGAAAATAACGGAGTTCTTTCTCCAGATAAGGCCAGGGGAAAGTCCTTCGTTCTTGCACAGAGCCGAGATGCTTGTGCGCTCAAGGCACCAGTCCCAACACGTACTAGACTCATGACTAATAGAGAGGGAGGAGCCAGTTACAAGTTTAGTCAAGTCACTCAGTTTATAGATGGAAAAAAGCCCTCTGTTTATAGACCCAACTTAAAAAAGAAAGAAAAGAAAGATACATTTTACAATACTTAATCCAATTTAATGAAAAAAGCAACTCTAATTGGCCAGTGCAGACTTAATTGTTTTCCACATAACAACATTGTCAGTAATAGCCTGGTGAAATTGGAATCCCACTGAAATAATACAATTTCAAAGTTCCAACGTTAAGACTGTGGTGAATTTAAAGCTAAAACTGTTTCATCCCTTTAGATTACAGTTGTTTGATAGAGAATAAAAATATCAGAAATATAATAAAAACAAGACATTACGCACAAAACATCATGAAGCTTTTAGTAAACAGCTGACTATCCACCTTCCAGAACAAGAAAAACAGATAAATGAGTAGAAATGTTGATCAAAAAGCACAAATAAACTAACAGAATGATCACAAAACAGTAACATTTCCACATTTTGTCCACTGGGTGTCGGTCTTTGACTTGACAAATAAAAAAAGATTCCCTGTATTCATCAAACACCAAAACGCAGTTGGAAGAGTAGTGGAAATTAGCCATAAATTGTTGTTATAGATTACGTCTAGGTATCATTAGAAATGTTGCATAATAGCCTATGTATTAGTTTGCATGTTTATATGAACTTTTGTCTATATGCATGAATCCAGAACAAGAAAAAAAAAGAGTAAGAAATAGACTCGTGTTGAACACTTTTATTATTCAAATATGATTACAAATGAATAAGAATGTAAAAATGCCAAAATGTACAGTTCAGGGTAATTGTGACTGGTGACAACATTTAAGAGTACACTCCATCTTTAATCGTTGTGGTGCAGTTGTATTGTAACCTTTATGGTAAATATTTTTCTAAGCCAGCAATTCAAATGTTCAACAAAATTAAATGACATTACTCCCCTGAGAATGTTCATAATATGACAATAAATGCCTTAAAAGACAAGATTAAACGAGACATTGATCATTTGTGTAAGATCTGTAAGCACAGTTCATCCTACAGCAAAGCTAAAAGGTCATGAATGGGGCTCTAGTCGTGGGATGACAGGGAGGATAAGGTTGCCAAAAGACGAATCCTGAGTGATGAAAAAGCCGGTCGAGTGTGTATGTGCATGCTGCAAGACAGGGCAGTTAGTTAATGTGCTGTCAAATAGGGACAATCAGACAATCAGAGAAAAAAGAATAATGAAAAAGAGAAAATAATAATACTAAATACATTTTTAAAAAGAGAGGTTCGCCAAGCACTGCTCCCCAGCAGTGATGTTATTGCTTTTTTCCCAAAATGTTCAACAATAGGCAATTAAATGTATTTACGTCCATGGAGACAATCTGGTGGTGTGTGCCAACGTAAATAAATAGCAAAAAACTGAATAAATGCAAGATAATAAGTTTGATCCCATAGTGTGAAACATTCCAGACAAAGCAATAACATCTCCATGGAGACAAGCAGGCGACACACCCTCACACCCTTTATTTTATTTTTATATTAACATATTTGTATTAATGCGTCATAGCCTACCTGTAAAGCAGCTTTTTGTTGTGCTGCAAAATGCTGTTGCTCTGCGTTGTCCCTGAATTCTTTCAGGGGTCTTGAAAGAGAAATGCTACAGGAAAATAAGACAACATTTGAGAAAAAAAAAATCTCTTTCATATTAAAATGAAATATCTCTTGCGATTTCCAGTACCTAGCCCCGGGGGTGTTCATGGACTGGCTGGTCTGGAGGAGGCGTCTCCTCTCCTTTTCTAGCTCAGCAATGATGGCCTTCCTCTGAAAGGCTAAGGATAAGATAAGATAAGACAAGACTTTATTGATCTCACGCAGGAGAAATTTACTTGTCACAGTAGCTCCAGGTAGGGACAGTTTGAACAAGAAAGAAAAGTGCATGCAGGCAAGAATGGCATAAAGATAAGTAATAATAATAATAAAATAAGTAATAAAATAAGTAAAGCCAAGCCACAGCTCATTATAGATCCAGAAATGCATGGATGTAGTGTAGCATGATTAAAAACATGTATTCACATGTTTTTAATCATGCTACACTACATCCATCTATCTATTTATGTCAAATAAATAGATTCTAAACAAATAAGACAATTGAAGAAAATTCTATAATCCCATCGTGTGACTAGTTCTCACCTACATTAATCACACATTTCATTCATCTGTTCATCATGTGCAGCCTATTCAATAACAATATGCCAAAGGAGTGGAAATACTTCAAATCACGTACAAAGCCAAACTGAAAGGACAAGATTAGACACGTAATAACTTTACCTGGAGCATTAGCAGCCATATCAGTAAAATACACTCAGGTCACAGGAGGAAAAGTCTGAAGAGTTCAGTAGTTCAGCTCCTCTCAACGGCCAGGCACACAATGATGGTTAGTTGTCAATAAATACACCAAAATGACGCTGTTTGAGGGACTGTTTGTATCCAGATATGAAGTATGACACTATATGTGTTAGTGTACACAAAGCAATGGATAATTTACGGTTTAAAACGGCATAAAAACTGGATACTGTGGAAGTGTGCGCAGCGGCATTGTGCGGCCGGCTTATATCTGTGAACAAGACGATACCTCACACTGCTGCTCAACTCAACCCGGTCACAGCTTATCGTTATAAAGTGTAACTATCTACGGATAAATTATTTTAAAAGGTATTTTAAAAGGTGTAGGTATTTTAAAAGAGTATTAGAGCTGTGTGATGTATTTACTGTAAATTATTATTTAAAGTTTCAACAATAACACAAAAGAGGCGGGTGGCTCATTTTTTTCTATAGACAATCTCGTTAATTGTCACGTGAGGCGTGTGTTTACTTCCGGTTTGCTGAGATTCACTTCCGGAGTTGTTGTGTTTGTCAGCTGACAGTTGGAAACAGCGCCGGAGCATCTCCACAGATCAAACCGTGAAAACCAACAAAACGCCTTGTTCTGTCCGCGCTCCGTTCTTCAGCCGCGGACAGACGGAGAGTCGTCGCCCCTGTTCCCGACACTCGTCTTCCCGCCAGACGCACCATGAGTGTCGGAGCTCCGAAGGGCCTGGCCAGCTCAGGGCAGAAGCCCATCACGGAGATCACCCACCCGCTGTCCGCCGCCGAGGAGCCCGAAGGCACCGTGAACAGTGCTGGGGACAAGGTACGGTCAGCTCCGAGCGAACAATCACGCAGAAAGTAAAAAATAAATAAATAACAACCTATCTCACTTTGGCGCTAAGCGTTGAATGGAGCAGCGGCTCTAAACGGAGAACTTCACATGTTCCCATGTGTCACTGTGGCATGACATCTAAGACTGTGTAGTAGTTATGTGACCATAAACTGCTGCAGATTACACCTTTGACTTCTGTGACTAGCTGTAAAATAACTGTGATTTGAATACCTTATAATTTAATGTCAATTAAAGCTAACATGTTTATAACTACATTATTCTATGTATACTGTCTTCAAAATTATCAAACAGCTTCACAGTACACACAAAGACAGCATGTTTCCACAAAGACATACTCTATATAATATTGCTATTTTATGAAACCTAAATGAAACAAAGTGTGGCTATGTATACAGAATTTTGACATTCTTTCCATTTGGAGATTATCTTTATAGGGGTAACATTATCTTTATGAGGTAACATTGTTTTCATAGGGGTAACATTATCTTTATGAGGTAAGATTATCTTTATGGGGGTAACATTATCTTTATGAGGTAACATTGTCTTTATAGGGGTAACATTATCTTTATGGGGTAAGATTATCTTTATAGGGGTAACATTGTCTTTATAGGGGTAACATTGTCTTTATGGGGGTAACATTGTCTTTATGGGGGTAACATTGTCTTTATGAGGTAACATTGTTTTTATAGGGGTAACATTATCTTTATGAGGTAAGATTATCTTTATAGGGGTAACATTGTCTTTATGGGGGTAACATTGTCTTTATGGGGGTAACATTGTCTTTATGGGGTAACATTGTCTTTATAGGGGTAACATTGTCTTTATAGGGGTAACATTGTCTTTATGGGGGTAACAATGTCTTTATAGGGGTAACATTAATGCAAATGTATTGCTGCATTTGCACCACCAGTGCCTGTTGAAATGCTTACTAAATCAATAGGCTGCAATGAATGGATAAGTAGTACTTTTAAATTCACACTTTGTGACATCCTGAGCTCTGGTGTTTGTGGTTAGCCTGTCGTGATGTGATGGTGATATGTCATGCAATTCTGTAAACTGTGATTACCAGTGAGGGTTAGTGCTGCAGTGGAAAAACTAACTCTCCACCTGCACTCTCACTGTTGTTTCGATTGCACACGTCTGTGTGGACAGACACTGCACTTCTTCTGACACAGCTTGAATGAGGAAGTTGCAAAATGCTTTTTCAGGACTTAGCAATTTTAGTCTAGCAAACTTGTGATTGACATATCCCTATCCCCATTAACTTGTTTGAAAAGTCTGTAGCCCTCTACTTCAGTACATTATAATCCACCACTATTCTATAAAAGAAATGTGTTTCTACTTGGCATCAACCCCATGCATAAACATAGTTACTGTTCACCTTCAACTGTCCACACCGTTTCTTCAGGTCGACTCCCAAGACTGAAACAAGATCTGATCCGCATATATCAGACATAATAACGGACGCATTGTAAAATTTGAGACTGCAAAAGCTTCTGTGAAATATTCCCTCCTGAGTCATTGTCAGTGAGATTTTGTATTTACTTTCACAATTTCCACACCCACACCTGTTCCAATTTGCCATGTCTTTGTTTAGGTCATCAGGGTCAGACTCATGTACAAACTTTGCTCAGTATAGTATTTCAGGTGAATGACTGTCTTAAAAATAAATACACTGAGTGATAGACTTATGTTCTTATCAGTGCACAAAAATCATGAACTTGTGCCATAAATTCTTTGCCAGTTTCTGTCTATTCAGTTAAGCCCGTGAACAGAATTGTTGTCACGTTGTGCCAGTAGCAGCTTAACAAGAGCTGTATTGAAAAAGCACTGCAACAATCTGACTTCTTTTGTTTCTGTCATCATGGTGTCCACAGGATGCTGGGCTGACCAATGGCACGCCGGTAGAGACATCAAGCCCCGCCTCCGTGTCTTCACTGTTCAATCGCCTCCAGTTGGACGATGAGCTGGACGGAGACGCCTCCTCAGAAACCAAGGACCTTTTTGTGACAGTGGATGACCCAAAGAAGCACGTGTCCACCATGGAAACCTACATCACCTACAGAGTCTCCACCAAGGTTAGCGGCTACTGCACTGTGCAGCAGTGCTTTGCCTAATCAAAGTACACAGAAATATTCGAACTCATCAAATGTCATGTTTTGATGTTAAAATATAACTATTCTGTATTTGAGTGAGTGAATTTATGCCTTGTCAATACTAAAAGTTTCAGTCACTGTTATATTATACCGTTAGTAATGCCAACTTGCCAAAGTGCAAATTAAATACCTTCAATGAATCAGCCCCAGGGCAGATGTGGCTATAGAAGTAGTTTACCATAAAGTGTTGAGATTGAATGAATAATCAGTGAGTATTTCCTGTTTTCTTTTTAACCAAAATGTCCACTTCTTACCACAGATTATAGTAACCATTTTGGTGTAACAATGATGCATTGAAATTAAGATGCGTGAAGAATCCCTCAGTCGTCCAGGTAGAATCCATGATAAAAGGAGAAATTCAATTTGTCAACTGGACAAAGTTTGTTTGGTCGAAAACGTTTCGCCGCTCATCCGAGAGGCTTTGTCAGTTCTGGTTCGAGTGCTGGTTAGACCCTGCTTATATCTAGCTGCAGGGAGGAGCTCACTACACTGAAATTATTCTGAAACTATCTCAACTAATTGTTTTGCGATTCTCTCTTTTGTTTTTCAAATTCCTCTGGCGTCTAGTTTAGCATACCTATTCAACCCTAACGACCGTCCCCACACCTCTGGCCCTGACCTGTCTGCCCTATTGTTTCTTTTGTCTGTTTTGACTTTGGTTTGAGAATGGAATTGAGATAAGTTATGTCTGACTCCCCCATTTCTGTTTAAATCGCAAAACAATTAGTTGAGATAGTTTCAGAAGAATTCAGGGTAGTGAGCTCCTCCCTGCAGCTAGATATAAGCAGTGTCTAACCAGCACTAGAACCAGAACTGACAAAGCCTCTCGGATGAGCGGCGAAACGTTTTCGACCAAACAAACTTTGTCCAGTTGACAAATTGAATTTCTCCTTTTATCATTGAAATTAAACATCTTCTTTTTGACTTACTGACTATAATATAAAATGTTCTTCTTTACCCTCATTTTCATCAGTATATTAAAACCTCCCATTACAATGGCATATAAAAGCTTTCTACAATAGTATTCCCCTAAACAGTTTTTAATGAAAAAGGAGAGCCATAAACATTCTTAAAGGGCTACTTTTCTGGTGGAATGTTGGAAATCTGCTTGTCTCCATGTTATTTACCTGGAATGTTCCTCAGTATGCTCTTAAATGATCACATTTTATAAATGTATTGTACCTTTTCTGTTTGAGGGTTTGCCGCTACCTTGTTTCCATCTAGTTTAGACTGTGATATTCCATTGTCTGGCATTAAACCTATTGAGACATGGCAGGTGATGACACAGACCAGAGCCTCGTAAATGTAAATGGTAATACCACACAGTAAGAATGCATGGTTTTATGGCAGATTTAATTTAATTTAATTTTAAATATTCTTAATGTCATATGATGAAACATTCCATCTACGCCCTGGAGACATGCAGATAGCAGACCCCCCAGTTACACAATGAACCTACAAGTTCAGTAAATTAAACAAAATGTCTGTGCTGTGTGTTCTAGTCTCTGTTCTAGTCTGTCACTAGAGATCTTATCTGAAACAACTGCCTCAGACTGAAGCATAATGTGGACTTTGCCTTGTGAGCGTGGGGCTGCAGACAGGTGGCGTCATGGCGACAGTTGCTCAGTGCTGAAAGACTCTGAGGCCTTAGACAAATATCACAGGCACTCACTAAACTCCAGGGTTAATTGAATGTGTGCGGGGATCCAGTGAGGAAAATCTGCTCCATCAGCTGCATTTCAAGGTCAATACACATGTAATCCTATATGACCCAGGAGTGACTCATGTGTGGTGCCGAATGCACTCCACTGTACATTCTTACTGTCTTTGTGGTTATACTTCAGCATACAAAGCATTCATTCTGTTTGTACGACAGAATGAATGCTTTTTATTCTGAAAACATCAGTATGCCCTATATTTTTATGATTCCGATGAGGGTAATTTGGTGGGAAGTGTGAAGGTTAATAATTATTCTTTAGTCTTGCTATTACTTGTGGCAGAATGACTTTGAAAAAAAAAGGATATTTTACATACATAAGATTGAATTTTAGTTGAACTGTGATATTATCAATGATCGTCGTGAGACTTTCTAATTGATGGGTCTACTGTCAGTCCTCTGCCAACCCTCTGCCAAACTGTTTTTCTTTTTGGTAGAGATAAACCAATATATTGGGCTGATATAATACATTTTAAAACCCATATTGTTTACAGTGTTTGTAATTTAACACACTCCTTCTTAGCACTTTCTTGAAGATTATTTTTTTCTTGCCATGTTGTTGCCATATGAGCTGTCATTACTTTTCTAACCTATATGGCTCCACCAATATACTGCCACAGTGTCGGTATTGGCAGAAAATTTCTCTATCGGTGCACTCCACTTCCTGTAAGACATATACACCACCCGCCTCAACCACAAAGCCATCAAAATTGTGAGTAATGCAAGCCACCCTGCACACAATCTGTTCAGACTCCTGCCCTCTGGGAGGAGGTACAGGAGCCTCCGTTCCTGCACCACCAATCTCACTAACAGCTTCATTCACCGGGCTGCTAGGATGCTGAACTCGCTCCCCTCTCTACCCACCAGGCTGCCAGGAAGTTAAGAATCTGTGTCTCCACAAGAACAGAACTCCCCAACGAACACTTGGATTCAGACCCCCCCAACTCCCCTAAAAAGACTGTGCACTATATGCCTTTTGCACTATTTACTATTTATTATGTATTTATTACGCATGCGATAGTGAGAAACATAATTACAATTCTTTGTATGAATTTTGTATAAAGAATTGACAATAATCTTTGAACTTGAACCACTAACTCTACTAACCTACCTACCAAGCTACGGTATTACTTTTTGTTTCCCATTTCTTGGTCATGGCTGAATCATTACATTACTTCGCTTTAATGTAAAAGACTCACTTTTCCACTGTACACCACTATACCACTGTCTTATAAAAACAGTAGGAAAATTTGAAATCATTGCTTCTTGTTTGTGATTTCTTCTTCAGACGACGAGAATAGAGTTTGACTTGCCAGAGTACAGTGTGAGGCGGCGCTACCAGGACTTTGACTGGCTCCGAATCAAGCTGGAGGACAGCCAGCCCACACACTTGGTCCCTGTAGGTCACAGAACCATGTATCCCCCACTAATGACCCTATACGCCTCATTTAAACTGTCCGCTTCTCTGGTTTCTGTCTGCCCATCCAGCCCCTGCCAGAGAAGTTTGTCATGAAGGGCGTGGTGGACCGCTTCTCGGAAGAATTTGTGGAGACCAGGATGAAAGCTCTGGACAAGTTCCTCAAGAGAGTGGCTGACCATCCTGTCCTCTCATTCAACCCACATTTTAACGCTTTCCTCACTGCAAAGGTACAACACAGAAGTTATAATTTTGTCATATTTTAACACATTTTAAGTTTTACCTAATTTCTATTTAGCAAATATAAAAGTGTGCTATTTAACTTTTAGTGTGGGGGTGGGGGGGTCTTTTATATGCTTAGAAGAATGGCATTTAACATAGATATTTACCATAGATTTCAATGAAGGTGTTTTTATTGCTTAAAGATACCTGAAAATGATGTCGTCCTCTGCTTATCTCCATGGAGATCCATACCTTATTAATAGAGTAATAGCTATTAATGCTATACTATGGAGAATTCAAGGAGAAGCAATAACAGCTGAAAGTTATATAGTGCACCTTTTATGCTACACTGCACAAATGCATTTTTAAATGAGGTAAAAATACTGGACATTTATATATTTTATTTGACTCAGGATTATTTGACTTTTATTTGGACTTATTTGATTCACTACTATATAGAAACCAGCCTAAAATTTCACGAAACAAGTTTTATTATAACTCAACTAATAAATTTATTTATTAGTTATACAGAATACTGAAAATAATCAAATCATGTAACAAGAGGTTGATGGATGAACTATGCCTCCACCTGCAGGACTTGAACAAGCGACAGGGTCTGGCTCTGCTGACCAAAGTGGGCGAGTCGGTGAAGTACGTGGCCGGGGGCTACAAGCTGAGGGCGCGGCCCGCAGAGTACATGGCCATGGGGGAGTACCTGGACACCTTCAGCGGGAAACTGGGAACTATGGACCGCATCGCACAGAGGATACTAAAGGAGCAGTCAGGTACCATGGGCTGTTATTGTAAATTAGTTATTTGATAAAAGGCTGTAGGTCAGTTAGTAGATGTGCCTGTTTACAGTAGAGTTGGTGCTTTGTTCTCCACTGATCGCCATCTGGTGTCAGACCGGGAGGGTAATCTGATATATTGCTATTTCCAACATAAAAATATCGCATTAAAAAAATATTGAAACTACTCTATGCTACTGCTTACTGATACTGACACAATAACCATAAAGCAGGACAATAAAAAATGTGATTAAATAATATGTGTGTAAAATATTGTTTAAAAAAAAGCATGAGCAACAAGCAATACATAGAAGAATAAAAGTAGTATTTAGTATTTATATTATTATAGAAGGTACTTGTTTAACCTGCACCTGCCCCAATCTCATGGTACAACAAAAAATAACCAAAAATGTGGATGCGATAAATATTGAGCCTCCAAAATATTGTTCCATCTTTCATCTGTTATATTGAAAGATATGTCAATTTAGTAATTATTGTGACAGGCACAGGAGAAGTACTTGTTTAATCAGGACCCAGTGTAAGGAGGGGCCCTCGAGAAGCCTGAAATGTGCATTTATCAAGCAAAGTTTTTACCCAGAATGCTAAGAATTTCAAGCTACATGTCTGCTACTGGTATTGCAACCTGCCATTGCATTCTTGGAAAACTGGATGTGTTTCAGATGCTTGGGTGAATAATTGACTATGAATGAGTAGTTCGTTCATGTAAAGTCATTTGAGTGCCATATAGTGCTATAGAAAACTACTTTACCAAAGTTCAAAGTCAGCTTTATTGCCAAAAACCATATGTACAGGTTGCACACACAGGATTTGAAATTGCAGCGCTCTCTAGGCCCACAGTGAACATAAAACATCTGATAAACAAGACAATAAACAATGACTAAAACATCACACATACCCATAGCAAAAGTACAGTAAACTTGTATATAACACAAATGGGTAAAACACACAATGTGTAGCTTGGTAAAGCTCAAATGGTGTCATTTAAGCAGCAGTGTCATTCGAGCAGTAGTGTCGGTGTCAATTAAGTGTAATTTAAGTGTCATTATGCAATTTTGCATGTCTGTCGCGTGTCGAGAAAATTTCTGTAACGCAGAGGTCACATTCCCAAATCATTCGGCCAATCATGTGCGTCTTCTCTATATTTACCATATATGTTTACATCAGTCAGTGGTATTGGTAAATCTGCATGTGTTAAATGGAAACACATACATACATACATTGTTCACATACAATAACATGGACTTTACATACAGAGCACTTACTCAGTGGTGGTGCGATACATACCTCGATACATAGGTCACGATACGATGCTTATCTCAATACAGTGAGCGATTTGATACGATATATTTCAAATCGATTTGATACGGTTCAATAAAAAATAATGGCTAAATCGTGGCTGTGATACTAAAAGTCTTTGTTAAACCACTTATTGGGCAAAGTGAATATGAAACATGCCTATTTTAAGCATCAAAACGGTGAAAATGTCAAATGTGTTGCATAAACAAGTTCCCTCCTCTGTACAAGCAACAAAACTAAATAATTTAGTAAAAAATACAAAAAAATGTGATTTATCGATACAGCAGCCCATTATATTGATACTGTATCATCTCATTAAACAATACATTATATCAATATTTTGATATTTTTGCACATCTGTACTAGTGATAGGAAAATAATTGCTTAGTTTGTTCAAATCAGTGAGTACCTGTTGTGCCTGTTTTTGGCTTTGCTTTAGTGTTTACTTAAGACATAGAAATGACATTGATGGTGCACTGCCACCTTTTCACTGCTGCCCTACTTCATGGTGTGATAAATGACTGTGTAAATAACCACTCATCCGTCCCTGTGAAACGCCGGCTCTCACCATCTGTCCAGCAGTTTAGTTTGGTTTGGTCCAAAGTCAGAAGAGAGAGGATGGTAAATGTGCACATTCTTTGAAATTAAAATGTAACTGTGGTAAAACCAAATAAAAGCCAGTGGCACCTTGGCAATTATTTCAAGTTATTGTCATGAATTTGTATTTGTATTGGTTTTATTACCTTCCTGTGCTTTTTTGTATGTTGCAACTGCACAAAATACAATTCAAAATATGGTATTATAATATGTATTAACAGTAGGGCTGATAAGATTGTGATAAGATTTATGCTTTAATCATGGGTTTCTGTTCAAAGTTAACATTTCAAAAAGACTAAAATATGAACTGACAAAACGAATACAAGAATAATTTCAGATCTGAACTACAGCAGGTTAGCACTTTTTTTTAACACAGATTAAGACAGGATACTAGTGTTAATTATGATACTTAAAAAAATTTCAGCTTTTGTGATTTGTGTACATTCAAAGTGCGATTTCAATTTAATCTTTCAGCTCTAATTAACTGTTAAATAATGTAGTCTTCATAGTAAATTCACCATATACTCTATTGCTTTGTTGAAATTGTATACTTATTTACTGAAAATAGTACATTATATTTTTAACATTTCAAAAATCTGGTAAAAAAAAAAAAAAAATGTATTCAAGTGTGTTTTGTTTTCCTCAGAGTACCTAACAGAGCTCCGGGAGTACACTTCTGTCTACAGCAGCTGGGCAGCGGTGGAGGAGGAGCTGCAGCGCCCTCTGGAGGGAGTAGCTGGGAGTGTGTCTACGTGCTGCAGAGCTATGGAGGACCTGAGTGAAAACATGAGCCAAGACTTCCTCCCCGTACTCAGAGAATACGTCCTCTACATAGAATCCATGAAGGTGAGGAGGCCATTCACCAAAGTACATTTCAGTGACAAAAGGTCGAGGTTTCGGCTATCAATTTAATCTGATAATAAGGCAAATGTCATGTGCAATTTTGGTGCGGATTTTTATGATTTTGAAAATATATTATAACATTGTGAGCTTCTAATTCTGGCCACTTGGTGTTAGTAAAGATTTGAAGTTGGATGTAAGATCTGTGTTTTCTGCATTATAAGAAGAAAGAAGTGAACTTTATTGATCTCACACTGGAGAAATTGTATATAGTTGATTGTGATAAGAAAATCACACTATATAACTATATAAAAGTAATTATATAGTACTATAAAAGGACTGCCTAAAGATTAAATACTATCAGTAAGTGAAATTTCTACTCCACCACTGGTTCCGTTAGTGTTCTTGTCACAATACTATCATTTTAAACTAAATTTTGATACTAAGGAACAGACTCTATACTCAATACTTGTTCCGATACCACAAAGAAAAGAAAAAAACATTTAGATAACTGAATGGCATTTTCAACTTTAAATTGTAGTACTTCCTTTTATATTATCAGTGTGGCTTTATATCTGCGTAATCCCTCAGTCGTCCATGTCAGTTCTAAAGGTGTTCTAATCTATGTGCTCTTATACTTGTTCTGATACAACTCAAAATCATTCTAAAGCTTTTCAGGAAAGGTTTATTTCTCTCCTGTGAATGTGACTTTTCTAGTATCGATACCTGATCAAATGAGTATCTTGTTTGCTAAAGCTAGTATCAGTTAGTATCTGATTTTCGATCCCGAGATTGTATGAGATTAAATTATTACAATAAAAATTTGTTTCGCAATTGTCTGAAGAAAACTTCTAGAAAACACTGTTGCTGGTATGTTTTAGTTAGTATACAGCTCTGGGAAAAAAAATAAGAGACCACTGCATTTTTTTCTGAAATCGGCATCCCTAAGGGTTATTGCACCAAATATTTATTTCTGAACTCTTTTTAAGTACAAACATTAGTATTATGTTGTTTTAAAATTTGATCTTGTTTCTTTGCATTGTTTTGGTCTGAAAACATGCATCTTTTTTGTTATTTTGACCATTTGTCATTTTCTGCAAATAAATGCTCTAAATGATAATATTTTTATTTGGAATTTGGGGGAAATGTTGTCAGTAGTTTATAGACTCAAACAAAAATGTCCCTTTTGCCCAAACACATACCTATAAGTAGTAAAATTAGAAAAACTGATAATTTTGCAGTGGTCTCTTATTTTTTCTCCAGAGCTGTATCATAATCATACAGCAAAAGGCCTGGTTTTGACCTTGGAAAAGGGGAAGTTTAAGATCGTCATCATCGTGATTGTTAAACATCATACAAGAACTGAAACTACATAATGTATTTGATCTGATTATCTGTTTTTTTTTCACAGAATGTTCTAAAGAAAAGAGATCAGTGCCAAGCAGAATATGAAGGTCGACTTGAGGCAGCTATTTTACGGAGACAAGAAGATAAAACGCCAGTAAGTACAACTTAATCACTAATGGGTTCCCCTATTGCCCCTCCATAAACAAAACGACATTTAGTAATACTTAAAGATGCACTATGTAACTTTTTTGATGGGTCTTTTCTCAAAAATTAACTTGCAAAACATGCATACTTGCTATACAGCTTTGGTCTGCCTGGTAACACTAGGTTTAATCACTTGCTTGTCGTTATGGAGATGGATAAGTTTAACGGCATACTGTGGACGTTTATAGGCAAAGCTATAACATCTCCATGGAGACAAGTAGGTCCTCTGCCTGAAAAGTTACATACAGCTCTGAAAAAAAAATAAGAGACCACTTCAAAATTATCAGTTTTTCTGATTTTACTGCTTATAGGTATGTGTTTGGGCAAAAGGAACATTTTTGTTTGAGTCTATAAACTACTGACAACATTTCCCCAAATTCCAAATAAAAATATTATCGTTTAGAGCATTTATTTGCAGAAAATGACAAATGGTCAAAATAACAAAAAAGATACATGCTTTCAGACCTCAAACAATGCAAAGAAACAAGAACAAATTCATTTTAAAACAACATAATACTAATGTTTACACTTAAGAAGAGTTCAGAAATCAATATTTGGTGCAATATCCCCTATTTTTAATCACAGCTTTCATGCGTCTTGGCATGCTCTCCACAAGTCTTTCACATTGTTCTTGGGTGACTTTATTCCACTCCTGGTGCAAGAACTGAAGTAACTCAGCTTTGTGTTTGTGTTGGAATTCAACAGACGCTGGAATGGAATGGCTGTAATACATGTAGAGATGCTGATTTCAGGAAAAAAAAAAATGCAGTGGCCTCTTATTTTTTTCCAGAGCTGTAGTTTACCTTTTTGTACTAATCATTCTCTTGTACGTTTAAAAATTCAGTCTGCACTCTTTTCCCCAAACCCCAGGACCTCCCTCCTACGCCTCCTCTAGCTTGTAGATTCGGAGAGTCCGGTAGTGGTAGTTCTCCCTGTTATTTTGTGCTATAGGTTCCAGCTGAGGTGGAGAAATGCCAGGACAAAGTGGAGTGTTTTAATGCAGACCTGAAGGCAGACTGGGAACGCTGGCAGAGGAACAAGAGACAAGACTTTAAACAGCTTCTCACAGGCATGGCCGACAAAAACGTCAGCTACTACGAGAAGGTAAACTTATTTATTTTTATTTATTTAGTTTCAGTAAAAGAATTAGTAATGAGTAATGTTCTGATTTCAACCCTTTGCTTGTGTTGTTGAGCTAAAACTAATGATATCTACAGTTAATAAAACAGTTGGTTGTAGCATACTTTCATTTGATAACAAAGATTTACAATAACTGAATCCTTCAACAAGCCACTTCACCCAAAAAATCCCTACCAACCCGGCATGGTGTATGGAATATATCCTTTAAAATATACAAATTTACTTACAGTCTTACAGTTTAGAAATCGATTTAGATTTGACATTTGAGGGTTGCAGTGTTTTAGTTTGTTGTTAAATTCCTAGCCTTACAAGGGCACCTCAAGTCAAATGGTTAAACAAAGCCGATACTGTATAAATGAGGTAGAAAAAAGCAAGATATCTATAGTTCTACATTATAACTCTACAAAACAAACAAACAAAAAACATCTGCGCCCACATGTCAATTAATTGCGCACAATGTTTCACAACCTTCACAAATGTTCTTATGTATTTTATGCTGCCGAACTTTGTTTTGCTATTGCCAAATTTATTATTTAATTTTAGTTTTTTGACATTGTACAGCTTTTTGGCCATTTTTTAAAATGTGCTATATAAATAAAATTTACTTACTTTACTTACTTACAACCGTTTTTTGTAATAGTGTATTGACAACCTTTCTTAAATAAAAAATCTAAATGTCTTGATAGAAAACAAATTTTGGGGTTCTGAAAAACACTTTATTGTACTTTATTGTCAGTTCACTGTGTAACAGATTGAAATAGAAATAAAGTTGGGGTACTTTTGGTTCAACTCTCTGGAATCAAAGAAACGACTAAATAAAAACATAAAAATACAAAATTGGAGGCCTTGTTGGTTGTATCGTTGTACAAAATAACTAAAACAAAAGGAAGTATTGCTAAAATTGGTCACTATAGTTGACTTTCTCTGTGTGTGTACAGTGCCAGTCCGCGTGGGAGTCTCTCATCACAGTTCTCCAAGACAAACAGACTGAGGACAAAACCAGTGAGACAAACTGAACTTTTACATCCCACCCAGCCCTCTCTCTCTCGCTCCTCCCTGTGCATTAATCTGTCTCATGCCAAGGAAAAGGACCAATCGGGCATCAAAAAATGTTGAAACATCGTTTGTCTGATAAAGGGACACCGCCGGACAGTGAAGCAGGTAACGGGTTCACAAACAGCAGGGAGACTGGACACACACCGACTATGTACAGACAGGTTTTCTTACAATCGTTCTAAATGTGTAATTTTACGGTTGCCAACACCACTCGTCACACACAGGGCTTTTTAAGACGCGGACGCCATGTTGGATCTGCTATTTCTATATTCTCATTACTAAAAGTGATGCGTTAAAGTTTAATAAACTTTTTTTTTCAGGTGTCATCTCTTAATTACATGAAGTACAGTTTGAATTGGCAAATTACTTTTACAATTATACCATGGTACTTACATGAGGTGCATGAGGTGGCCTGATTTATGTTTTGTTTTTAATATCCATATTAATCCATTTTAGTTGGATCTGATGCCACTTAAGGGTCTGTTTTGCTTTTTCAACCTTTTACATTTTAGAGATTTATACAGACTTTTTTCTATTCAATCGCTGTCTGTTCTCAAGTTCCAGTAGGCCTATTTTTACCTGATTGCAATCGAACAGACATATAAAACTATAAATAACAAGGCCAATTCCAATAGTACATTCATATTACATGACAAATATAAAACTATAAATTGTGTAAAGTTTAAGTGGACGATTTCACGTCACCCAAAACGTGTTAAAAGAGTGAATACAAATTAATAGAGGTCTGGCTGGCCGGACTACTTATCGTGCATTTTGCAATATAAAGAAATCTTAAAACTTTTCTAGATTTCCTAGATTTCACAGCACACACAAACTACACTGGACTCAATCTGCTTCCGAGATAAAAGTGGCTAAATCTTATTTATATTGATAAGATGAACTGAAAATCAATTGATAACTGTGCTGGTTAGCTAATGTATTCAAGATATTTAATAATATTGTTTTACATCAAAATCGCATCTGTTTATACACTCAACAAAAATATAAACGCAACACTTTTGTTTTTGCTCCCATTTTTCCTGAGATGGACCCAAAGATCCAAAATTCACTCCAGATACGCAACACTACCATTTCTCTCAAACATTGTTCACAAATCTGTCCAAATGTGTGACAGCGAGCACCTCTGCCCCGCCGAGACAATCCACCCCACCTCACAGGTGCGCCACATCAAGATGCCAATCCGACATCATGACCAGTGCACAGGTGCACCCCAGACTGCCCACAATAAAAGGCCACCCCGAAATGTGCATTTTTTTTATTTTTTTTTGCTTTATTGGGGGTCTGGGGACTCAGAACCAGTCAGTATCTGGTGTGACCACCATTTGCCTCATGCAGTGCAACACATCTTCTTCACATAGAGTTTATCAGATTGTCAGTTGTGGCCTGTGGAATGTTGGTCCACTCCTCTTCAAAGGCTGTTATGGACGAAGAACACAGGTGCATTTTATTGATGGCATTTTGAATGCACAGAGATACCGTGATGAGATCCTGAGGCCCATTGTTGTGCCATACATCCATGAACATCACCTCATGTTTCAGCAAGATAATGCACGGCCCCATATTGCAAGGATCTGTACACAATTCTTGGAAGCTGAAAATGTCCCAGTTCTTGCATGGCCAGCATACTCACCGGACATGTCACCCATTGAGCATGTTTGGGATGTGCTTGACCGGCGTATACGACAGCGTGTACCAGCTCCCACTAATATCCAGCAACTTCGCACAGCCATTGAAGAGGAGTGGACCAACATTCCACAGGCCACAATTGACAATCTGATAAACTCTATGTGAAGAAGATGTGTTGCACTGCATGAGGCAAATGGTGGTCACACCAGATACTGACTGGTTCTGAGTCCCCAGACCCCCAATAAAGCAAAAAAAAATTGACATTTTGGGGTGGCCTTTTATTGTGGGCAGTCTGGGGCGCACCTGTGCACTGGTCATGATGTCGGATCGGCATCTTGATGTGGCGCACCTGTGAGGTGGGGTGGATTGTCTTGGCGGGGCAGAGGTGCTCGCTGTCACACATTTGGACAGATTTGTGAACAATGTTTGAGAGAAATGGTAGTGTTGTGTATCTGGAGTGAATTTTGGATCTTTGGGTCCATCTCAGGAAAAATGGGAGCAAAAACAAAAGTGTTGCGTTTATATTTTTGTTGAGTATACAATAGATTTAGCCTTTTTTTGCTTAAAAATAATATTTACATTTTGAAAATATTTAACTTGCACTTCTTTATCCATCAAGAAATAAACAAGAAATATCTTAAGACATCAGGTGCACACAATTTCAAGGCATCTCTCTTATGTGAAATCAAAAATATTTGATTATTTAAAACTGTAGACATATTAAAATGAATGCATTGGAATGTGCAGACAGGCTTTCAGATAGAACCTGTTGCTTGTAGACACATTGTACCTTCTGATAAATGACCATTTTTGTCTTATTTTGCCTAAATTTCCTATTTTGACCCAATAATATATCTTGGAAACTATAGCCAATCAGCACTTCTGACTTACTTTTTCTTTATTAGTGACCTAAACCAAGAAAATGTTCACTACTTTTGTTCTGGAAGCATTTTGCTTGTAGTCCAGTGCTATCAATTGTATACATGTCTTCTCTACTAAAATGCATTTGCTCCCTACACAAGCAACCAGTTAGAGACGTCAGTATTCCAAGGAAGTTTCACATCCCTAAATTCACAGATGAACAATGACATATCAGTTTGACTTAACCTCTTCTCCCATTACAAACCTGACTGATAATGACATTCGAGAAGTAAGATTGGCAAATTCCCCCTTGTTTACACTGTGTTGCCTTAAAACAGAAGCCCCCTTTGGTAACGTGTAATCTTAGTTTCAACATCTCTGCGTGCAAGAATGAGGTCATTTCTGCTTTCTGCTGGTTCTTGAACCACAGTTGCTATATCAATACTTTTATTTACAACAATATTTGCTGAATCTTATGGTATCTTTAGAAATCATTATTTTGTATTTTTTTATGTTTCATACTAAAAATAATGTGACAACAGGGAAATACCATAAGCACATGTATGAATTGATACAACACAAGTTTCCATATTTTAATAATTCTTATAAGCTTTTAGACATATATTTTCATCTAGGTTCAAGCGTGTCATTTGTGCACAAGTGGTGCTAATTATTTGTTTACCAGCGTTGCTTCTTTGCTAAAGGACTAAAGTCTGTGTTGTAGCATCTATAGGCCAGTCTGTGATTTGATTTTCTATTCTTCTTTATCAGTCAGTGTCTTTCTCCTATAAAAAGTGTGTTTTTAATACATATAATTTTATAAAGATTCAAACATTTCACAGCTATGGTTGCATGTAACATGAGGCATAATTGCTGATTAAAAGATTGAACATTGAACTAACAAAGTTCACAAAGCTCTGCTTAGAAACTGCAGTATACTATAATGGTTAAATAATATTTTTAAAGGTGCACCTTTCTGGTAGCAGGTAGCCCCTGGTCCACGACCTGCTTGACTCTGTGGAGATGTTATTGTTATGACTGAAATGTTCCACAGTATGGCATTAAACTACCTTGCTTGTATTTCATTATGTTGTTTTTATAGCTCAAAAATACCTGGAAAACGTGTTCTTACTGTAAGTGATGTCACCTCTCCACAGATCTGACCTGTAAATTGGCCTTGTTATTTTTCTGTGTGGAGTTATATAGTATAGATCAGGGGTCTTCAACGTTTTTCAGGCCAGGGACCCCCAAACAGATGGCGAACTGGGCCAGGGACCCCCTACTATATATATGGCATAGAATTGTGTTTTATATTAAATTGAGCTTAGTGTCATGTATAAACATTGCTACTCTGTTATGGTACATCCAATACAAGGAAATAATACACAGGTTAATACTGTATTTTACACTATAAAATATAAAATTATATTATTTTAAAGTGAAATCAAAAGATTTCGCGACCCCCCTGCAGTACCTCCGCGACCCCCCTAGGGGTCGCGACCCCCCTGTTGAAGACCTCTGGTATAGATTAAAGGTTATTCTTTGGAACATTCAAAAAACATAACAATGAGACAAGCAGGTGGCATACTCTTGACCAGAAAATTCCACAGTGCACCTTTAATGTGTTTTACAAGAATGTATCTTAAGGCATTACAGTCAAGGGCTAACAAATTATATCAAAATGTTTGTTTTTGGCTCATTATGGGCAAACCACAAAAGCTGAGCAAAAAAAAATCAACATCCCTGTCAGCACAAATTGGAAATGCATTCAATAGTTATTATGGATAATTGTATTAAAGAAATCCTCTAACCCTTGTAAAGATGTAGCTGCTTATGTTGAACCTAAATATTTTCTACAAACATCAAATTTCCATAATAACCATTTACCACTACCCATCATCTGTTCAAAATCCAAATTTCAAATGTTTTAAAATGTTTAAAATGCATATATCAAAACTAAAGTAAATATATTTGAGTGAATTACATAGTTAGTGTTTAATTTTCAGAGTCACATTTTTCCTAAATATAACATATTGACAGTTTTAAAAAATAAATTATTTTTGTAAAATACTTGAAAATGTTACAATTTCTTTATCAAAATTGAAAAATATGACTTGAATGTGACTTGGCTCTTATTTACTTTTGTAATAAGTTGTACTGTGAATAAACAAATAAATAATAATACAAATATCTAAAGTCTTTCCACTGAACTATACTGACCCAGTGGAGTGTCAATATGACGTTCTTTGTTCGATAATATAATGTAACCATACAAGCTGGTTTATTTTTGTATAGAAATTAAAGTTGTGTTTGTCTCAGCATCTGGCAAACAAACACAAGGCAAAGAAGGATTTGCACTATGATGTAATGTAAATATGGAGTAACCAAATTTAAATAACGCAATATAGTCTGAGTTTTCCTCTGCAGGTGCTGAGAGGAGCCCCACTATAGTTTTTGAAGAGTTTGTATGACATAATCTTACCCACAGCCATTGTAAAGCCCCTGTGATACTGTGTGCCTGCTGATCTCCTGTTGCACTAAATGTAGCCGACATCTGTAAAACCAGGTCTGAGTCTGACAGAGAAACAGATTCAAGTGGTATTGAGCTGGGGAGTTTTTTAATGTTGACACTTTTTTAAGCCAAATGTCCCTGTTTCCTCCTGTCTTCCTCTTAATAGATTTTTAATACACGTTAAACCCAGCCAATCAAATGGAGTTAAAAGTCACATGATCAACACAAGCTCAGTCCCTCTGCGCCTCCTCAGTGTGCACTGTTTACGCTTCAGTCCTGTACATTTGGATGTTCATAACATCGTGTTGTAATTATAAATAAGCTTGTATATTGTTTTGATGCAATTACCTCAAATGATTTTGAAATATATCGGACCAATAATAAATCAATCAATGCATTTGATACTCATCTGTTCCTCTTTTTTGTTAGCTGAGAAATGCATAAAATACGAGAGCGCAGTTAAAATAATTTATTTATGTACATAATTATAATAATGCACCATTAAGAAACTGCACAAGTGGAATGACCGCTTTTCATACAAAAACAAAGTATTTTAATATTATATATACAGTAACAAAGGGAAACTACTCCTGACCTGCAGGACTTTTTTCTTTGTAAATTCTCTTGGCTGAGAAATGTGTCTACCTCAAGTAGTGGTAGTAAAAAAAAGTATTTTGGAAAACTACTCATCCAATAGTACTTATAAAAGTAACTGTATGGATGTGTGATGAATATCTGGAATTGGAACAACAAAACAATAATGTACAAAATCTAGTAAAGTAAAGACCAAAAAATAAAAGTTAAATCAACATAAAGGAGTGATGCATGAAACTTTAAACATTTTATATTGTCAACAAAGATTTCTGTCATTTGGGGTCTAAAAACTTGTTATAACTAAGAATAATTTTATTATAAAAGTAAAAGTACTTGATGTAAATGTGGCTACATCAGTACAAAGTTGCATGGCACCACATTATGGTGTATTTCTGTGCATATAAGAACCTTTACAAGGCCTGTGTCTGTGTAACTTCATTTTGTGTGAACAGTGACTCCTCCAACCACTTCAGCCTCATTCTCCCCGGATAGTTTCATACTGTAAGTTCTGGGTTCTGCATCCCACAATACTGAAACAAGAAAATGGATAATAAACATCAGGAAGTAATTCATGCTAATCACTATATCTAGATGGACTGATTTGGAACACTACTGATTGATGTACAAATAGGGGACCATAGTAAAGTCAACATATTTTCAGCTCCATATAAGTTAGACTGGTCAGACAGATCTATAAAACTAAAATAAGTATTTCATTTCTAAATTTTGAAAGTTTATCTTTGTTTGAATGCAAATTTCTTATTGACACCTTTGTGTTGGGAGATAAATTTAAGATGTTATTTGCCTTTGGATAATGCCTGTCAACCTTAACCATGATTTAACATATTATATTGTTGATTTTATTTATTTTTTTACAAAAAAACTGCACACATTTTCTAACCCAAAATGTGCGTTGTTATTTCATTGACTTCATTACAGTATCTGTTGTATCTCACCTGATGGGGATCATTGCCAGCACAGAGCAGACACTCGACAGCATAAAGACAAACCCTGGGAACCAGTCCAGCGTGCTCTGGTAGATCTTGGTGGAGGCGGGGATGTAGGCCGCTGCCCCAAACTTCAGAAATATCTGCAGCGCGGTGAGGGTCATACCTGTGCATAACACCAGGAGTTAAAGGGCTTGAAACTCATTTTGAACCATGAATCTGAAACATGTTTTAGTCTGAGCCATGAGCCCCGCCCATGAAATGTTTTCTGATATTTAAATATAACAACATGACACAGAAACAACTGTCCAGTGTCATGCTCTTATCTGCATATACAGGGGGTATTATGCACATTGATTTACTAGAGCTATACAATGTTATAAAGTTCCCTCATTTAAAAAAATATACAAAAAAACATGGTTGAGGAGGTTGTAGTTGCTATCCAAGCATGTTAGAGTAATTTAGTGATCTCTCTCCCAAACCCTATTCGTACCCCCAATGGTTGGCAGTAACTGAGCGTCTAAAACAAAAGTGAGATTTATTTAAAACTTAAATAAGTTTAAGTTAATATGTTTTTTCAACAAATGCAGCATTTTCAAAACAGTAAAAGGTAACATGGTGATCTAAATATGTTAAGTGTTAGCCGTTAATACCCCGTAAGATAAGATAAGACTTTATTGATCTCACACAGGAGAAATTTACTTGCCACAGTAGCTCCAGGACATTTGAACAAGAAAGTGCATGCAGGCAGGAATGAGATAAAGTAAGTAATAAAAAATTGTAATAATAATAAGTAATAATGGAAATAGTAATAATAATAATAGTAAAAGCGTAATAATTCCCCCTCTTCAAGATAAGACTTTATTGATCTCACACAGGAGAAATTCACTTGCCACATTAGCTCCAGGCAGTTTAGTACAAAAGAAAATTAGAATTAAAAAATTGCATACAGACAATATAAGTACCTAATAATAATAAGTAGGCCCTAAATAAGAAAATGTAGAAAAATTGCACGTTTGGACTAAAGAATTATTGTCGCGCTCGATAATGCACCATGACAAGTGTCTGGGATAGTGTCTGGACAAAAATAGGTAACCTGTCGGTCTAGGTTAGTTATTACAAAAATGTAATGTAAAATGAATAGATTATTTTTTGCAGTCTCAATGTTTATCTTTTTTAGCTGCTCTTACTACACGATTCATGACGTAAAGAGCATTTATTTTGAATTAAAATCAGGTACAGGCCCTTTTAAGTCTCATCCATAAATTAAAGGGAAAACCCCTGTCTAATCTCCAGACCCTCCAGGAAATGTTGCGATTTGTAACTTCAACGCAACTTCAGCCAATCCCCGCGAATTCAGGGCGGTGTTGCAATTATGACCAATCACCGCAACTTTCCCGCAATTTTTACCAATTTTGACCAATCATCGGCGACGTATTGATCTCACGTCGACCAACTTCCTTCTGCCTTACTTCCGTGACGAAACGAAACTGCGGCCGTGTCCCCAGTTCGGAGCGTGGTTTGAAGGGGGCTCAGACTGCAGTCAAGGCGGTGCACACTTATTCAGCCCTAAGTGCACTCCGCGGACCGCATGGCCATCTGCGAAATGCGACAGGTCTCGCAACTACGGGAAGCAGCCGCCGACTCCATTTTCTCCCGTAGAAGAAGTAGCGCGCGGTGTATGCTGCGCGAAGCGTGCTTTTTCACGCTCTTGGTCCACGCCCCGATTTCCATGGAAACGACTGCGGTCTTCGGACTGCGTGTTAACTGCGCATGGGACAAAAAATAAATGACGCACATGCCCTTCAAACCACGCTCCGAACTGTGCACTCTGGGAATTTGGACACGGCTTCTAATGGCAAAGAAACATGTCTGCGGCGCCATTTGCCCACAAAAATAACAGCAAAAGACCGCGCAAAACAGTTCCCCTCCTGGTAGTAATTTATTTTCGATGTTGGTAAGGTTGTTTTAGGACCATATCTGTGATCTCTGTGTCCTTGTATTATTCTTTGTCAGTAATAACTCAATATTACTCAATTACTCAATTTTAATTACAAAAAGGGAAAATCACAACTATTTATTGCAACTTTCACTTCCTCCTGCAACAAAATCGCAACAAAAACCTTAAAGGTCCAGTGTGTAGGATTCGTGGCGCATAGGTGGATAGTGGCTATGGCACTTCCTGTTTTAGCTACGGCAAACCTCGAGGGTCACCCAGACGCGCCGTAGCGGACAGCTCGCGAACCCGCGCGCACTCCCGCGGGCGCACCCGGCCGACAACAACGGTATTAATAAAACGCGGTCTCCCATTCAGTTTTTTTTTCTTTTCACATGAAAGCACACATTCCCGATCGTGTACCATGATAATCTACATATCAAATGAAACAGTCTCCTCTTTTTGACTATGCAATTCATTTCCCGGCACAACAATCACTCCCTGAGCACATGGGGCTTTTATACGGAAAAGCACAAAACAAGGTTTGTTACTTAGCTTACCTTTGAAGGCCTTGCACAGATCAAACTCTGTATTTCACCACAAGCTTGGTATCAGTATGTCCGTAAGGATCCAGCGAATAAAATCCAGTAAAACAATTTAGTCCAAAACACGTGTTAGATCCATTACGACGTGTGATACAGCAGCATGCTTTTTGTTTACCCAAAACCACGAGCCTCCCCCCACCCCACCCGCACCTCTCTCCCTCTGTCCTTCTGTCTTGTGGAGCGCGCCGAGCGCTCCGCCTGCTTTGCCTCCGGTGCTACCACGAGCCTTGCCGAAGGCGAAGGCGGAGCCCAAATGTCCTTCTGCGGCTCTCGTATTCAAAATGGCTGCCTCTGCATGGGGAAGATCCCCCTTTTATGTGACTATATCCAAGTCCAAAAGAATACTTTAATTTCATGATGGAAGTGAAAAGGCTTGAAAAACAATGTATTTTTGAATGGGTATCTTCAATTTCGGTAATTAACGGGTAAAAATCTTACACACTGTCCCTTTAAAAGCACCGCAACTTTCATCGCAACTTTTTGGAAAAGTTCACGCAAATTCAGGCATTTTAGCCCGCAACAATCACAAAAAATGCCCACAAATCCTGGGGGGTCTGAATCTCATCTAATCTCAATGAACAACCTAGTTCCTCTAAGTTTATAAATAACCTGCCCATTTACAGGAAACACATGCGAAACCAGCTCAACAAGATAAGGCATACACTGTGAGCATGTGCCACTCCTGTTAGAAGGACACATCAAACAATAGGACAGTGAGAGACCATATTACTGTAATCTGTGATCTGAATCTTTTGGATCTGTTCATTTCAAAGAGCCGTTCAAAACACTGGCTCTATTTACATTTATCTGTATCACAGAAGCCAATGTAAGAACTAATTTTAACAACAAACTACCGCTAACCACAGAGAGAAATAACCAAGGCGCATTTAAAATTGTTCAAACTGAGAGTGGGAGTGTGTTTTCCCATTGAAATTATGCATAATCTAAATAAAACATTGCACTACAATAATAAATATATATATATTTTTTTAAAGTTATTGTTGCTGTTGTGATACCATTTTCCCCCCAAAAACGCTCTCACTCACGTTTAGTGCTAAGCATTAAATACATAAAAATTAGAAAGAAAAATATTTGATTTATATTTGAAAATATTTGACACCTGGCACTACTCGGGCGAACCTGATAACGCTGTAGAGGCGAAACGCGTTGTTCGCTCTAACCTAATAAAAAATAAAGAATAAAGTCAAGCAAGTGTGTGGTAAACGTTCTCTTTAAAAAAAAAAAAAATAAAAAAAATTTGATTCTTTAAAAAAAAAAAAAAAAGGTTGGGTTCCAAACGTCACATCACACTGTAAACGATAAATTGTATTTCTCACAGATTTTTGGTGCTTTTATATTTGTCCTTTATTGGTCCTGGTTTTGGCCTAGTTTATATCCTAATGTAATTATTTTCTGGTTTACAAATATTTAGTCCCAGCTTAGTCCCAGTTTTAATGTAGTGATTGTGCAACTATGAACGCACCCTTAATACTTCATACTCAACAAATGATTCACCAGATGTACATGTTCAAATTTTTAGATACAACTTTGTAACCAAATGCTATCCTATCAGCCCCACAGCAATGAAAACAATCAAAATGGTACCATGGAGTAATTTTTTTTTTCTCAAAACAGTCCATATTCTTAAAATAGTAAATAGTTACAACATACAGCTCTGGAAAAAAATAAGAGACCACTGCATTTCTTCCTGAAATCAGCATCTCTACATGTATTACAGCCATTCCATTCCAGCGTCTGTTGAATTCCAACACAAACACAAAGCTGAGCTACTTCAGTTCTTGTACCAGGAGTGGAATAAAGTCACCCAAGACCAATGTGAAAGACTTGTGGAGAGCATGCCAAGACGCATGAAAGCTGTGATTAAAAATAAGGGTTAATGCACCAAATATTGATTTCTGAACTCTTCTTAAGTGTAAACATTAGTATTATGTTGTTTTAAAATGAATTTGATCTAGTTTCTTTGCATTGTTTGAGGTCTGAAAACGTATCTTTTTGTTATTTTGACCATTTGTCATTTTCTGCAAATAAATGCTCTAAACGATAATATTTTAATTTGGAATTTGGGGGAAATTATGTCAGTAGTTTATAGACTCAAACAAATGTTTTTCCCTTTACCCAAACACATACCTATAAGTAGTAAAATCAGAAAAACTGATAATTTTGCAGTGGTCTCTTATTTTTTTCCAGACCATGTATATGTAACAAAGGGGTTATTGAGTTATCTTGCAGACAAATTGCAACACAAGCTAACTAGATCATATCTAATATACCAGATTAATTTTATACTCCATAATGCACCAGCCTATTGAACAATACTGCCATGACTCACCACAGGAGGATTTGGGGACTTGTTGAGAAAGCAGAGATCTTATTGTGGGCAAAGGCATGAGGGCCAGCAGGTTCAGTGATCGAGCTGAAGAGAAAACAATACATCACTTATTATTTAGTTTGGTGTACATGCAGCCAGCTTGTTCAACTAGAGGTTAGATATTTGCAATGCCTCATCCTCAATCAATACACGACTGGATAAAAGTTTAGACGCACTTTTTCTTCTTTATTTCCGTGATTATTTACATTGAGAATTCTCACTGAAGGCACCAAAACCGTGAATGGACACAAATGGAAAGTAAAAAAACAAACAAAAAAGGCTGAAAAACCTGTTTTAAATTTATTTTTAAATAGCTACCCTTTGCTTTGAACCTTGGTTTGCACTTTTTGCATTTTTTGACCCTGGTGCGGCACAACTGTAAAGTGAAAACCATTTCAGGAGACTTGGGCATAAAGAGAAAGCTAAGGGTTTGCATTGCTGTCAAGAAAGCAAACAATGGCTGCTAACATGTTAAAAAAAATTACTTTTTTGTTTATTACATAATTACATATATCCGTCTTCAAAATTTGAAGGAAAAAAAAACATAAATGAGAAGGTGTGGCCGCACTTTTGACAGTGTATGGATGGGTCATAATATTGCTTGAATATCAGAGATCGAGATAAGACAAAACAATATCAAGATATATTTTTTTTAAAAATTAGTGATTTTTGTTCACTCCTATTAACAATTTGATGCTGTGGTTTTAGGGAAGTATGTTCAATTTAGTTTTAGCAGTTTCTAGTACTCACGAATGATAAAAGTTCTTTTGTTGTTTTGTGGTTATGTGAAGGGGAACTGAAAGTACTTCCTAGCATGTTATGTTAAAGAGGAATACTTTCAGACTTACCCAAATAAAAGAAGTACGTAGTCGTGACAAAGGACATGAAGTAAATCCCCGAGGTAAACGACAGCATGCCAATCATAATGACACTGGTCTCACTGAAGTAGCGACGCAAAACAATCAGCCCCAGATAACTGGTGATGAAGATCATACAGCCTGCTGCGTTTCCATAGCCCACCTAAAGAGAAGACAAAAACACCAAAATCAAACCATCCCTAAATACTGTGTAAATGTATAGAATAAGGGGGCGAAAATGTCACCTGTTTGGCATCCCAACTCAGTGGCTCTTTCAACACAAATGCCCCGAGTACATTTATGGCCGCGCCGACTGCAGAGCTGTACAAGATGGCGGCGGTGAACAGTAAAATTATATTGGGTATGTTTCTCTGAACGGGAGGGTCGCTGTGAACTGAAGGAGGGATAAGGCCGTAGCTTTCCTCTTCTTCCTCTCTGTTGGAGACATCTTTCACCTGGAAAAAGAGTAAAACTGTTGCATCTATTTATCTGATTGTGTAGTGCATCCAAGAACACGAAGGAACATTTTACACATTTACACACCAGGATGTGCACACAGGACCCAATGACATAATGCACTGATGGGTTCAGAGATCTGTCAGCGGGGGTGTTGTGTTTTACCAACTGAGCTAATGCCTCCACACTGAATTACACTGGTCTGCAATTTTTTGGACTCGATCTACTACTGAGATAAAAGTGGCTAAATCTTATTTATATTGATAAGATGAACTGAAAATCAATTGATAACTGAGCTGGTTAACTAATGTATTCAATATATTTAATGATATTGTTTTACATCAAAATCGCATCTGTTTATACAATAGATTTAGGCATTTCTCATTCATTCATCTTCTTCCGCTTTTTCCATTTTCTGGGTCGCAGTCCATGCAGATCTGCTGCTCAAAACACAATGCACCAGCCCCCATGAATCCTCCCGTGGGTGGTGGGTCCACAGGAGGACGGCTCACGTCACAACAGGCCTTGATGTATCTTCTGCCATGGGGGCTACCAGTGTCCACGGACACTGGGGGCAAGGTGGGATTAACTGTCTTGCCCAAGGACACAACGGCAGCGCTCATTTGTGGGAGCTGGGATCACACGCGGTCAACCCGTCAAGAGCGGGATTCGAACCGCCAATCCCTGGATCAGTAGACAAACGCTCGACCAACTGAGCTACTATTTAGAAAATATTTAACTTGCACTTCTTTATCTGTCAAGAAATATCTTAAGACATTAGGTGCACACAATTTCGAGGCATCTCTCTTATGTGAAATCCAAAAATATTTGATGTTAAAACTCTAGACATTAAAATGAATGTATTGGAATGTGCAGACAGGCTTTCAGATAGAACTGGTTGCTTGTAGACACACTGTACCTCCTGATAAACCTTATTTTGCATAAATGTCCTATTTTGACCCAATACTATATCTTGGAAACTATAGCCAATCAGCACTTCTGACTTACTTTTTCTTTATTAGTGACCTAAACCAAGAAAAATTTCACAGTGTTTCCTTTTCATAGCGGTCTCCCTTCCACGTATTAACCAGACCCAAACCTGCTTAGCTTGTGAGATCAAATGAGACTGGGTTGGGTGAGATGACCAATTATAAGCTGCGGGTCACTACATTCAATCAAAGCATGATCGTGTCCAGATTTGCTTTTGAGAAATACAGCCTAGTGTGATTCAGTGTTTTGGTTTATCCCCCATCTCTGGCTGTGATCCAAGAAACTCTGAGACCACAGGATGAACCTCTGATGTACAAAAGTGTGGCACACTAACCTGCAGCAGCAGCACAGCGTGTAGGAGGCAAAGCACACCTACAACGGTGCTGACGATTAACAGGATGATCCCATGTCTCAAATTGGAAGTGTACAGCTGAAAGAGGTGTCCTGAAACCAGACTGCCCACCAGGCCTGCTATCCCATACAGCAGCTCCACTCGCATCATGGTCTGAAGAAAGATGAGGGAACAGGACTCGGTCTAATCAATGCTTAATGTTTAACTACTCTACTTCTGGTTCCCATGCAATCAATTCAGTTAGAGTTTAGACACAGTAACTAAACTCCATGACACCGCCTTTATAACGACACCAAAAATAATGAAACATGATTTTACATGGCATGAGATAGGCCTAACAAGTGTGCAGGCTGCAGAAAAAGTAGCCAATGCTAACTTAGACTTAGCCTTAGCCTTAGACAAACTTTATTGATCCACAAGGGAAATTATTTGGGTACAGTAGCTCATCATAATATAATATATAACAGAGGGTAAGAAAAATAGATGGAATAGCAAAAATGGTAGCAAAAGTCCAGTGTCAAATGAGAAACAATTACAACAATAAGTGTAGATATGTACAAGTCAAAATAAAATAGAAAAATAAGTAATCAAATATCAAATAAACTCTCAAATAACAGCTAAATACAGGAGACAAAAACGGCAGTGCAATAATGTATTGAGTGACAGAGCATAAGGTTATCATTACTTAGAAAAGTAGTGTAGAATCGCAAGCTCTGGAAAAAAATAAGAGATCACTGCAAAATTATCAGTTTTTCTGATTTTACTACTTATAGATACTGTATGTGTTTGGGCAAAATGAACATAGTCTATAAACTACTGACAACATTTCTCCCATATTCCAAATAAGAATATTATCGTTTAGAGCAGAGGTCTTCAACAGGGGGGTCGCGACCCAGGGGGGGTCGCGAAATCTTTTGATTTCACTTTAAAATAATATAATTTTATATTTTATAGTGTAAAATACAGTATTAACCTGTGTATTATTTCCTTGTATTGGATGTACCATAACAGAGTAGCAATGTTTATACATGACTAAGCTCAATTTAATATAAAACACAATTCTATGCCGTATATAGTAGGGGGTCCCTGGCCCAGTTCGCCATCTGTTTGGGGGTCCCTGGCCTGAAAAACGTTGAAGACCCCTGGTTTAGAGCATTTATTTGCAGAAAATGACAAATGGTCAAAATAACAAAAAAGATGCATGTTTTCAGACCTCAAACAATGCAAAGAAACAAGATCAAATTAATTTTAAAACAACATAATACTAATGTTTACACTTAAGAAGAGTTCAGAAATTAATATTTGGTGCAATAACCCTTATTTTTAAATCACAGCTTTCATGTGTCTTGGCATGCTCTCCACAAGTCTTTCACATTGTTCTTGGGCAGGTTTGGGGAGTAACAGAATACATGGAACGGTGTTAAGTAAAAGGATACAAAAAAAGGTAACTGTATTCTGCTACAGTTACAAGGAAAGTAGACGTACTCAGATTATAGGCACATCTAGTGAAAATGGGGATTATTTAGCAGGATTACAATTTGAAAGCATTTTATATTATTTATTTTTTTCATTTAAAGCTGGAGATGGAGGGAAAACAGAACAAACTGTCGTACAGACATGCGCACACATTATGGTAGTACTATGGAACAAATTTGCAACTGGCCTGGCTACGACCGAGAAAAACGCGGGTGGAAATTTCAACATTATTTTATTTTTTAAAGAAGACAAGGGGATTTTTTTCTTCTTAATAAACTGTACTATGTGGTCAAGACTTGTGCACTTTTATTGTAGGACTATAACCTACTGTTCAAATTAGCTTTCCTCAATCTCTTTTATAATGCACAAAAGTAAGTTTTTTTCTTGTCGTTATCGGATATTTGGTGTTAAAGTCATCCAAAAGTCATTGAAAGTCATCAAGTTACATTACTTTAATATTATGATTCTTCGGATTATGTTACTGAATACATATTTTAAGGGGGAACTAGTAACTGTATCAGAACACATTTCTAAAGTAACCCTTCCAACCCTGTTCTTGGGTGACTTTATTCCACTCCTGGTGCAAGAACTGTAGTAGTAGTAGTTCTGCTTTGTGTTTGTGTTGGAATTCAACACTCTGGAATGGAATGGCTGTAATACATGTAGAGATGCTGATTTCAGAAAAAAAATGCAGTGGTCTCTTATTTGTTTCCAGAGCTGTATTTTTGGTTTATAGCCAATCGGGCGTAATCCATTCCCCTGTTCATTACCCTCTTAAAAGTTTTAGTTTGAGTTCAGCAGACTGTTAAACCTTACCTTGGACCTCTGAGACGCAGTGGAGGCCAGTGACGCCAGGGTCATTACGCCTGGCCAGTAGGCTGCGTACCCCCCGGAGAGGCCGAAGAGCGCCCCGGCTCCGTACATCACCTCGATGGGCAAACCACAGATGACCACCAGCATCAGCACCACTCTGGACACAAGGTACCCCACCAGCGGCACGATCACCGGCAGCCGCCTCCATCCGCGGTCCCCCAGGCGCGCCAGGAGCAGCGCAGGGAGGATGGGAGTGAACTTCACGATGAGGTTGTAGATCATGTAGAAGTTGGTTATGGCGATCTGCTGTTTGTGGCTGTCCGGGTCGGTGGCGTTGGAAGAGCGGTCCAGAACCACCATCTGTAGCGCGGTGTCAAACAAACTACTGCCCAGCTCCTCCAGCACGATCACCGGCCACACCTGACACAGTCCAGCCCGGAGTGAGTGGACCACAGCCGGGAAAGACATGCTGGCACCTGGAGAAGTAGCCTATCCACCAACCTAACTTCTGAAGAGAGAAACAACTGTGACTGCGTGGAGCTCAGAAAGCACCTGGATGTTGCCTATTGAAACATAGGGCAGGGCTTATATCCAAACTAAATACACCCACTTCCTCAATGCTCCTGCAGCCAATCAGCCACACAGAAACATGAACTGAAACTGAAACTGAGGATTTTAGAGAAAAAGAGGAACTGTTGTTAGTTACAAGCCCATGAAAAAGGAGGGGATAAGACTTGAATGAAGAAACAGCAGTCGTTCAGGTCTCAAGTCAGTGGTTTTAATGACAAATATTAATTATAATATAACTTTTGTACACATTTTGTGCATCAGAAGCACATACAGGTCTGGAACAAAAAATAAGAAACCAATGAACATTTTGTTTGAGTCTATAAACTACTGACAACATTTCCCCCAAATTCCAAATAAAAGTACAGTGGTACCTCACCTTACGAAATTAATTCGTTCCAGAAGTGGTTTCGTAACGTGAATTTCGTAAGTTGAGTAGCTATTTCAATGGAAAAGGCCTGATCCAAGGTTTTTTTTTAATAGTGTTAAAAAAAAAATTATAGTGTAATTTTGTGTTTACACTATAATTTTGTGTCCTGATTGGCTAAGAGACTGTAGAGCCAGGACTAAAAGTGGAATAAACCAGGTCTAGACCAGAACTAAACCAGGTCTAGACCAGGTCTAAACCTGGACTGGATCTGGACTAAACCAGGACTGGACCAGGTCTAGACCTGGACTAAACCGGGACTAGACCAGGATTAAATCACCCCGTGTGGCTCTTTGCTGGTTTCGTGCGGCTTTTGCGTTCATTTGTGCGTGTTTGATTTGTGGCTCGGGCTGCGTGTTCGCCGCGGTTCTATTTCGTGCTCGTGGTGCTCCTGTCTCCGCGCTCCTTGCGTGTTCGGCGCTAGAGCTAAGAGGCCGAGAAAGGTGCTCTTTGAGCAGGGATAACAGCAGGGCGTGCATCTGAGTGCGCATTATTCCAATTTTTGAGATTTCGCTTTTCGTAACTTGAATTTTCTTTCGTATCTAGAGAGATTTAACGTGAAGGCGTTTCGTAACTTGGATTTTTCATATGTAGGATCTTTCGTAAGGTGAGGTACCACTGTATTATCGTTTAGAGCATTTATTTGCAGAAAATGACCAAAAAAAAAAAAAAGTGTTTCCCAACCAGGGGTACTCGAGCACACTGCAGGGGGTACGCGGCAAATTAAGGACATGAAATAAAAAGATTTTCATTTAATAATCAGTTGTGTTACAAGAGTTAGATACAACAAAGGAAGATTATTTTTGATTTAGTATTTATTTGGGTAAATTATTTATGTTCAAAGAAACATATTCTTTATTTTTTATGTTTAACTAATTTGAGTTAAAGAAAAGAGAGAAAATGCATGAGAATTAAAATTTCAAATTAAGGAGACAAAAGGAGGAAATAAAATGATTTTCATTTAATAATCCGGGGGGTGTTTACACTTAAGAAGAGTTCAGAAATCAATATTTGGTGCAGTAACCCTTATTTTTAATCACAGCTTTCATACGTCTTGGCCATGCTCTCCACAAGTCTTTCACATTGTTCTTGGGTGACTTTATTCCACTCCTGGTGCAAGAACTGAAGTAGCTCAGCTTTGTGTTTGTGTTGGAATTCAACAGACGCTGGAATGGAATGGCTGTAATACATGTAGCGATGCTGATTTCAGAAAAAAATGCAGTGGTCTCTTTTTTTTTTCCAGAGCTGTAGTTACCTGAAAGAGTGGGGATAAACCTTGAATAAAGAAACAACGGTGGTTCAGGTCTCATGTCAGTAGTTTTAATGACCTGAGACTGAACTGGAACTTCCCCTCCTGTTCACCAGACCGGATGTGCGTTAACCAACCAAAATCTTTCCACAATGCCAGAAAACAATAGACTATAATGTGGTACAATCATGTAATACAAATAATAATCATGAACCAATAAAATAAAATAACTTTACTTTTTAACATATGTAAATCCTATTTTGAATTTTATATTTAACAATAGTAAATTTGTATCATAAATGTTAAATTGTTGTTAAATTGTCCTGTTTTACAACCATTACACAGTCACTCTTCATTTTATTTGCATTGGCATTAACCTATGAAACTTACATTGTAACTTAATGTTATTGTTAGAGATTAGAAAATAGCCTTTGCATAAAATGAGGTCAATGCAGCAAAAAGATTGTGTTTTTTCTGCATTTCTTCAACACACCCGACTGTTAATAGCAGTAGGGGCTTCACAGAGTCTAGAAATTGAACCAGACACTGTGTTGCTGCGACCATTTTGGCTCAGTATCCTAATAGGATTAATCACAGACCTAGTTGCTCATATTTTTTTATTTGTATTAGGACAATGCATATTAATCAACATGACAACAAACAGTATCAATGTAAATATGCCGGAATTAGCATAATAGCTGCTTTACAACCGTTGTCCTCGGGCAGGTCAGAACAGAAGAACATTTAGAGGAACACACAGAAGAGACAGAAGTGCACATAGACATGATGCAAGTTCACCACAACAGACCATTCTCTGAGTTTAAGAGGCCCGGAGAAGAAGAAAATCTACCTGTGAGAGCATGTTTGATTATTTTTTTCAACCAATGTTTCAGAGTGTTCTTGGAGGTTGAGAAGGACCCACAGTTCCTGACGTGGGCAGGTTATGTGTTCCATGACTGTGATCCTCTGATAGACGTCACCATTTGGCTAAATTTGGTCCTGCGTCTTTGTATGCTTCAGTCTCCTCTGGTCAATGCTCTCATGTTCACTCAGTTAGTAGCTTTTATTACTTATAAAATCCATTAATGTTGGAGGAGCGAGTCCATTTAAAACTTAAAAGACAAAGCAAGCATCCATAAATACCTGATGCTTGCTGATGATATATAAATAGGCAATATGAACAAGAAGAAACAACCACACAGTTATTAAAAAGTATTTTGTTTTTATTGAGAAAATATTCATAAGTATGTAATAGCGGGTGTATACGTGTGAGGCTTACATGTGCTATAAAAGAACAAAGCAGGTTATGAGCATACAAGTGGTTAACATAGGAACAGAGGTTATATTGTTTTAATATAGGGTCGCTTCAACACACACATTTTGCACTATGACTCCCAATGGGTGAAGCAACCTGCAATAAAATGATAAATAAACTCATCTCTGCATCGTGAATTCAAACATCAAATTGCAACAAATTTCAGAAATCTGACATAGACCAACGGTTCATTTGTCAGGAATTTGATCTTTTAGACACAATACACATTTTGTTTCCTTGTAACATACAAAAAAGCATTTTGCAAAAGTCAAAACAGTAGGTGGCAGTCATTTTAACCGAAGAGCCCATCGTAACGAGTTGTTAAGTGTATTTCAGTCCAATATCTAAGTCTACCGTGAGAAAACTTGACTTCTCTACAAAGACTAGCTACAAAGACGTGTCTATTTAATACGTTGATTCAAATACATACTACTTTTTTCTTTGTATTCAGAATTTTTTCACTTTTAACTCTGGTCTTGTTGAAATAAATACACAGGCCTAGTTTCACTATTACACTACAGCTCTGGAAAAAAAAAAAAGAGACCACTGCATTTTTTCCTGAAATCAGCATCTCTACATGTATTACAGCCATTCCATTCCAGCGTCTGTTGAATTCCAACACAAACACAAAGCTGAGCTACTTCAGTTCTTGCACCAGGAGTGGAATAAAGTCACGTTTCACAAGTTTCTGCAAATAAATGCTCTAAACGATAATATTTTTATTTGGAATTTGGGGGAAATGTTTTCAGTAGTTTATATAGACTCAAATAAAAATTACCCTTTTGCCCAAACACATACAGTACCTAAAAGTAGTAAAATCAGAAAAACTGATAATTTTTGCGGTGGTCTCTTATTTTTTTCCAGAGCTGTATTATCAGCTAAAGGACACTTCGAACAAACAAAACTGGTAGACAATCAAAAATGGCGACCTTTGGTTTGAATTAAAAATGTAAAAAACCTCAAAACTACCCTAAAATATCTTAGTCATTCATTGTCAGTGGTTCAGAAATATTGTATCTTTCGATCCATAATTCATATTAATAATAGCATAATTTAATTCTTACAGACAACTCTCCAGTCTATTGTCCAACTCATTATAAAAAAAACCAAAAAAACACTTCTTTGCTATCATTATGTCCTAAGCTATGATCAAAAAGGCTTTTACTTGAATGTTCACAATCAGCATGTCTTAAACTGGAATTTTAGGCAACTTTCAAAAGATTATCTCAAACTACAAACTTTTGGTATAACAATTTTACAAAACATTTTCAATATTTTTTTCCGAAAACGCCAGCAAGCAAGTAGTCCTGCAGGTGTATACGATTACGCAATAGACAAAAAACAATCCTACCTTGGTATTATAGTACATGAAAAACTGCTTACATCAGAAAAGGCAAGTTCACAAAGCATTACAACCAATAAAGCTAAAATAAGAGACTGTTAAGTATAGAAACACTTAAAAAGCCCTTAAAATTAACTTATATTATGCAGTTCATCAATTTCCCATCACTTCATAGACACTGTCAAGCCACTGTAGTGATTATCAGACACATCTACCTATGTTCTCTAAGGCTTGTCGGAATTGCAGCGCTGAAAAAAGATGCTATATATACAAATTGTGCATTCAACAATCTCTTTTGCCATTGGTCCATTTCAGTACTGTGAATGGATTTAGCCTTGTCAATGCACCGTGGTAACAACGGACTAGTTTGCACTCTTCTATTGTCTTTCATAGCAAAATTTATCACTATCATTTTCAAAAATTTGTGGCGAGAATTGATATTACTGCAAAACAATCTCTCTGGCTAACTTTTAGGCCACCGTAAAAACTCCATCGCGCCAAATCCTATGAATAAGAAGTCATTCAGCGTCACCGATCAATATCTATTTAAAAAAAACAAAAACAAAAAAATATTATACTCCCAAATCAACTTTCCAAAAATGTTTTCTTTCACCACATCTTTCAAGATACCATTTAAAATACTCTCCCACATACTTGCAACATACTGGTTTTTCGTTCTTAGGTCCAAACGTCAAAGCATTTCCACAATGATAGTCAGAATACTATAAGTAAAATAATAAATACTGTTCGCTCCCATCTCAATCCTTCAATCCCATCATCCTTACTGTACAGTCCTGCTTTCCTGTGCCAAAATGGTCCATAGCAACAATTATTTTTTTCACTCTTCTTCCTCCTCTTCCTCCTCTTCTCCTTGACCTTCCTCGTTGGTGTAGATACCGGCTTCCCACTTCATAGCCATGTCGCTTTTTCTCCGGGTTACGCGAGTAGCTTCCAGAACCTACAAGGACAAAAATGTAAGGGAAAAAAAAAATGAATAAATGAAAAAAAAATAAAAATAAAAATGCACCACCCAATGCTTTTCAAGCCACTGAAACCCAATCGCAAAAAACAATCAGTGAAATTATACATGCATAAAGGCCCGACAGTGACAATAGTAACTTAAAGGGCCCATATTACACTATTTTTTCCTCTGTTATAATGTTGTTTTCTCACCAAACGCATACTCGAAGTGGTGTTTTGTTTCATTCACACATGTTTAACACACAAACCCTGAATATTTATACATTTTGAGTTAGATATTTTGAGTTCTTCTCTCAAACGGAAAACACTGTGGTAATACAGAAAGTGCTCCATTGAATTTTTTACTCCATCTTCATTAGGTAAAATGTAAAATATTACCTTGAAAACTACCGCTTCATGACATCACAATGTGGGGCAGAGCATTTTGAACTTATAGATATAAACCACGGGTGTCAAACATGCGGCCCGATGGCTGGGTCCAGCCCTCCAAGACCTTTAATCTGGCCCTCGGCTGATTTTCTATTAAAATATTGTAATTATATTTTAATTTTCTATTAAAATATTGGAAATTTTCTGTGCCTCATTTCTGTGCAGTTTAGCATAGCATCTCCAGCGCCTCTGTGCGTGGCTCCTCCCACCAGAGCAGCACAAATGAAGACTAAAGCATGACTAAATTCTGTGAAATGCATACATGTTAATGTTAAAACATTGTGTTGAAATTGCATTTTTCTGAAAGTTTCAGGTTGTTTGTTGCCATTTGTTTGTTCGTCTGTTCGTTTGTTTGTTCGTCTGTTCGTCTGTTTGCGTGTTCGTCTGTTTATTTATTTTTTTCCCCCCACCAACCCAAATCATGCGCCATAGGTAAACTCCTCCAGCTTGGGTCCTGACCAAGCCTAAACAACAAAATCATGGGGATGGTCCCCGGGTCAAATGCAGAAACAATTTCTCCTGTGTGAGATCAATAAGTCAGTCTTCTAGTCCTTAATCACTGCAAGGCGCTTTGTGTTACATTTTGTATGAAAAGCGCTTTATAAATATTGTTTGATTGATTGATAATATAATATTTTGTAAAAGACAGAGTTCATCACTTAGATAGTTCATCAATAGATTAGCATTTTTCTGCACAAATATTTGGACTTATTGCTATTTTTGGGGTATATATGCCATGAGTTTTCTGATCCAGCCCCTTTGGGATCAAAGTAGGTTGGATACGGCCCCCGGACCAAACTGAGTTTGACACCCCTGTTATAGACAGACTAATAATAAAGGATAACTCAAGCGTGTGAATGAAACAAAATACAACTCCAGATATGTATTTTATGAGGTAACAACATTCTAACATGGCTTAAAGCTCAGAAGACTCAATTTCACGTAATATAGGACCTTTAAGGGGAAAAAAAAGTCATGTTAAAACTCTCTATTTAATATAATAAATGATATCCTCCATATTTGTTCATGAACAAGAGTCTCTAGTTGAAGCATTTTATTTTTATGCATTTATTATGGTGGGAAACAAAAGCACTGAATTGTTGGGAGTGATAACATATTGCACTGATAAGATTAAATTAATGGGGGCTAAGTGAGTGTGAGGTAAAAATAACATACAAGCTCAGACTTACGTTACACATGTTAAATTGTAAAAGAAAAAAAAAGGCACACACGCACTATATTAATGTCTTTACGCTAATCTAGCATGATACAGTTAAATTCATATTGTAGTTTTAATCCATAACGATGCCCAGTCTATTTCATTCTAAATTACAATGCAAAATATATAAAGGTTGTTACGATTGAGGTTTACTTCATATTCCTATTGCTACACATTTTTGGTTGCAAAAGCAGGTCAAAGGTCACACCAAATTGATGAATAAGCACATGCGAAACCAACACCAAAGGGCGTACAGTGACACACCAACAGACCTGGATTCAGACACAAGGTTTGAAGGAAAATACATTTAATTAATTTAGTTTAAAATGAATAAATTTTAATGAAGATTCAGACTGTCAATTGTCTTCTTATTAGAGAGATATACATCCAATCCTCTCAGTAAAAGCATGTGGTTTGGGGCAGAGTTCAAACTTTGGAGGAAGACATTGGTTAAATGGCTGTAAAGTTCTAGAGAAAAAAATAACTGAATGGAAAATCGACATTCTTCAATATGAGTGAAAAAAAATCCTTGCTTTAGTTTACAATATCATTCTATGGTAAGGAAAGTTTGTTTCATTAGTGTATCTAAGCCAGGTCTGTGAGTAGGGTAGAGTTCACAGTGCAGAGTGCAGACACATGTGAGGGGGGTGACGCTACCTCGTGGGTCACCTTACTGGCCAGCAGCAAGCGGGCGTACTGACCGCGCAGCAGGGGAGAGGCAACAACAACACAGAATGTCATTGGCAAAACAGTAAAGCAATGACCAAAAACATTGTGGAACAAGTGTTCAATTATAATACAATATTTACTAAAAAGGGTCTTGTATTATGTTTCATTTTGTTGAAAAGTACTTTCAGTCAAGTCATGTGCAATACAACAAGAGATCTACATCCAGTCCTGTCAATAAAATATGTGCTTTATAGCAGAGTTTGAACTCTGGAGGAGCAAATTCAGGGATGAAAGTGGCCAATCATGAAAAAAGCGGAAAGTCCCCCCCGCTGGAAAATTTTAAAATCCTGAAATTTGGATTTCTATACGCTATATGTTAGCAATAAAGTAAAACTGTACATAAAAGTACCAAAAAAACCCACATTCTATTAACAGGTAGGCCTACTAGTAGTATATATTGGATTTGTTTTTGCTTTGCACTTTGTCTAATCAGAGGCATTGAGGAGGAGCTTATGCGCGCTGAAAGGCGTAGGTGAAAAAGTGAGGAGCGACGCGTTAAGTGAGGCACGGGCAGGTAGGATGAGGTATAGGATGTTTTATAAAGTTTAACCTGTGTACACGCAATGGTACAGGCTGTTACGAAAGAGCTGGGCTCACTCGCTCGGTCCGCGGCTCCAGACACGGGCTCGCGCGGCCCGCAGTTTAATACGAGACACGTACTTTTGTTCTGAATACGGGACGATTCTGTTTTTCAAGGGACAGTTGGCGACCCTAAACACAACTATACATATATATATACACCCAAAATCTTTCTCAACGAATTTGCACAGATGTAAAAAAAATAATAATAATTACCCCGCAGCTGGAAAAAAAAGCGGAGATCCGCTAAAAAACGGAACTCTTTCATCCCTGCAAATTTGACTATTTTGGATATGACTGGCACTCATGAAAACTGTCGTGTTCATGTTCAGAAATTCAGAAAGAAGCCCTTTTAATTAGTTATTTATAAGAAAATAATAAAAATCTAATTGAAAATCATGATAGCTCAATATGAGGGAAAAAAATCTTGCCACTTTTTGTCATATTGTCCTCAACTTATATGCCACACTGCATCATAAAAAACTAGCATGAAATTACTTGTACAACAGAGAAATCCCCAGCAACTTTCATTTCCTGTGTCTGGGAATGTCCCTTTTGGTGATGGACAATATTTGCAGGTCAGGACAGTTTCTAATACCACAAGTCTGCTGATCTATGTGACTACTTACTACTACTTTGAGCTATGAAAGAATGATTGTGGTCTATAAATGAAATATATTACTCCTAGAAAGCCTAGTAACAGTGCCTTTCATTAATGTATTAGGACAGGAGAAAAAGACGTACTTGCGAGTCCTCCATCTGCTCCCTCCTTTTGACCTTGTGTGTTTCGTAATCCTCCATCAGCGTCTGCATGAAGTTTTTGGGGCGTGATGACCCAGAAGAGTCCTCACTCCCGGCATCCGACAGGGCTCCTTCAGAAGGGGAGGGTGAGACTGGAGGAGCAGGTCGCACTTTCTCGATCTTTCCTGCTCACGCACACAAAAAAATCGTGCTCCATCACAAAATTATTTTCTTTTTCAAAACAGATGCAAAATGTATTCGAAGTTTTAAGTGCAAAAAATATAAATATGCATTTTAATTGGTTTAACAGTAGAAATTGTATTAAAAATCTCATATACAGCTCTGGAAAAAAAATAAGAGACTGCTGCATTTTTTTCTGAAATCAGCATCTCTACATGTATTACAGCCATTCCATTCCAGCGTCTGTTGAATTCCAACACAAACACAAAGCTGAGCTACTTCAGTTCTTGCACCAGGAGTGGAATAAAGTCACCCAAGAACAATGTGAAAGACTTGTGGAGAGCATGCCAAGACGCATGAAAGCTGTGATTAAAAATAAGAGTTATTGCAGCGTTTTTCAACCTTCAGGTCGCGATCCCATGTGGGGTTGCCTAGAATTCAAATGGGGTCGCCTGAAATGTACGGAGCAATGCAGTCACAATAACTAGTGATGGGCAAATGGGACAGAGCTCCGGAGCACGTCTCGTTCTTTCTGAAACTGTCTCGCAGCAGCCGCTCACGTGACCAAAGTGTCGAAGTGTCGGTCCCTCCCCCTGCTGCTTCGCTCTGCGTGTCAATCGCTTCAGTGTATCGAAGTGTTTCATTGGCTCAGCGAATGTTCCGCTCTGCGATTGGTTCAGAGTGTTTCAGAGTGTTCAACGCGCTTCCTTGGTTTGACAAGCAAACTGCTACAGTATAAAAGATGCACCAATATTTCTTAAAAATGTTGTGTAGTGTGGAGTATTGTGTGACGTTAGTGGTGATTTTGGTGACTTCTGGCAACTTTTTGCATTTCTTTCATTTTCGATGGCATCTACAAGTGGAAAAAAGCGATCCATTTGGGAACTTCCCAAACATGGGTTGTGTGTTGGTTTGCAATGGTTAAATTTGTCCACTAGAGGTCAGTGTTTCCCCGAGGCCTCAGACACGTTAAACCATTTGACATAATACAGTGGTATTACACCTTACGAAAGACTCTACAAACAAAAAATCCAAGTTACGAAAGGCCTTCACGTTAAATTTTGGTCTCTAGATACGAAAAAAAATTCAAGTTACGAAACGCAAAATCTCAAAAATTCAAATAATGCGCACTCAGATGCATGGCTCGAAATGTAAATACACTTTATCAACACACACGGGGTTAGGTTCCAGAGGTGGCCCGCGGTGGGAGAGGTCCGTGAGGTAGGACAACTTTGTATTTTGTAATTGTTCTACATGTTTTAGGGCTGTAAATGCCTCACCACACACATTCTATGATTTTCTCAGACTGGAGTTGGGCTTTTCTCGCATTTCTCTCTCGTTTAAGCACTCGAACTTTCATAGATTTTCAACGGAATGTGTTGATAGTGAAGCGTGTGGGGGGGTACGGCTCAATATAGCGCCAAACGTGTGAGGAAAGCCGAGACACAGGATTACTATCAACAACACATCATCAGTAGGGTAAAACTCACCTGTCTCACGACGGTTAAACCCCGCTCACGTTCCCTATTAGTGAGTGAACAATCCAACGCTTGGTGAATTCTGCTTCACAATGATAGGAAGAGCCAACATCGAAGGATCAAAAAGCGACGTCGCTATGAACGCTTGGCCGCCACAAGCCAGTTGTCCCTGGAGAGGTACGCGACAAGGCGCGAGGCTGCGGGCGCGGAATGGAGCTGCGGCGCCCGGGCCGTGCCTCCCCCTTGGGGTCGCGTCCACGCGGCGAGCGCAGGAGCCGCGCGGGGTGATTTAATCCTGGTCTGGTCCCGGTTTGGTCCGGGTCTGGACCTGGTCCTGTCCTGGTTTAGCCCAGGTCCAGTCCAGGTTTAGACCTGGTTTAGACCTGGTCTAGACCTGGTTTAGTTCTGGTCTAGACCTGGTTTATTCCACTTTTAGTCCTGGTCTAGTCTCTTTGCCAATCAGGGTGCAGAACACAATGTTACACTATAAAAAAATTTTTTACACTATTAAAAAAAAAAAAAAAAAACTTGGAACGGAAAGAACGGAGCCTCGGAACGAATCAGGCCTTTTCCATTGAAATAGCTACTCAACTTACGAAAAATTCACATTACGAAACCACTTCTGGAACAAATTAATTTCGTAAGGTGAGGTACCACTGTCAGGTCGAGACTGAAACATGATAAAAAAAAAAAAAAGTCTATGGAGTCGCCAGAAATGTGTGATGTCAAAATGGGGTCACAGGCCAAAAAAGGTTGGGAACCATCAAATATTGATTTCTGAACTCTTCTTAAGTGTAAACATTAGTATTACGTTGTTTTAAAATGAATTTGATCTTGTTTCTTTGCATTGTTTGAGGTCTGAAAACATGTATCTTTTTTGTTATTTTGACCATTTGTCATTTTCTGCAAATAAATGCTCTAAACGATAATATTTTTATTTGGAATTTGGGGGCTACTACTGACAAATTGTTGTCAGTAGTTTATAGACTCAAACAAAAATGTTCCTTTTGCCCAAACACATACCTATAAGTAGTAAAATCAGAAAAACTGATAATTTTACAGTGGTCTCTTATTTTTTTCCAGAGCTGTAGTTGTTCCACAGTCCAGTGTATTAACAATTTTGAATTTCAGAATAGTTACATTTTTAATTTGATTATCTTATTTTACTAACCTGGAGCTGTCTTGGCAGTCATTGTGAGCCTGGTTGGCAGACTATTACTCTTCATTTTATCTGCTGGAGATATGGTGGTCTTCCTCACTCCCGTCCTCACAGGCCCATTATTACTGCTGCCCCTCACCACCACCATAGGCTGGTTCTCCCTCTGCTTCTTCAGCTCTTCCTCCCTTTCCTGCGCCGCCCTGATCTCCTCTTCGATCATCGACAAGGTCTTCTGCTTCTTGGATCTCAAACGGAAAGGACCACTCGCGGGCTCTACCTCCGGAACTTTCGTCACTGCTGCCGTACTACGAAGTTCTGCCGCTTCGGAGTATTTACTGAAATAGCTGAATTCTGGTTTGTCTGGGCTGGGCGGAGATGGAGGACGGTAGACTGGGTTGGGTCTGGTCACTTGTGGTACCGGGGCAGGTGCTGGGGTTATGGAGGGAGCGGACGCAGCGAGAGCTCTGGCGTAAGAAGATTGGATTTTGATTCTCGGCCCACCATGTTTGGGTCGTGCTGGTGGTGATACTGGCTGAGAAGTTGGCGGAGAAGGAGTTGGGAGATTTTCAGAATGTTTTTCTTGGATTTTAACTTCTGGGCTGGAGCAGACTGAAGATTGGACGCTATTGCTTGAGGACACTGGCAGCGGGCTACTCGATAAAGGTTGTTTGGAAGCGGGTGGAGATGCTGGGGCGCTCGAGTCGGAATACGATGATTGCCAGTCTTTCCCATTCTGAGCAGCTAGTGCGTTCTGGATAGCGTTCTCCACAAGAACTCCGGCGTGGTAGTCAAGTTCTTCTTCAGAGGGGCTGCCGCCATTTTGTCCGTTGATGGGGGTGGTGGGCTGGGGAGTTGGAGGGGAGATAGGGGTAAGAGGCTGAGGAGTAGGGGGCAGTGAGGCTCCACTGTCGGACACGTTATCCAAACTGAAAATGGTTGTGTCCTGGGAGCGGACAGATAATTCATCCAGTCCGGAGTCCGATTCCTCAGGGTGAAAGCTTGACTGATACTGGGCTTTAGCTTCTTCGTCTTCGGGTAGGATGGTCATTACAGCCCGAGCGCACGTGAAGTCTCCCCCGATCCCCTCGTCAGACCAGGTCACATGACCCTCCCCAATCTCAACGCTGATGTCACTGTTGCCCTGGCTGGTGCGTGGCTTGGAGAAGGGTTTGGCCGAGTAGATTTGAGGAGCAATGTCCTTCTTGTTGTCTTGGAGGAACTGCTTTCGAGCCGACCTGAAATCAATCTGCTCCTCAACAATGTCCTCCTTTCGGGTGAGCTGGGGGTCAAAGCTCACCACAGTGGGAGGGCCGGACAGTTGAGGCTGCAGTGAGACATTGAGAAGTGAAAAAAATCAGACTTTCTACACAAAAAAATGCATAACACTAAAACAATAACTACATTCTCTTTTCAACCTGAAAACCACTGCCAAAAACGGCTTTAAAACCATATTGAGTCCCACACCCAGAAATATTTTGGCAATTATATCAATCATGTAAAATGTTATAGCCAATAGGAGTATGAACAATTCTAAAACCGTGTCCATGTAAACATACAGTATGGTTGCTTTTTACCTGTGTGTATGTGTGGGGGTGATTCTGTCTCTGCTGCTTCCTCTCTTGGTATTTCTTTAAGGATTCAAGCTGCTCTGCCTCCAGCTGCTCCTCCAGGGGAACCTTTCATTATGCAAACACAAAGCAGATTATAGATTATAGATCTAAGATTATCCAAACAGTTGGATATGTATAATAAACATAATCAATAGCCATTATAGTTAATTGCAGCCTATACCTCTTGAGGGGGATTCCACCAGCGGGTGGCGATTCCTGGGTTTTTCTTCACAGCCTGGTCTTTGATTAGCTCCTGACGCTCACGTTCCAACTCCTGCACCTGGATCCAGACGCAAACAGAGGGTCATTAATCAGGAGTACATTAGGAAAGTACACTTATTGGGACATTTGGTTCTCTCCTTTTGACAAATCCTTGTATTGTACCAGATTCTTAGTCTGGTTAACACCTGACCATATCACAAGTGAGATATGGGTCTGGAAACTCGCTTCGAAAAATCCCGTAGCGGAGGTGTGGTTAGCGATTGCCAACGGCCGTTTATTGGGCGTTATGAATGTCTATCATTGGGCGTATACGTAAGTCCATAGCCAATCATGTCAGTTGTCAGTTCAAACTACAAGCTTCCGTTTGTCATGTAGTACGCGTCACCGTCTTGCCACACCTCCCCCGCTCTCTGATTGGGGCCCTAAATCTGGGACTCTCGCTTGGACGAGTGGGAATTCCCAGGCTACCAGATTCTAGCTTTACAGCTAATTGCCATCTGTAGCCCTCTGAGGGAGGGGTCAGAGTACCATATTTACAGTGCATTTAAACTTGCAACCCATGTAACATCATTCATACAATTTCCCCAATCTTCACATGCTCACAGTCATTACATCAATTATCAAGTACTCCTTGTCTACCAAAGGACACATACATCCCAATAAACATACACAGTTCATTCTTACAGTTAAAAGTGCATACATGTCTGGTTTTCTGAAAAACATGCTTTCTGTTAAAACTCTAAACATACAAAGAGAGGGTCATTAATCAGGAGTACATTAGGAAAGTAGACTTATTGGGACATTTGGTTCCTTTTGACAAATCCTTGTATTGTGGTACTCTGTCATGACCATCTTGTTATAAGTAACCTAAAGAAACCCAGCTGGAATTGGCCTATGTGTATGGGAAAAACATGAGAGCCCATAAGAAACCCATCCAGACACAAAGACAATGACAATCAAGTTTGCAAACTCTATTAAATCACTGTGCTGCCATGTCGCTATTAAAGAAAAAATGGATTATAACAATTATATATATATAGTATGTACATATTCATGGGATTCCTTCCTGATGTGAAGGATTTGCTATGTTATATTACAATTCAAATTAATATATCTTTTGAAGGGTTGTTACAAAGTCCTTAAAATTAATGTAATTTGCCTGAAAACCACAAATACTTACAACATTGTAACCACAGCATCTTGATACATATGGCAGCAGCTGTTTACCTCCTCTGATGGTCGCCTCCTCGTCACCCTAACCGGCGGTTCATCCCCGGGGGAGAAGAGCTTGGCAGGCTTCCTCTCCTCATGAAACGCCCTCAGTTCAAACTTTGGCTTGCTCTGGCTGTAGTCCTCCAGCACATGTCCGTTGGTGTGGATAGGAGAGTGTTCCTCGTGTGATTGGTGATTGAGAGGAGAGCAGGAGGACGGGCTAAAGCCATCTGTGCTGACAGTTTTTGGGTGCTCTGTTGAATCTCCATTGGGAGGTGCAGCTGAGGCAGCGTCTAACACCTGGTCTAAGTAGCAGATCTCCTAGACACAAAGAAAAGCGGCTATAAAAGGTGCACTGTGTTAACGTTCCTCTTTGTCTTTTGTAACTTGGGATATTCAACAGTATGGCACACAAGTTACATATTAGATTTGTGGAGAGGCAACCCTGCTCACAGTAAGAATGCATGTAATAACTGAACCGTCTTTTGCCACCCTGGATACGCAGATGTTTTGAGGGGACATGCTCACCTGTACAACATCACCGTCAGGAGTTTCTTTCAGACTGACTGCATTGTGTGACATGCTGAGGCAGTCATGTTGGATTTGCTGGCTCTCCAGTTCCATGGTTGCAGGCCCGTCAGTGATAACGCTGACTGACTCCTGGAAACTAACGCTCTTCAGGGCTCGCTCTCTTGGGACGGGTTCACTCACATCCTCGGCCGCCAGCCACGATTTCTGAAGATAAAGAAACATTTTAAATTTTTTTATTATAAACTTGATTTAACAGAAATATGCTGTAGACAGAAGTGGTACATTATTCCACATGCAACACAACTGTCTGCACTGCACCATGTTCACTGATGATGTTATTGTTTCTGTCTGACACTAGAGGGCACCAATAAACAAAGCCACGTAATGTAATTGAGAGCTTACTTTAATTTTTAAGTTTACTTTAATAGAGACATTTTTGGACTCAATCTGCTTCTGAGATAAAAGTGGCTAAATCTCATTTATATTGATAAGAAGAACTGAAAATCAATTGATAACTGTGCTGATTAGCTAATGTATTAAAGATATTTAATGATATTGTTTTACATCAAAATTGCATCTGTTTATACAGTAGATTTAACCTTTTTTGCATAAAAAATAATATTTATATTTTGAAAATATATAACTTGCACTTCTTTATCTGTCAAGAAATAAACAAGAAATATCTTAAGACATCAGGTGCACACAATTTCGAAGCATCTCTCTTATGTGAAATCAAAAAATATTTTATGTTAAAACTCTAGACATATTAAAATGAATGTATGTGAATGTGCAGACAGGCTTTCAGGTAGAACTGGTTGCTTGTAGACACACTGTACCTTCTGATAAACAACTGTTTTTGCCTTATTTGGGATAAATTTCCTATTTTGACCAAATACTATATCTTGGAAACTATAGCCAATCAGCACTTCTGACTTCTGACTTTTCGTTATTAGTGATCTAAACCAAGTAAAATGTCACTACTTTTGTTCCAGAAGCATTTTGCTTGTAGATTAGTGTTATCTGTTGAGTGACTTGAGTGCTTGTGATGTCCCATGACCTCCTTTAGTGTTGTAAAATAAACAGATGATCAGTAATATTATTTAATTTGGCCAAAATGCCAAGTACATTAAAATTTAGATTCAAAATATGCAGATGGAGGTTGAAGATAGGAGGTCAGATTAAGTTAAGTAGCATGTTTAAGTTAAGTAAGATGTTTATTGTTGAAAACTGCTGATTTTGAGGCGTGATCAGATCAACAAAGCTGTTTAATAGATGTTGCTGTCAATTATATTAGTGTTCTTAGAGTATGAGTATGAAAAATATACTACTGACTCCAGAATATGGATTCATGCCCCTTGGTTGTGCCCTGTCATGTATAAGACTCAAAAATAAACTTAGACTTAGACAAACTTTATTGATCCACAAGGGAAATTGTTTTGGGTACAGTAGCTCACTCATCAAATATAATATATAAAAGAGGGTAGAAAAAAAAAAAAATGGAATAGCAACCAAAGAGCAATAGACCAGTGTCAGATGAGATATAATTATATACATAAAAATAATGATAATAAATGTATGTACCATTGGATCTTTGTCAGGAGAGTTTCTTCAATGACATAATAAGGTCGACAAGTTTTAAAACAGTGATAGTGTCTCCATTGACGCTTTTATGATCGCTCTACTTTTTAAAGTCGCATTCCAAAAATACTGCAAAGCCAATCCACAGTCCGCACACATACTTCTATTTTACGGGCCTGTATTCGTGACAACCCCTCGAGCAGGGCCAGTGACAAAACCTGTGACCGGCCCCTGGTTTTACAGGCTGCATTCATTACCCCTCTTTTCAAAGGATCTGTGTACGTCCATAAAGTGTTGTTGACCTGGCTCTTTGTAGCATGTGAAAGTGTGCGTGGGGAGTTAATGAGGATCAGTTGGTTGAATTGGCTCAGTGTTCACCTAAAACATGCACTGACATAAGAGGAAGTAGTCTTTTCACCGCATTTCACCTTTGATACACTGGGAGACTGTTCCAGACTAGACCGAGGAAGATTCCATGACAACTATTAAAACGGTGGTGAATAATGTGATGAAGTAAGATGGGACGTAACTTAAAGGGATAGTTCAGTTTTTTTATGTGAATCTGTATGGTGCCCCCTTCAGCAGTGTCGTGCATTAACACTGACTTACCCCTGACAGTGTCCACTGAGCCGAGTTCTGCCCCGGTTCTGGAGCTGACAAAAGTAGTTCCGGCAAGTTAGCGGGGCTATCACCGAACAAACCGAACTATCCCTTTAATACTCCAAATTATACTTTTGCTTGAAAATAAGTACACATGAAAAGATCTTATTCAGTGAGTAACAACTGCAATAAGTAAGAGTAAGGTACTTTTATTTGAATAGCAGAATGCAGGCAAGTGCTTTAATGGTACCAGGGGTGTGCTCACACTTATAGAACAGCAATAGCAGTTGTAGTTTCAGTATTAGAAGTAAATGTGGTACCACATGTAGCAGTTTCTTTAATAGTTATATAATGATGTAGCTAGTTATACAAGGAATACAAGACAAAAGAAAAAAAAATAGCTTAACCCTATTTTAAAATATTTTTTGTAGGCCTGGTTGATCACACGGTATCACCCGCATACTACTAACCTGGGAAATCCCAGGCTGCTTTCGTTCGTTCCAATCTGAAAGACAGCCTGGCGACTATAGCAAACGAGCTCTCCCGATTCTGGGAGCCAATCAGAGAGCCGGGAGGGGTGGCAAGACGGTGACGCGTACTACGTGACAAACGGAAGCTTGTAGTTTGAACTGAAAACTGACATGATTGGCTATGGGCTACGTATACGCCAAATGATAGACATTCGTAACGCCCAATAAACCTTTGGTGGTCGTAAACCACACCTCCGCTACGAGATATTTCGAAGGTGGCTCCCAGACCATATATCACTTGTGATATGGTCAGGTGTAAACCAGGCAAGCATACTACTGCACTGACTCTGAATCCCTAAGTACTTGAATCCCTGCTGCCAGGAACTATACTGAACCCCGTGCAATGTGAGTCTAGATTCAAAATTCAAGATTGTTTATTTGTCATATGCAGGATCAACACAAGGTCAACAATGCAATGAAATGCTCAGAAGAACCGTTGACTCGCTAAGATAATCAAGAAGTACTAATAGCATGCAATAATAGTACATGGTAATAAAGTGTTGCAAAAAGTGCAGGGGAAGATGTAAACAATATAATAAAAAATGTAATAAAATACAAGGTACAGGTAGGATCAAATAAGGTGTAAGTAGAGTATTTCACAGATTGCACATAATATAGTGTAGTATAAGTATTGCATGTGGATTCTGTATTGCACTTAGTATAGTATAAGTATTGCACGTGGGTTATGAAGCAGATTATTGCACAGGTAACAGTAGTTTACAGTGAGGTAATGACAAACATGATAAACATGATAACTCTACTGTGCAATGATAGTGTAAATGTACATATTGTTCTTCATATTGTTTTTCATGTTGTTTTATAGCTCTACTTGTATACATTGTGGTAAATTGAATCTATATTTTTAACTCTTTCCAGCATTTTTTAAAAATCTATTTATTTATTTTATTCTATTCTTATATACTGTGTCTATTATGCATCTGTTGTTGGCTGCTCCAAATGACATCTCACTATATTTTGTATAGTGACAATAAAGACTTCTATTCTATTCTATTCAAATTTGAAGTGAATCATACGCAAACATTTTATATGATCAGCTTGGATTTTAGAGTCAATATTAGTGATGGCATGTGGTTCAGACGCTGGACAAAGATATTTTTGTGTTAAGATATGATCAATATGAATGAAACAATGTGATACCTTTGCCCTAATTTAATGAACAATTTTCAAGTTTGTCTTCCATCTTGCATTCTCTTTTCTTCAAACTGACATCCACACATTTCTGGAACATCCCTACCCGCTGCTCCCTTCCTTCCTTTCCTGTTTCCTCCTAGAGCGTTCCTGTGCCGATGAGACACACAGTGGTCACTCAAGTGGTCACATAGAGGATTACTCTGCCCTGCCCTCACTTGGCTTTTCTTGGCTCAAGCACCCGAATCTCCACTCTCCTACTGTGACTCCTTTGCGATCGTTGTTCCACGTAGAAAACTCCCTCGGACTTGTCGATGAACTCGCGGACTTAGTCACATCATATCATCATTATGTAAAAAAAAACAACAACAACTATAATGCAGGAAGAGATAAGGAACTGTATAGAAGAATGGACTCATTATGGAAATTATCTTAAAGCATTCCAGAGAAAATATGACTCAGAGTTAATAGAGGACTTTCATTCTGAAAGCTGACCAGCGGAAGTGCAATCTGCTCTTAACATTTTCTGAATAGCTCAAATTGTAAAATACATCCTAGCACTACCAGCCTCTGACAGCAACGAGGAGATAAACATGTGCAAACATCATATACTCTAACTGAAATACGTAGTTTATATCTCTGTGTAAACAAAGTACACATGAACTAATAAACTACAAATGTAAAGACGGACTGTGCAGCTTTTCTGGTGATGGAGATTTTATTGCTTTGTCTGGATAAAGTATTCCATTAAATTCCATTTAGCGTTAAATATCCATTTGGCATTAAATATCTATCTCCAACAGTTCCAGGCAAAGTGATATGTTCTTCATGGAGGCAAGGAGGTGGTATACTATCTATACTTCTTCAGGAAAGTTACATCATTCGGAATTAATTTAAAAAATCCTGACGACAACACTTCAGCCCTTTTTGGAGTTTATTTGATGTCTCTTTTATTTGCCTATAGGTGCAAGTTTGTCCTCTTCATTTGACTTATCCCTGGGGCAAACTGTCAGCGGCAGTGGGCGGTACCCCGGTGCAGTACCCCAGAACCCATCTCCACATCTTGAGCTGGTTTTAGTCAGGAGTATCAGCCATGTTTGTGCATGTTTTAACAAGTTCCCCCCAAAAAATCCCATTATAGTACAGGAGTCTAACCAAAGACCTCCAAGAGTGCTAACCCGATAGCTTTAGTCGTCTAGCCTTTGTTACAACTGTCTACAGTGTAATTTAATAGCATGTACATATTAAATGTATCAAATATCAGATCTATATCAGATATAAAACTAGTAGATACTCATTTGAGCAAATATCAATACTAAAAAAGTCACATTCAGAGGACAAAAATGAACATTTCCTGAATATCTGTATCAAAACAAGTACTGTATAAGACCACACAACACTTTGGAACCTAAACGGACATGGTAATATAAAAGAAAGTACTACAATTTAATGTTGAAAATCACATTCTATTGTCTAAATAATGAGACTTAAGTGTTCATTGTGGTATCGGGATCGGTATTGCGTATCAGGTCTATTCCTTAGTATCGAGTATGAAATAGCATGTATGAGTGTAGAGCATGTAGTGTAAAACGAATGTACGCTTAACACACGCTGACATAGGCTTACTGCGTTGAACATGTGTACATAGAATACTGTATAGATTTATAGATTTGTTCCATGCCTGTTTCCCTATTTCTCGCTCCCACCACAACAATCAACATGTCCAGTGATTTTGCAGCTTAATGTTATTATTATTAAACATCCTTTGTACTCTCTGTCAGTTATGTTTAATCTTGCAGCGCGTTTTCATCAGTGTTACAAAGGAATGTGTGCGAGTGTCCGTTTAGCATCCAGGACAGTGCAGAGGGAGAGCATATCCTGTTACCGCCTGGAGAAACACTTCTATAGGAATGTCCCATAGGCAGTATCAATCTCCTACACGTGCACATCCAGAGAATAGGCTGTGTCTGTGTGTGTGTGTGAGGGTGCGAGCGTGCACGTCTTAGCCTAGTTGGTTTGTGTAGAGCTTGTGTCTCTAGTAGAAGTGAACTAACATTCCTAACATAACTGGCTGTCCTCAGAACTGGCCAGGACTTTTAATACTTGTTATGAAGGACGCTGTACAAACATGCTTGGTGAAAGGTTAGAATTCAAGTGTTGACTGTAAAATGCACTTAAAAATAGACTGTTATAAGCAATTAACGACATAGCTAATTGTGAATTAGTAAGTCATTAACGTAAGAGAAGACTTGCGTAGGCACTAATTTGATTTAAATGGGATCTGAAGCTATCTAAACACCAAAAAGCTACCATGTTATGACGTTTCTCCCTTATTAAAGACATGCCTAAAGATGTTATTAGTTTCATTTATAATTTTTTGAGTGTTCCTATATTCTTTAGTGCTTTGCCAGTGTAGAATATTACACAAATATTTCACCAATCTTGTAAATTTCACTGCCTACAGAATTGTGATGTAAAGTTAAACCAATGGAGATTTCAAGACGCTAAATACTAAACTGAGCATTCATTCCAATGTTTTCAGACATTATAGAGCAGGGGTGTCAAACATGCGGCCCGGGGGCCAGATCCGGCCCTCCAAGACCTTTAATCTGGTCCTCGGCTGATTTTCTATTAAAATATTTTAATTATATTTTAATTTTCTATTAAAATATTGTTAATTTTCTGCGCAGTTTAGCATAGCAGCGTCTCCAGTGCCTCTGTGCGTGGCCCCTCGCACCAGAGCAGCACAAATGAAGACTCACCTCTTTCCAAACGCTCTTAAAGGACGATCGTTTTGACTGTTGACCGTGACACCCTCATCATCAAATGTCAAAAATGAGAAAAGTGCAACGCGGAGTGGAGGATTTTCAAAGAAAAATGGACTAATTCCTATTTGTTCACGGAGGTGAATGGGAAACCTGTATGCTTGTGTTGAAATGGCATTTTTCTTAAAGTTTCAGGTTGTTCATAATATTATAATATTTTGTAAAAGAAAAAAAAAAAGACTTCTGTAATAGATTTGGGTTTCTATGCACAAATATTTGGACTTATTGCTATTTTTGGGGAATATATGCCATGAGTCTTCTGATCCAGTCCCTTTGGGATCAAAGTAGGTTGGATACGGCCCCCGGACCAAAATGAGTTTGACACTCCTGTTATAGAGTAAGATGTATTTAGCAGTTACTACTACTAGGTCTCTACTGGTACTACTACCATTTTAACATTGTAAGCAGCATCTTGGAAAAAAAACAAGTACCCAATAAGATAGTGTCCAGAACCTGTCTATAATTTGAAAAGGGTCAACTAAACCCTTTAAAAGATTACGTTTGTACTGCTTTCCTAAATACTGAGAGGATAACAGTCGGTTAACTCTTTTACAACCGAGCATGAAGGATTTGTGTCCAAAGCCGGGATTAGTTATTCGAAACATCCATACTGTGTGTTGTTTTACAGCATAAACCCTGGTATTATGTTCAGATAAGAATATTAGACTCCAGGCTTACCCCCAGGATTTATGGCTAGACATGTCACAAGACGCAGATAAGTGGCTATGATCAGAAGTTATCCCAAGTGCATCTAAGTCAAGATGTAATTACTAAAGCCTTAATTGTGCAGACATTTTGGGCTGGTTTCCAACTCATTCCTGACCCATCTGGAAATGTTTAAAGCCTTACTGCAACACACAAAATCACAAACACACACATTATGAACACAAAGATGACAGACCAAATGGCTGCATGCCTGAGACGTGGGGGGTACATTAGAAAATACAAGTATTTACCAGAGGTTCAAATGGATGGACAATGACCTGACTGGAAGAGAGATGTCCCTGCAAGTATTTCTGTATAAAATGATAAAAAAAAAACAAAAAAAACCTGTAAACCACAAGAGGATTGAAAAAGTGACAATTTTTCTTTGAATGAAAATTGTGCAGGCTTATTCATGCAGTCCTTGTGTGGTCAGAATATCTACTTTTTAGGACGCTTTAGGAAGATGCTAACAAAATAAACAAAATAAAGCATGAATACACTGCTATTTCATTTAGCCTGCTGTAGACCATTACACATTTTAAAAAGGCATTACAACTTATGTAACAATTTCACATTATAAGAAAAAAATATGTAAAAAGTGCTTATGATAAATACTTATTCTTTACCAACCTTAACTTTAACATTTTGAACTTAGACTTAAATTTAAATAAGTGTATACGTACAAATCAGATGTAAATAGAAAAGTAGTAATAAAATATAAAATACAATATCAAATAAGACGTACAATCCCAGCTATATACAGTTATAGGGAGTATTATCTCTGAAATTTCATTTGCTGTTTTCTCTGAAGCTACATTTTGGTTTTCAGGACTTTTGACTGCCACATGAAGCAAATTAAATGAAAAAATACCAACATTTGTTAACAAAAACATTTAAATATGGCAAAATCTAGTTATCATATTAGAATTCCTCTGTCACTAAGGCAGTAACCAAATAACATTGTTCATCTTGACACGCTCCTGCAATGTCACCACCCATTATGTCATTATGCCAAAATAAAACCACAGCAAACTTCCCAATGCACCACAGCACTCGTCTATTACACAAGACATGTTGCCCCTTTAAATATATAACGGGAGCACTGTTTTACACAACCACTTTCCATTTCCCTCTTATCCACATATTTGCCATGCCTGTTATATCAGCGGTAGTACACAACTCCTATACACACGTACACACACAAGCTCCCATACAACTCAGTGGGCCCGTCTCTGTTTCCTGCTGGCTAAACTTGATCCTATGGCGTAACCAGAGACCGAGGCTTTTTTAGCGCGCTGTCTCTTTATCTAAACAGTGGAGCTTTGAATGCAGTCCAGGCTGAGTTGTAATAAGTTGAACAGAGTGCTGCTTATTCATGATTTTAGCCAATGTGCTGAGTCTGGTAAGGAGCACATCAAGAAAGCTAAGCGCTAAGAGGCATCACAAAAACAAAGATGGGTGGGCTGACACAGAGTTTAGCACCTGGGATAAACATTAGTAAGGCAAGTGAAGTCAGCACAAGTACAGTGGAGTCTATAAAGCGCTTTGAAGTACAGTACAGTGCCTTAGACTGACTTATTAATATGAATATTTTAAAATAATATTCTACTGCATTGCATATTATTATTATTATCATGTTAACCCATATGTTTTAGGGTATGTTCACATCAAAACTAAGACTAACCCAGAGCTAAACCTGGACTAGACAGGGACTAAAACAGGACTAAACCAAGACTAAACTCGACCCAAACCACAAGCAAAACAGGTGGTACAGTTGACAGGAATTCAAATAATTTTCTGTAAATAATGAGCATAAATTGTACATGCTAACATCACAGCAGTACAAGAGGGAGTTTAAGAAGTAGTACAGTTTGAAATGCAGTGAAAAAGCTGTCAAAGTGGCTTATTAATATTGTACAAGTTGCAAATTGTTAACTATAAGCCTACTACTTTAACTTCCATGAGAGTATTTTTGAGTACAGAACTGAGTACTTCTTTCACTGGCTTGCCTGATCATACTTATAAGCACTGGACTAGTCTGTTCTTATAATAAAATATAATGGTGGGTGATCACATTTGGTTAATTTAGCATAATTCTACATATTTTAATATCTAACTAACTAACTATCTATTATCTAAGGCAAGCACATTGGTTTGAAATCCAGAATTAAATATTATATAGCAAAAAAATGACAATACTATGCACATTTACTTCATAATTTAGCATATAGTCAGCACTTACCTATGGCTAATAATAGCTGCCAAAAAATAGCTTATTCCACAAAAAAATCTCCAGTAATAAAAAAGATGGTGTGCTATATTCAGGTGTGTGTATGTTCAGCTGTGTGTTAGTCCAGTGCAGCTCTGCATTGTACCAGATTGTGGGAGTGCCGCACTTTTTCCAAGCCAAGCCTTTTCCTCGCTGTCTTCTCCTCCTTTTCCTGCCTCCCCCTCTCCTCTCCTCTCCTCCACAAAGCCTCTCCTTTTCCAGTCACATTCCAGCTGGCCGCCTGCTCGCTAAGCCCTGATGTCATGGACTGGCGGTGTGTGTTTTTGGGCTCATTTCTCCAGATGCACATGCTGGTAGAGAGATTGTGGGGTAAAGCTGTTCTCAAGACAAGTAGAGGTGCTGGGACTTTAAATAATATGGTCAGATTATACAAATACAAGCGTAATACAACGTTTTGGCTGAATTGAGTTTTCTCTTTACTCCCCATACCCTGTTGTATTTGTAGGTGTCATTGACCAATCATAAAGGTTTGTACACTCAAAAACGAAAACCACAAACTGCCCCAGTTGTCTTGTTGGCAGTTTAATTTAGTATTTTTCCCAAAATCTTGAAAAATTATTCCTCTGACGCCAAATGCTAAGTTGGTAAATATAAAGATAATAATAAAGAGATAAGCCTGGTAGACTATCAAAAGGTTTTCAAATGCTTTTCTAACTTCTGAAGTAATACATTTATAATAAACTGCCTAAGAAAAAAAAAAAAAAAAAAATCAGAAAAGAGGAAAAATACGATTGAGGGAAACGCAATTTGAGACCTATTTCCTGATCATGAAATAAAATGGACCAATAAAAATGGAAAAAGTTGAGAAAATTATACAGCGATTCAGAAGAAGACAATATTAGAAAGAATAATTTGAATATAGTCAATAAAAAAACTTAATACATAATAATGTGAGTTACATTTTAATAACAGGTTTGATTGGTCCAGGATTCTGCTTACACTATGGCATGTTGTTGGTTTTTTTATATACAAATTGTACAAAGATCAAGACTCCTCTTTCAAAAAAATCCCCTCTTACAAATTATTAAAACTGCCAGATTAAATGTATCTAGTTTCTACCTGGCTCTGCTGCCGTACACAAAGCCCCCTGTGTGAAAGCCTAACAAGCAGTGACCAAAAACATCCACAGTGTGCCCTGCTCCTCCCTTCCTGTGTCAGCCCAGGCCCTGTGCTCTGGCCAGGGCGAGACTCGGTGTGTGGCTGTCTCCTCTACACTTTCCCTTTAACCTTCTGTTCTCCGAGCTGCTCAGGTACACACACAAAGAACGCATGCATACTCTAGACTGTAGTGATGAAGAGGAGATGAGTGAAGCACGGTCGGGTTTGTGATAAGAAGGCCGTTGGTATTTTGAAGTGTCATCATTAAAATGGGATTTCAACAATATGAGCGTTAGCTGCTAGTGAGGGTACGGTTTCTTTCCATTTAGGGACACAAAAACAAAATGGACAAACATAAATTGAGAACTGGTACTTGTAGTTTATATGGTTGATTGGTCTTGGTGATGGAGAATACTAGAGAAAGTTATAGTGTTGCCACAAATGAATGATAAAAAAAACTGCAAAAGAAGATATATTTATTGGAATATATGGTAAATGGTCACATCTTTATATAGCGCTTTTCCACCTTCAAGGCACCCAAAGCGCTTTACAACAAGGAACCACTCACACATTCACACATACCAGTGTATGCAGACACAAGGTGGGTTAAGTGTCTTGCCCAAGGACACAACGGCAGCGTTCATCTGTGGGAGCTGGAATCGTACCTGCTTCCAAGATAAAAGTGGCTAAATCTCATTTATACTGATAAGATGAACTGAAAATCAATTGATAACTGTGCTGATTAGCTAATGTATTCAAAATATGTAATGATATAATAGTAATGATATATATATTATATATATTGATATATGTTAAAACTGTAGACATATTAAAATGAATGTATTGGAATGTGCAGACAGGCTTTCAGGTAGATCTGGTTGCTTGTAGACACACTGTGCCTTCTGATAAACTACTGTTTTTGCCTTATTTTGCACAAATTTCCTATTTCGACCCAATACTATATCTTGGAAACTATAGCCAATTAGCACTTCTGACTTACCTTTTCTTTATTAGTGACCTAAACCAAGAACTTTTACTACTTTTTTTCCAGAAACATTTTGCTTGTAGACCAGTGTAATGATCAACACAGCAATTGGTACGGAAAAGTATTGCTGAAGTACTGGTATCATAAGCCAGGTACTGGGGCCAAAACAAGTCCCTTGCACACACATATTCCAAGCATGCGTAGTTTAACTGTTATATTTGCATACGGAAACGACTTAAATAAGTTTTTTACTGTGTAAGGAATTTATGAGGAAAACAATGCATTCAGACAACTGGAGAATAATGGCTCCTTCCACTTTGTTCATTAATCTGTGCAGCTATGCAGCTTTCTTACTAACGCAGGTGCACACATATTTTGATGACATTAACAGAAAAAGAAAGAACTGAACCAAATGTTTTATTTTCCAAATTAACTTTTAATACAAGCAGTGGCCAATCAGACCCCATCAAAGATCAATCATGTTTTTAGTTTCTTGTTTTGGTATGTTGAGGATTTTCACCATTCAAAAGATGCGGTATTCTTTTTCATTTGCTAATTGCAACAGTAATCAACAGTAATCAACAGTACAATAATTTGAAACTTGTGGATTTACATTTTTTTTCCAATTGGCTTTCTATCTATAGCAATTTTAGGGAAGCTGTCTGTTGTTGGAATCTGTTGGAAAATTCAGTTGAAAATTGTTGGACTGGCAGATTAACATGTTCAGACTCAAAGAACTCACAGTTCCTTCATCTGCAAATAGTTACAATTACACATCAGTACATTATTGCACTGCCGTTCTTGTCTCCTATATATAGCGGTGATTTGATGTTTAATTTGATATGTTATTTTATAACTTATTTTTTTATTTTATTTTGATTTGTACATATACACTTATTATGTTTATAATTATGTCTCATTTGACACTGGTCTCTTGCTATTCCTTCTATTTTTTGTTACCCTCTGTTATGATGAGTGAGCTACTGTATCCAAGTCATTTCCCTTGTGGATCAATACAGTTTGCCTAAGGCTAATGTCCAAGTCTAGTTGAAATGACCTCTTATCAAAATCAAAGCAAGTTTTTGCCTGGCTTTCATTTAGTCCATGTGGAGGAGATGACAGGAGTCAAGCTGGGACTATACCTGCACAGGCGTGGGCTGGCTGAGTCACAAGATCGGCCCAGTGGAAACTAGAGCCGACCTCAGTCACGGTTCACTTTCTCCTCTTACAAAGACTTTCCTCCAATTAACACTTTCCTCCAATTAGCAAGAGCATGTGTGATGACAAAACAGGCTGCTAATGCACAAACAAATGCGTACAAATATACCCAAGGAAATGTCTGTGCATTCAACATTAAAGCAATCAACGATTACCTGAACTATTCATAGAGTGGCTGTAATAATCAATAGCTTTGAGTCATAGCTAACATATACAGCTCTGGAAAAAAATAAGAGACCACTGCAAAATTATCAGTTTTTCAGATTTTACTACTTATAGGTATGTGTTTGGGCAAAAGGAACATTTTTGTTTGAGTCTCTAAACTACTGACAACATTTCCCCCAAATTCCAAATAAAAATATTATCGTTTAGAGCATTTATTTGCAGAAAATGACAAATGGTCAAAATAACAAAAAAAGATGCATGTTTTCAGACCTCAAACAATGCAAAGAAACAAGATCAAATTCATTTTAAAACAACATAATACTAATGTTTACACTTAAGAAGAGTTCAGAAATCAATATTTGGTGCAATAACCCTTATTTTTAATCCCAGCTTTCATGCGTCTTGGCATGCTCTCCACAAGTCTTTCACATTGTTCTTGGGTGACTTTATTCCACTCCTGGTGCAAGAACTGAAGTAGCTCAGCTTTGTGTTTGTGTTGGAATTCAACAGACGCTGGAATGGAATGGCTGTAATACATGTAGAGATACTGATTTCAGAAAAAAATGCAGTGGTCTCTTATTTTTTTCCAGAGCTGTAGATACAGGGCCAATTGTTGGACAGATTTCTGACATTTTAGTGACTACATGCATATTTTAGGTTTATATTTAGTTACTGACAATAATTGTGATATTAAAATAAACTTACATTTTTGAAATAACTTAAAAAAATACATCGTCTTTAAATATATATTGACCTACTATTTCCACAATCAGTAACAGACAGTCTTTTAAAACATTATCTGCCCAGCCCAAGGTCAGTGTACTGCTGCTAACTATGAGCAACATGCTTTGTACTGCCACAAACACTAGAACCTATTCAGCTCCAGCTCACCGAGGCTGCCAACACCTTAAACAGGTCAATGGTCTTTTACACAGTGAAACAATAGCCCCAAAAGCCTGGGCTGTGAACTGGACAACATGGTACCTCCACAGTCAATGAACTTTGCCTTGTAAACCAACTTACAACCACACTGATGGTAAAACAGGTATAGGTGGTCTTGTTCTGACAACTCAACAGGGCTTGGTTAAAAGTTACAGTTACTTCTGTAAATTAGTTTTTGTCTTGGTTTGAGCCGTCGTCCATATTTTGTTTTATTTATCGCCACACACTGTATAAAATATCAGAATAATACCATTACTCAGCTCTTAGAACTACTTATACACCTATATGACAACAAATATGCTGTCTGTAAGGGAAAAAAGAACTGTCAAAAAATGTGAATTTCTGCAGAATCAATGAGCAAAACACAAAATATTGTTAATCCGAGGTAAGAGACATTTTATTTTATTCTAAATGAATACGACCAATAAGCATCTCCATTTCCCATATGTCACTGAAATACACAAATTTCACTGGATGGCTCTGTCTGAGTTTAGCCTGCAGATACAGTGGGAGAGGTGGCTACCAGTCTGTGAGATCTTCTGCGCTCTTGCTTCACAGCAAGAAGGTTCCGGGTTCGATCCCCGGGTCGCCCAGACCTTTCCGTGTGTGTTCTGTGTGGAGTTTGCATGCATGGTCTGGGTTCGATCCCCGGGTCGCCCGAGCCTTTCTGTGTGGAGTTTGCATGTTCTCCCCGTGTCTGGGTGGGTTTCCTCCGGGCACTCCGGTTTCCCCCACCAACCCAAAACATGCACCATAGGTACTCCAGCTTAGGTCCTGACCAAACCGAAGCAAGAAGATCATGGAGATGGTCCCCGGGCGCCCTAATGTGTGCTGCCCACTGCTCCTAATATATGTATATATATATATATAGGATGGGTTAAAATGCAGAGAAGAATTTCTCCAGTGTGAGATCAATAAAGTTCACTTCTTCTTCTTCTTCTAAAGAATACAAACAGAACAAGTCTGGAGCTTAAGCAAAAGATGCCCAGCCAAGAACTCTTAGAGGATTCCCAGGTCCTGAAATAACCATGTGCCATATAATGAAGAAAAATCGGTCACAGGAAATTGGGACAGTAACCCAATTATGGCATACGCACTGGGGAAACAGAGCCCAGGCAGGTTGTAACACACTTTCAACAGGCTTGTGAATGGACGCACATAATAAAGGGTGAATCACATTAAAAAGATGGACTTGTTGTGGTAGATAACATGACGGCTCTGAGGCTGTGTGGTGAGATCATGTGCGTGTTTTGAAAAGAGAACTGGGTCATACTGTGGGTCAGTACCGTTCAGTGCCCCGGGTGGTTGGCTGGCATTAATCAGGATCAATCGCAGGATGTTAGAATGTGCATATTGAGGTCGAGTTTGCATGTGACTATGGAAACTCCGGTTCGTCTTAGCAATTAACACTTATGGCCTAATTAATAAATTGTACTTTGTAAACAGATGTGATGAAAACAATAATTAGGACTTCTAAAAAGGTAAAGGAATCCAAACTCTGCATTTCAAAGTATGCACAAAAAATGCTTCTTGGATATAGTTCTACCTACGGAAAGACAGTGGCTTAGGTGGAGCTGTGACCAACACACTTCACCCACCTTGCTTCTAAAATGAAAAGTGAGAAATTGTGTCAGTCGAAGAGTTTAGTTAAATAACTGTTCCATGGTGTCTTGGTCAACACAATTTTGTTTTAGTCGACAAATGATTTTATAACAGAGTGGGCAGAAAGTGAGTTAGCTGGAGTTTTGGCAGTGAATGTCCTGATTATTTTTTATATTATTTTTGTTGAGTATGGGGACTGAACAAACAGTGGCACTTGAAGAACTTTCTCATTTTTCATGTACAATATAAAACCATCTTGTTGCTTTAGGAGGCATTATACAGTTATAATTATGGTACTATATGCAATATACAAACTAAATCAGTGTTGATAAGTAGACTTCGCATAAACCTTCTTCTTAAGCCAAAAGTTAGTGGGAGAATTGAACAATTGAAACAAACTCCAGTTCTATTCAAAAAAGTGACTACACATCTGAGACTAATCCAATCATAATAATTTGCCTGTCATGAGTTTCCTTTAACAAGTTCATTGAAGCTTTCTCCTAAAAATACCCACATCCCACTAGATCAAGAAGATACCGAAGAAGATTTATGATTTGTTGTAAACACAAATTAGATGAAGTGATGGCGGAAACGAGGAAGCACATGATTGGACTGAAGCCTATCACAAACAACAGGCTTAGCTCTAAACAGGAAAACAAAAAAGCCCTGCTAACTTGTATCCACGGAAAACCATTCTCAACACAGGAAGTACAAAACATGGATGCCAGCGCTGGCACAACTAGCTAGCAACATTCTACTAGAGAGGTTATCTGGGTCAGATTAACCGTTTATCATGGTGACCTATTAAGCTACATACAATGGGTAATAGGATTTATACAGTTTTTGTCAAATATGCAAAATTTCTGTAAAAGTAAAACAAATGTGTCACACAATGGCAAAACTTCTAATCCTTTTTGATAGCACAGTCTATTTAACACACAAATGTAATTGAGATTAACAGGTCAGTGTTTGCGTCAATACATTATGCAGTATGACATCAACTGGTATACTGTGCTGAGACTTTCATGTTTTGTTGAAATATTGACTGTGACTTCAGTTTGGGGGGGTTATTTTTATTAAAATAATTCATATTTCAGTGGCCACAGCAGTCCTGAGACATGATGACAGAAGTAGCTGCCATTATGTATTTCAATCAACATAATATCGGTTATTTCCAACTTAAATCATACATTTAGTTTAGATATTGGGGCAGTCAGTGTTAGTGGTTGACAAATACAATTTTAATTTAAACAAGATCCAATCATTTCAAATTGTGAGCGGCATGATCATTCATGAGCTTTTTATACTTGCTGTTTTTAAGACATTTTAGCATTTTAACATGCTATACTTTTGCACAATGGAATATGTTCTTATATATCTTATATATTTTCTTTTGAATTTTTACACTCATTTTTATTTGGACCTAGATACACTAGGCTGCAGCTGGCATGTTTCTCACGTATCTGACATTAACTGATACAGGCAAGGTGGATCATATGACTAATGACTAATGAAGGACAAACAGTTTACTAATGACAGGAATTGAACTACCAAACATAGCATTAATGGTTAGCTCTAGGAATAACTAAATCTTATGCATAATCCTTCTAAACCACCTCATGTTTAGGCAACAGCCAAAACAAACATCACACAAACATCTGTCTGAACTTCAAAATGGCCAACAACAAAAAGCTCTGGTGAACTTCCATCAAGACAAAGACAGAGAAAACACAAACGCCACCAACAATGCATTTTCACCTACCAATTGTCCAAGAGTTGGAACAACAACCAGACTGGGATCAGGTTTAGTTGCCTTTTGAGTTTTGAGAGTCACAGAGGAATGTGCAGGTCTGGACTCATAGCAACTATTGGTCCCAAAGCCTTCCATGAGACTCTGAAAACCCACACCTTCTAAACTAAAGCGCCTCAAGAACTGCCAACAAAGGGCCCTAACGCTCGTTGGGGTGAAGGTCTGGGATGAATACTAATGCTCCTCTGCACACTTGCTTACTAGAACTGTGTGCACAAGGTCTCAAAGCACAACATACTAAGAAAGGCAGGGGAATGTACACTGTACTGGTGTTGAAGAAGGCTTAAAATGGGAATTTCCATGCTGGTAAAACAGTAAACTGTCACCTGATACAAGAACTAACTAGATACATCACAAGTACAGTAAATACGTCACTAAAATTAAACATTCAATTTCAATGCAAAGAAGAAATTCAATGTCATCAACTGGAAAATAGTTTTTTGATCGACTGCGTTTTGCAGCTCGTCCAAGCTGCTTTTTCTGGTCTGAAGAACTACCTGGACGATTAAGGGATTACATGAACATCTCTACACTCAATACCGATTTCTGTAGTGGAAAAAACACTCTTTTCCCATGGGTACACCATGGATCCAATGTTGTATATTAGGGTTGTCAGAAGTAGGGATGCAGGGATACTGATACCGGTATCAGGTATCGGCCAGATAATATACTTGTACTTGTACTCGTCAACCACTGGCCGATACCATGCACCGATACAACTACTAGACGACATAGCGCACCATTACTGGTAACGTTCAGTATGCTATTTGTTGTTTTGCCAATCTTAAATGCATAGGGGGGGACAAAGAGTCAGAAAAGTATTTGTCCAGTGTCCAGAGAAAAAGACACGTCTAGTAAAATGCTCAAACAAACTCTAACACGCCATGCTGGCGAATACGCCGAATTCATCAAGACTAGCAGCCGCCAACACCAGCCAACTTTATCGGAAGGGTAAAAGAAGAAGGCGAAAATGTCCAGATAGCCCCCGGGCAAAAAAAACAAAAAAAAACAAAGCACTTACTGAGTATATTGTGCTGGACCAGCCCTTTTCAGTTGTGGACGATATTGGATTCCAGCAACTGACAGATGTCCTCGAGCCCAGATACGAGCTACCCAGCCACCAACATCACCCAGACGTGATGTTGCCTAAAGTTTTCAATGGTGTCAGGACTCACGTGAAGTCGCTGGTACGTGACATCAAGTCCGTAAGTTTCACCACCGATATTTGGAGCAGCAGCGTCTGCCCAATGTGGCTCTTCAGTTTGACAGCTCAGTGGATGAAGCGTTTTCACTGTTTGCAAAGTGGTAACTGCATAACTTAATGAGAATAAAACTAAAACCTGCATTTCCATTTATTTATTTATGGTGGGTGGGGTTTAAAAAGTATTGGTATCGGTACTCGGTATCGGCGAGTACTGAAATGATTGTACTCGTATCTGTTTTCAAAAAAGGGGTATCGGTGCATCCCTAGTCAGAAGTGTTGAAAATCAGACTTATCGACCCCTGAATCTAGATACTCATGTGAGAAAGTATCAATGCTAAAAAAGTCACATCCACAGAACACAAATTAACCTTTCCTGAATAGCTTTAGAATGATCTTGAGCTAAATCAGAACTAGAACAAGACCACATAGACTGAGGGATTACACACATATATGTTGTTCTCCTGTACATATATGTTCTCCTGTGTGAGATCAATAAAGTCTTATCTTATAAGACCATATGGTAATGTAAAAGAAAGGACTGCGATTTTATTTTGAGAATTAATGGAGTGTTTTTTTTATTATCACCGTGGTATCAGAGTCTGTATTAAGTATCAAGTCTATTCCTTAGTATCGAAATTGAGTATTGTGATATTGTATACCATGACATTTCAATACTATAATAATTGTTGCTTTTCAAATGTAGTTGTGTCAATATTGAGCAGTAGTTTTTGGACACATCTTTTATTATGCAACTTTTTCACACCCCTTCTTCAAAATATGTCTATGTGCTCCAAGGCAGTTCTAACAGAATAAAATTGTATAATAATGTTTCCAAAGTGATTCAAAATTAGCGTATTGAGTTTGATTTAAAATTTCAATTATCTTACCAGGAAGTAATGCTGTATTGCCATTATACAGCGACATAGATTTAGCACAAGATTTATGGACACAACCTCCCTTGGGCATTTATTAGGTTTCAATGTTCCTTTATTTGATCTCATTCTCCATTGTTTTTATCAGCACCAGTATGTTATGTAAGAGTGCAGTCATGTCCTGCTGTTAATCAGGCAGAACAGAGTACAAACTGTGAGCACTGCTGCCTTTATTGCGATGCCGTCAAGTGAATTCAGAGACTATACAATGACTGCACATATGAAGATTAGATCGCAATAATGTGGTTTTCAAGAGTCTGCAGAAATACTAACATAACTGGTGAAAAATATACTATAAACAAGGAGGAAATTATCTACGTTACAACTTGCTACGATACTACTCAATTGCGATACTAAGGAATAGACTCGATACTCAATACTAATGCTGTTTTTTAGACAACAGAATGTGATTTTCAACTTTACATCATAGTCCTTTCTTTTATATTACCATGTGGTGTATATCTATGTAATCCCTCAGTGATCCAGGTAGGTTCCATAGTGGTCCATGGGTGTATAATAAACTATGTGCTCTGATACAACTCAAGATCATTCTAAAGCTATTCAGAAAAAGTCTAATCATGTGAATGTGACATTTTTATTTTCAACACCTGCTCAAATGAGCAGTAGGTTAGTTGGTCGAGCGTTTCTCCGCTGATCCAAAGGCTGGCGGTTCGAATCCCACTCTTGACGTAAAAAACATCAGTGGTTGAGCAGTCAGATCCACTGACCCACAGGTTGGTGGTACGATTCCAGCTCCCACAGATGAATGCTGCTGTTGTGTTCTTGGGCAAGGCACTTAACCCACCTCACCCCCAGTGTCTGCGTACACTGGTGTGTGAATGTGTGAGTGAATGGGTGAGTGTTTCCTTTTTGTCAAGCACTTTGGGTGCCTATATAAAGATGTGACCATTTACCATGAGTATCTAGTTTGAATAAGAGTTTTAGTATCGATTATTATCTGATTTTCCATAGTTTTGACAACTCTACAGCTTGCATTTTAGTACATGAAGTAAATAAGCAGTATAAAATTGTTGACAAAGTGGTTACCTAGATGGTTCTAATTCTAATTCACACTTTCTAATGCAAACTATTCATTTAATTTGGTTGAATTAATAATAATAATAATAATAATAATAATAATAATAATAATAATAATAATAATAATACATTTTATTTAAAAGAATTTAAAGGTCCCATGGCATGAAATTTTCACTTTCTGAGGTTTTTGTGTGAGCTCCCCTACCCTGTTTAGGCCCCCCCCCCCCATGGCTAAAAGTTGCGAAATGTCTAAACTGAGCATTTGCGGTCCTTTTCTGCGTTACACAAAACCAGTGTTGAAACGGGCGAGTTCGGACAAGGCACCTTTTTGACGTCAGATCGGCAAATGCAGCTCCAGCCCCTCCCTCTGTCTCCACTCAGCGTCCCTGTATATCCCGCCCATAGAGTTTGGACTGTGAATGCGCTACAATGCGAAATGCGTTTTTTTATTTGCCTGGAGGCACGTCCGAGTGTTTCTAGGCTCGCAAGTCCCTTACCCGACCCTCTGGACCTCTGAAATACCAGTGGTTTAATTTTATTTTCTGTGTAAATATGCTTTTTTTCATTGCAAAGTCTCCCATCTGTCTTCCTGTGTTAAACACGGAAGCGAGCAGACAGCGGTGCAGAGCTGCGCTTCCAGCGGGGGAAACCCGCCCCCCCCCGCTCCTTAGCCAATCTCTCTGTCCTTCTCATTTGCATTGAAGCAGCAACACTCAGAATAAAGCATTTTAGACACATATCTAGCCTCATGAAGATTGTCAGAGTCATATCTCATGCAGTGAGTGTTGATTTTGAAGAAGGATTCATTTACAGTATTAGGGAACCATTAAGGAGCCATATAAAAGCATCAAGAAGTACCATGTCATGGGACCTTTAAAAGAATTGGTACATTGATCAGGCCCTTAGTAGGTTCAATCTGCACAAGGATTAACATTGCAGCATTATGAGTTTTCTATACCTTCTTTGTCACAATTTTACTACAATAAAATGGTCACAAATTATATCAAAAATACCTTCTGAATGATGCGACATGATGAAAGCTAAAACAGTTATCATTGCGAAGTAAGATGCTAAAATGACACAGTGGCCTGCAAAATACTAAATCCTACAGCAGTGACCGTCTTCAGTGTTTCCACTGAAGTGTCCTAATCACCCGTTATTATTTGCAGAAACTAGTTGATTTTTTACTGTATGGAGAATGAGAAAGTAGGTAAGGTTCACTGGACATGAAAACAGCTAGCAATCCAAACGTCTTAACAAATGATGCATTATGATATAAATTATAAAAAATGTTAAGAGTGCAAAGTATTTCGAAACCTGACAAATAAAATATATTAACTGAATTCATCATTACAGAGTTTATGTGAGAATCTGAGAAAGCATGTGCATGTTTTCCTGTAGATAATAAAACGATTTTTACAGTTAGATAACCAAAGAAATCCCAATAATCTATTATATTTTGCTGGCACATGTATTACTCCTTATCACAACTGACCCAAATTTAGCCCCTGCGCAAATCGTACTGTGTTCAACCTCCAAGACGCCCGCGATTTTGGGTCATTGCTTCATTTGCGTACAAACCAGAACCAGAGTGTAATTTATGGCGACTGCGCTCCTGGTAACTTTCACTACAGCTCCCTTATCTGCAGGGGCCACGTGAGTTAGTGGTTTATTGCCATCCTCCAACAACATCACCCATCTCCAGAATTCATTCATCTAAGTGGTGTCTTTATTATTATGGTTGGTTTAGGGGTTATTGAGGGGTGAACCGTATATCTGGGACTGACCACATGGTGAGTTGAAATATCTACATTGGGGATTTGAGATGATTTTGTTCTGGTTGTGTAAAATGAAATTAGACAACTTTGCAAATTTACTTGGTTTCTTAATTTTAGAGATTAGACAATAAAGCACTTCTAAAGCAAAATATAAAATTTAGCACTGGAACAAACCTGCAGCAACACGCTCTCAGAAAACAAATAACAAAAGTGTAATTAACACATTTTTCATGAACTTTAGTGTAAATAAATGCATTAACTTCTGCACTAGAAGACGCCACAAGTCAGGGTGAGTTTGGCCAAAAATAGGAGCGTTTCTTCTTCATAATATCAGAATCAGTTTTGAATGTCAAGTCTAATCCTTATACTCAAAATCAAGTTTGAAATGTTAGCATCAACATTAATTGTCTTTTCAATGTGACTGACCGCATGAGCACAGCAACCCACGACATCCGGAGCCTAAAATATCCCATTGAGTGAAGTGAACATGACCTCACCTCCTCTTATATGTCCTTACTCAGTTTGTCCCCTCTCCGGTCCATCTCCCACTGTGAAAATGAATAATGACAAGGCTGATGTGTCCTGTACTCACCTCTAACTCAAATCCACAATGACATTTCCTACATCTGTGCCCTAATATCCCCCAAAAGATTGCAAATCCCCACAGCACAAACCCTTTTTGCAATAATCCGAAGAGCTTTCCAATATTTAAGCATAATTATGTCCTATATTCGCCCACCTGTCTTTTCAAACATGCAGTAAACAGCATTTGTGTTGCAGGTGCAAGGGGCTATGCTTTATCTTTAATGAATGACTTCTGCTGGGTGGTTTGGACAATGGAGGGGGGTGGAGGTGGGGTATAGTCGCCGTCACGTGGATCAGTTTGTATTGTTGGGTTTCCTGCATAGCTCGGGTTCTCTTCCTCTCTGGAACAGAAATATCAGAACAGGGCAGCAAAAGGATTTCGGATGGAATGCGGTGATGAAAATAAGCATGGTATTTTCAATGTCGCCACAAACTCTCAAGAGTTTTGTAAGATTTGCGTCAGAGTTTAGTCCGAAGCATTGTAGCGATTTGGTAATGCTAGATAAAGTTCTACCATTGATAGAGGGCTGTGATGATTCACTTGGGTTCGTAACACTTCTCAGCACATATTTCAAAGTTTCTACAGATTCGCCATGGAATGGTTTTCATTTCAGTTATGTAAAAAGACACAATGAGAGGTTCAAATTAGAAACTGCAAACTTTGACCTGTAAAAGCTTTTAAATCAGTACTTTTTAAAGCTGCAATGTCTAAAAAAATACCATCCATCCTTTTTGCACCAACTACAGAACAAACTTGTCGTTAGAACAGTGAGTCTCAAAGTGGGGATGAGGAACCCCTGGGCTGTGAAATTATTTTTTGATATAGAGAACAATATATTGGAGAGAAATTAGGCCCATTCAACATCAATTTTGTTCTGCAGTGAGGGTCCAAAATTGGTTGAATGGATAATTTGGCCTGACCTAGAACAAGATTTGAAGGATTTTATGAGGACCCCTATTCAGAAGATATAACACTTAGATTTGAATTGGTTTATTGCTATAACAACTGAGGGCCGTTGCCACGCCTAATCCTTCAAATCAGAAAGAAATCATTATGCATGAAATCCATAAATAAGTGTATCAGCTCATTATGCTCACATTATGGTACCATGACTTACGTCAATGTTTCCATTGCCATGTTGTTGTATATACAAACCAGCTTTTCTACAAATTTCAGACAAAAATTCAGTTTCACACTCTTGGGAAAGTGACTGTGGTTAGACTGTATTTCAGTATACCCCTCACTTCAAAGCATAAGTTATGAGTAATGAAGCATCCGACTGTATCCTCCGCCTGTCTCACTGTCACTGACTCCTTTAGCCTCAAAGTGCCATTCATGCTCCGCCGGACTGCTCCACTTCAGACAAACATGAAGAGACTGTCAGTAAAAAGCTGAGAAATCTATTTTCAAAGGCCCGGCCACAGTTCCGCCCCAGGCTTGCTCACATGGTTTCTAATGACAAACACACAAGACTAGTGTTATCTTTGCCATTTAAGTCATCTGCGCATTGTCAGCTGACGACTCAAGCATACTTCTGGGAAATATGTGGTCTGTGGTTTAGCATGACCAGAAACATGATAAATGAGGCATGCTGATAAAATTTAAGATGCTGGTGGAAAGATTAGACCATGGCTTTCATCCAGTGGTAATAATCTAACTAGGGATGAACCGATCCACATTTTTTCACTTCCGATCCCGATACCTGAATTTGGACATCGGCCGATACAGATACTATTCTGATACCAAAACTGTTTGTTTTCAATATTACCATCATTATTGTTTAACTACAAATAAACTCATCTCTACAGTCAAGTAGGCCTATGATATGAACAAGTGTATGCATGTGTGTCCCAAAAGGCAACTTGAGGTAAGTATAGGTCATAAAAGGACGTCAGAAGAACAAGAAATTCTGTGATATTAGCTAACCTGGTTGACACTCGGTTGTAGAGTTCGAGTAGCGCAGTCTCTGATAAATAGCTTCTGCCTCTCGATACAACGGCTTTGCAAACATTTCACGTTGCTGTCTTGCTTTGAGGTGTTTCTAGTAAAAAGTATTTCCACACAGCGGACATGTTGTGATGAAAAGTTGGTTCGCCTGCTAGCTCGCGCTGCTAGTTCGCCTGCTAGCTGGCTGCAAACTGTGGAATGGATTTTCCAGAACGGAGGCATGTCTCATCATTACTCTGTCTCATTGAGATACGCCTCCGTTCAGGAAATCCATTGCACATTTTGCAGCAGGAGCAGAGCAGCCGACAGGGAATCACTCGTGGAGTCATTTCAGCAGATGATGTGTATATACAGACATGGCTCATGGATCGGAAATTTTCGCAGGTTGGATCGGAAATTTCCGATCCGTGAATTACGTTGATATCGGAACCCGATACCGATACTGGATCGGATCTGCCCCATTCCTAAGGCTACGGCTAGCCTTAGGCTAGCCTAAGGTTCACACTGCAGGGCTTAATGCTCAATTCCGATTTTTTGGTGAAATCGGATTTATTTGCGAGGCCGTTCACATTTCCAGTTAGATGCAAATTGTATGTGATCTCCAGTGTGAACGCTAAACTCCCCAAAAGTGTCCCGCAGGCGCATTGGAGAACACGATGACGTCACACGGAGCGAACACGCTCAGTGTTTACGGAAGTAGCCTAAAGTTGCTTTAGGCTACTTTAGGATAATGTGCCTGTCTCGGGGGAACACAACAGCGCTGCGCAGCGCCATCAGCTGATCCTTTGTGTAGACGAGCAGAGGACGGGGGTCCCTTACACATCTTAAGCCGAGACAGGTAAATAATCCACCAAAAGTGCGGAAAAAATGCAGCGTCGAGTGCAGCCCAAGCTTAACAAACAGTGTTGACAAAAATATCTACAAAAGTAGGGCGGTTTAAGGGCAAAAAGTTCGTAAAGTTACGGAAAAGTGCGGGAGCGTTGTGACGAGCAGCTAGCTCGTGCCAGTCACTGTATCTGCATGTGAGGAATATTCCAATATTAGCACTAGTGCTAAACGGAATGGTGGCCATACTCAATTCAGGGGCTCACGAGTCATGGACAATCTTTTTCATTCCGAATGTAGTCTAGTCGTGTTTTGGCAGTATTCCCTTAACAGAACGCTGTTTCACAGAATACTTCAACTTTTTTTTAAAACTGGATACTGACAATATTCCGCTTTGAAACGCTCTAACGTAACTGCGCTCACTAAATACCAACATTAGTGTCGTGTCCATTATCCTAGTAATTTTTTTTTTCGTGACTAATCGTGACTAATCGTTACTGGATCTATAGATTAATCGACTACTAAAATAATCATTAGTTGCAGCCCTAAAATAAACATAGCTGTGCATTACTAAAGAGTTACATTTACACACATTAAATGCATTGGATTCAGTCAGGCATTAAAATACAATGAAACATCCCACAATTGAATGATTTTCAACCACTATCATGAAATATCAAACATTTCCTCAAACTCTTTTTAAATAACATTTCTGAAATGCCGTCACTAACCAGATGAGAAAACTGGCTCCACAGTTTACAGCCTCTGTATCTTAGGCAAAACTGAGCTCTTGATGTAACACATTTTGGAACATGAAAATTACAATTACAATTGCAAAGAGTATTATATCTATGAATCTCAGCATTGGTTTTAAAGTAAAAGGTGAAATGTTTAGGGATCGTCATTGGATTATAAAGAATTGTATATATAAATATTAATATTATAACTATTAAGAATGCTAAGTTTAATAAATAGATTTTCAGAGGATGTTAATGGCTTGGAATGAGTTGCAATACAAACAAAACGTTTTTGCACCAATAATCTTCATATTAGCCCAGCCCTTATTACAAGCCTTATCCCATGTCAGCTGAAACAGCAAGCGAGATATGAAGGAAAAAATAATTAGTGTAATAGGTGTAAAATCTAATTGTGGCATTGACTCGAGGTTATATTTTCCCCGTAGAGTCAATGAGTATGACCACTGCACTGTGGTAATGACAAAGTATGCTCTATTGGCCTGACTATGGAATAAACATTTTAATTGCATTCGAGCTGTGGCTAGGGCTGCACAAAAAAATCAATCTGCAATTACATCTGTGATATGTGCTTAAAAAGTAAGATTCTGCACATTGTAGAAGACTGAAATATGAACTCATAAACTAATACAAGAATCCCCTGCATATCAGAACATGTTTCTAGAGATTTTTCTAAAAGACAGGATATTTTGGAGGACATTCTATTATACTAAATAACTGCAGCCTTTGCGATTTGATAACTGCGGCAACCAAAATCGTGATTTTGATTAAATTAAATTGATTAAATTGTATCTTTTTAATTTAATCAAAATAATGTTTTGAATCGTCCACTAACACCAGGTGGAGTTTAATTCTGTTCTTGGAACACCGCCATAAAAGCTCTATTATCAGATTAGAAGCTGTAAGGTCATGTGTAGGTTAATGTCAACAACACTTCACCCTTCTGAGGATGAACAGACTTCCTACAAGCATATCCCGAACCACCATTTCCTCGAGAAGACTGCAACTGTCTCCACCAGCCCAAAACATGAGCAAAACAACCTTGAGTTTCCTCGCACCTTTAAATCTTGTCATCAAATTCTCATCACAGTTCTATGTAGGGATGCAAGGTGTATCGCAATTTAATCGTAATCACAATTTGAATAGTTAGGGTCAGCAAACGCAAGGGCTGCAATTATTTAGCTAAAATAATTCCCTTTGCAAAGAACAAATGATCCTGTCTTATCATGTAAAAAACTGCTAACCATGCAGTTTAGAGAAGAGCTGCAAGATATATCCTTATGGAATCAAAACTGTAATTTGAATGGTCGCAATTAGCAAAGACTGCAATTAGCAAAGACTGCAATTAGCAAAGACTGCAATTATTTCACTTGCATAATTTCCTGAAAACCACTATCACATCTAATCATGTCTAAAAGCTGCTAAACCTGTAATTGAGATCTATTTCAACATGCTTTTAAGTGCATCTATTGTGTAGTCGTTCAAATGTCAGTATTTTCTCAAATGTTACTGCTCCTGGACCAGTTTAAAATTGGAACTTTGAACAGAATCCTATCAAAAGTTAAACTTAAATGGCAAATCTAATCACAATGCTTATCAAAAAAAAAAATCACAATTCGATTTTTTTCCCATATCGTTCATCTCCATGTTTCATTTCCGGGACATTATTCAATCAGCCAGGTGTTACGTAACCTGGGTGTCCGTGTGCATTCGAGGAAGAGGGAGAGGTTGAGAGGAAGGAGACATCAGCGATAAGGTTGTTGTCCTTGTCCAATGTTCTCACGAGCATCAGGGGTGTGGGGATGGAAAACAGAATAGACAACAGGGCTGGACAGTATCATAGAGTATGTACAATTTGATAATTGTTGATAATTTTTGAAGTAAATACAGAATGTTATGTTAGCATGTCTGAAGATGGATAGAGGAGTGAATGTAAGTACACAACTAGTAAACAGTTAAAGATCCCATGACATGGTACTTCTTGATGCTTTTATGTGGCACCTTAGTGGTCCCCTAATACTGTAAATGAATCCTTCTCCAAAATCAAGCCTCAGTGCATGGGAGAGCCTCATGAAGACAGTTCTATTCATAACTATGTCTCTGAAACGCTTTATTCTGGGCGTTGTTGCTTGAATGCAAATGAGGAGGACAGAGACAGGCCAGCGTAGCGAGTGGGTTGTGGCCAAATACGCCGCTGTTTCCTGGATTAGCGGTGCGATGTGCACTGGCCCCACTTCCGCATTTTAAGCGCTTCGGAAGATACAAGACGCATTCCATGATAAAAAAAAACACATTTCCACAGAAAATAAAATTAAACCACTGCTGTTTCAGAGGTTTGGAGGCTCGGATAAAGGACATTCGAGCCTGGAAAGGCTCTCACGTGTCTCCAGGCAAATAAAAAAACGCATCTTGCATTTCGTAGCTCGTTTGCGGTCCAAATTCTCTGGGCGTGATTTCTAGAGATGGTGGGTAGACATCCAGACAGGGGTGGTAATTCATTTGCATTTTCCCCGAGTGTGACGTCAAAAAATTCCCTTGTTCAGAATCGCCCGTTTGGGCTGTCTTTTTTTTTTCAAACGCAGAAAAGGACCACATTTGCTCTGTTTACACATTTCACAACTTTTAGCCATGACGGGGGGCCCTAAACAGGGTAGGGGAGCTCACATTAACGTTCAAAAACCTCAGAGAGTGAAAATTTCATGGCATGGGACCTTTAAAGTCAAATCGTGATCTAATGTGACATTATAATATTTTGGCGAAACTGTCATGGTAAATGGTCATATTTTATATAGTGCTTTTCCCCGAGGAGTCAGTAAACAGTTGTTGCATCCTTGCTCAACCAATGCTGTTTATTTCGAGAGCAGGATTTGAACCACCAGCATTCAGATCAGTGGACCAAACACTCACTCAACCAACTAAGACGAGCAAACAACAGGAGCTACTGCTTCCTAACCTGGGAAATCCCAGGCTGCTTTCGTTCGTTCTGATCTGAAAGACAGCCTGGCAACTATGGCAAGCGAGCTCTCCTGATTCTGGGAGCCAATCAGAGAGCGGGGAGGGGTGGCAAGACGGTGACGCGTACTATGTGAGAAACAGAAGCTTGTAGTTTGAACTGACAACTGACATGATTGGCTATGGGCTACGTATACGTCAAATGATAGACATTCGTAACGCCCAATAAACGGCCTTTGGCGATCGTAAACCACACCTCCGGTACGAGATATTTCGAAGGTGGCTTCCAGACCATATATCCCTTGTGATATGGTCAGGTGTAAACCAGGCAAACTGCTTCCTGGTTCACTATTCCTCTGTTCTCAAACACAAGCATTTTTAGTCATCCCCTCCTATCGGTGGACCTTTGCAATGCTCTGAGTGAGTGACAACTGGATTTAACCAATCACAGTAAAGCGCAAGCTTTCAGAAGAAGGAAAAAATTGAAGTGTACATGAATCGAAATCACAATTTGACTTCATGAAAACCATAATATTAATTGTCCGCCATATCGAAAAGCCCTAATCTACATCTCAAGGTAGGCTACAGTATTCATTCCTATATTGCGTAGAGGAAAATGGAGAAATGCAATTATTTCTAAAAAAATGTCAGACGAGAGCTATAATTGCTGTCATATTGCTAAGGACTAAAAGGCACTGTACCTTTTTTTTTACTGTTTGATAAGTGTCAAAAACAGAACTAGTTCATTTGAAGCGGTTTACACTGGTCTAGTTATTCCTCCTCATTATGAATTGGATTTATTCACCTTGATGATTTTATGAGCACTTTTTACAATACAATATATCTGTACTGGGATAGGACAAATTTGGCCTAAATACATGGGAAAGAAATTGGGTACAGGCTCTTTTATATCTACTTAAGTGTTTCATAACAGTAATTTCTTCATGTTGACTGCACTGAAACTGAAAGTGTCATGGTCTATAGCTTTCGTTGTAGCTTTCTAAATGCATTCAGGCGTACAGAAGCTTGCAGTTAAATATAGTCTACCAGACCATAGTATTTTAAGATACTATAACATCTGAGAGATCTTTCACCATAACATTACTACCACTTCATATCAGGAATGTAGTTTTATGTTGTATGTCGTAAACATCCAATTTCTGTGGGTAATTTACCGTGATTTCACAGTTGTCATAATAGTCATCTGAAAAGCATTACATGGATACTGAAAAAATTAAGATATTCACTTCAGTCAAAGTTACCCAGCTCTACAACCAAATCTAGGTATATTCAAACCTACCAAACCATCTTAGAAGATACAATCTCAGTATATTCTTTTAGTTTAACACAAAACAGAATAGAATTATTGCAACAAAATGTTCACATACATAATGATTTTTACCAATTTTACCATGGTAACTTTCTTCTGCCTCAAAAAGATCAAGTCCTTAGCTCCTCTGTCCACAGGCCTGCCAAAATACTTACTATATCAACTTAATGTTCAATATATGAAAGCTGGAACAATATATTTTGGAGGCCAATATTTATCATCTGCACTTTTTTTTTGCACTACAGGGAGATTTTTAGTTATTTTTTGGCTATATGATGAGATTTAAGCCGTAAAATGTTGAATAAATTGCTTCTTTGACTCATTACAGTCAAAGAAGTCATTCATTCTAAGCACTTAAGTGTTTCATTCTGTTGTTTATTCATTGCAGCTCATGTTTTTTAACTATATTGTAGATTTAGAATAGTTTTTGTGGTTTAAATCTGCTCTTGGGTTATTGTGTTAGTGAATAAATTAGTTTCGATATGATCAATATTATCATTTAACCCTAGCCTTAACCCACGCTCTGTCCATGATGTGTCCCTGGGCTGTTCAGATCTATTGGGAACATGTCGTCTGGATTGACCGTTTGCTCTGCTGTGGTATTTCTAGAAACAGTTAGCAATTTCCACAGTGACAAACAAAGCACTGACCGGAGCAGAATGCCCTTTCATATTGTAAACGCATACATGTAAAAGCACGCACATATTTTCACTGCTTTAAAATCTGTTGTCCTGTTTCAGCAGGAGTTTGTAGACATGGTATGGCAGTAGGGTTGTCAAAAAATAAGATGTTAATGACACAAATCAATATCAAAACTAGCATCATAACTACTACTACTACTCTTTTGAACTAAGCCACATTCACAAGACAGAAATTTACCTTTACAATGATCTTGAGCTGTGTCAGAACAAGTATAAGACCACAAAGACTAGTATACACCCATGGACCACTGTGGAACCAACCTGTACGACTGAGAGATTACACAGATATAAGACCACATGGTAATATAAAAAAGTACTAATATTCCTCACTTCTAATTATTTACCTTGATGTTTTGTCACAACTTTCTGTAGCTCATAAATGTTGATCTAAAAAGGCATAATAAAATGACTTGATAATAGAAACCGGTCCATTGACATCCTGTTTAAACTTCAGAACTGCAGTGGATTCTCATTCATATGTTTTATTGTTGAAAAATGGCTATGCAACATTTTTAAACCCCAAATGTATGACCTGGAATAGGATTTTTTTTTAAATAATTGGAAGTAAGTACAGAGAATGGGCAGGCAAGAACCAACTGATACACATTTTTGTTGATAAATGATAAAGAATACCATTATAGTGTAGTAAAATATTGAGTTTGTACACAATATGTTCTCTTTCAACAAATCTGTTATTCTTTCCCAAGTTGTGGGGCTCTTCTTCTAGTGCAACAATACTTACATGTAGTCTGTGTAAAATGTAAAATTCTCAACCAAATGAAATAGTTGTGTAGTGCATTGGTTTCTTGTTAACTACAGACGTTACAGCAGTTGTATTTTCTGAATCTGATCCTAAGTCAATGTTTTCCTGAAGTGACTGTTTGACACTTTGTATTTTTAATGACTTGCTCATTTCCTGTGGCTCACAATCTCATCGACAGTGTTATAATTATCCTCCAACAAATTTAACAAATTTTGCTGCAGGACAATATTGAGATGAACAATAATACTGAAAGTAATAATATAATAATATACAAATTAAAGCCATGAACTGCAATAAACAAAAAACAGATTGAACCAATAACAGCAAAAGAAGTTACCTTTTCCACCCTCTACAGCTCAAATCTTATCATATTACAAAAATACAATACAAAAAAATACTAAGCCCTAAAATATATTGCCATCTATTGAACGACAAGTCAGTAATATAGTAATTATCGTAACGCCTAACAACACCAAATACTATTACTCCAAAGAAAACATCACTCTACGCCAACCAGACGCACACTGAATCTACTCTAATCTAATTCACCAGGTTTGAAAAGACTCTTTGTCCCTCTGAAGTGCAGCTCCTAAATTGCCAAGACACAGATTTCAACTATAATGCCTTTGTTTAGTACAAACATTGTAGCGGAGCTCTGAAAAGATGTTTAGATGGGTGGCTATAACAGTAAAGCTCCATAAAGTGATGCAAAATGGATCTTTATGCATTGCACTGTAAGATTAATTAACTATAGATTACATGGAGCAACACATCAGTCGAAGTGCATTGCATCTGACATCTAATACATTATGAACTCCTAAATCTACCTGAAAGTTAAAAACAAAGGATGCTTATTTATTTGACTGTTGGTTTTTATTATGTATTGTGAAGGCCCTTGAGCACCATTTAAGCTGTTAGAACGTACTATATTAACAAACTTTAATTGATCAGTCCATCGGCTCATCTCCGCAGCTACAGAAGCATTAAAAATACATTGCCTAATAGCAAAATGTGCATTAAATTAGTAAATCTTTCTTACTGGTTCTAGCAGAGCTCACAGATCCTGTAATTTGCAAAACCTTCACAACAGGAAGCTTCTCCTACGATCCAAATCAGCTATTACAAGATAAGCCCATACCTTTTACTATGCAGAGAAATTGCAGATTGCAATAGAAATGCAGCCAAAAAAGTAACCTAGTCCTCAGGTGAAGGTTCAAATAGGCCCATTTGAATGTTAAAATTGCACAATACGCCTTTATTCAGAGCAAATATAGAGGAATAGGCTAATAATTTGATACAAACATGTTGATGGGGAAATTCCACACAGCAATAAACAGAATCAAGCTGAAACTGAATCAACAATTGCTCCATGTGGCATATTATCTGTCTTGGGGGCCTTCAAAAGCTTCTTACATCAAAAGGTGCTCAGCAGTTACTTGTTACAAGAAAATAACCCAATCTTTGTCCCTTGCAGCTGTTTACTGTGCCCTGTTTGTGCAGTGGTCAAGAATGAAGAGTCCAAACAACACAATAAACGATAACCTACATGGTGCTTGACATTTCATCTCATAAACAAGCTTACCAATGTTTTGTCTGTGAGGAAGATACAATATCATTAACACAAGACGTGAAACCGGGTTAAGGTCGTCTTTTCTAATAGGTTCGAGCTGAAACGCTGCAGCAGAGGCAGCCGGCGGCGCAGCAGTCTGGTTCACTGACCTCTTTTGACTGAGTCCCCGTGGAAACCCGGAGGAGGAGGATGGTGTTCGTGTATCCAGTGTCCTATCGCACACTTTAAACCAATCAGTGTAATTACAGCCCGTGTATCAACACTCATACCCGCCAGCGCGCACACATCACCCCACAGTGGCGCAAGAAAACGTCCCCAAGCTGCGCAGCACTTTCACTACAAGACTGCCATGTGTTTCTGGCTAAAACTACTGATTACAACTCCCTGTGGATAAAATGCGAGGTAGATGCGTGCACGTTGGATCTTTGGCGTGACTTTCGCTGTTTATTTACCTGCGCAATGATCCACCACCGCAGCGTCGAGGAGCTTCTTCGCCGGGATAATAGCGGAGTAACGGGATTAGTTTTGACCTGAAGGAAGACTCTACTTTCTTCTCGTCTTCTTTGTCTTCTCTTGTACGTGCACCTCGTTGAAAGCGCGTCTGCAGCTCATGAAAACCCGTCAAATATCGGAAATAACCGTAATACGCACAGGGAGCTCTTTTTACGCGCCAGCTTTTCCAACCGGCTGTGCGTCCCTCCTCCTTTCTCTTCCTCCTCTTCCCTTCTTCTCTGTCCTCGTGTTCTCTCTCTCTACCTCTCACTCTCTCTCACTCTTTTTTTTGGAGGCACGCGCGGTGAATAATGCAGGGCTCGCGCGGTCCCCGGAGTGCTTTCTGTCCTGTTCCACAGACAATCACACTGAGCCGAGCGGAGGATCACGTTACTCCCCGCAGCCTTCCCATTCATTTATTCAGGGCTGAACAATCTGTGTGCGACTGTGGCCCCCTTTCTCTGCCTCACTGCAGCTGGACCAGGGGACGTGCACTTTTGGGTAGCTTAGCATTTCTGTGTATGTTTGCCATGCTTTTGCTTGCTGATCAGTGTTATAAACAGCACCATGAATATATAAAAAGTTAGGGATGTTAGACAGCATATATGGCGCCACATGATGCCTTCTCTGGTTCAGCTCTTCTTTTTTTTTTTTTTTTTTTTTTTTACAATTTCCAAAAGTCCACAATCAGTCAATGCCCAGAACATAATTTGCAGTTGCCATTTGTGAATATCCCTTCACAACTCTGCTTGAAGGTGCACAATGTAGCCTAAGTTTTCTGGTGGAGATTTGGCCACTTGGATCTGTATAACAAATACAGAGAGATATCCTTCTGGATTTCCAGGCAAGCCACTTGTCTCTTCTGTTAGGATGTCCTGAAATGTTCTACAGTATGGCATTATGTAAAACTGATCTTTCTCCATGGAAACAAGGCAGGTCACACTAAAAGCATACTGTAATTGTTGGTCATTTACACAGGGATTCTACACACATACATTTATGTGTGTAGAATCCCTCATTCGTCCAGGTAGAATCCATGGCAAAAGGAGAAATTCAATTTGTCAACTGGACAAAAGTTTATTTGGTCGAATACGTTTCACAGTTCATCCAAACTGCTTCTTCAGTTCTGGCCAGACGCTGGTGGACACTGCTGACCTGGCTAGCTTGGATGAGCTGCGAAACGTATTCGACCAAATAAACGTTTGTCCAGTTCACAAATTGAATTTCTCCTTTTGCCATGTTTTATTTATGTTTTGTGTGTTCTGTGTGGAGTTTGCATGCATGGTCTGGGTTCGATCCCCGGGTCGCCCGGGCCTTTCTGTGTGGAGTTTGCATGTTCTCCCTGTGTCTGGGTGGGTTTCCTCCCAGGCACTTTGGTTTCCCCCATCAACCCAAAACATGCACCAGATAAAATCCTCCAGCTTAGGTCCTGACCAAACTGAGCAATAAGATCATGGAGATGGTCCCCGGGTGCAGTAATGTGCTGCTCACTGCTCCTAATAACAGGATGGGTTAAATCAGTGCTTCTCAAATAGTGGGGCGGGCCCCCCTGGGGGGGCGTGACGTGATGCCAGGGGGGGCGCGTATGACCCTGGGAAACATGTTTTTTTGCTGTACTGTACTGTACTGTACTAGAACTAAGTGTAATTGCACATCAACAACAGTAGTTGGCAGTGGCGTTCTCACATGCGATTTACGCACAGTCTCACCATTAACAGAACATCCTCTGTCACAGAAAAAACACGTATATTCCACTGAGTCGTGTCCTTTAGTCCGACAGAAGCTGACGCATCAGTGGCACAAGGAGAGAGCGTTTTTTTTCCAGTGCTTTTAGCTTATGCAAATGAGGTGGTTTTAAGTTTCATTTCTGTAAAACGTAAATAAATGTGCGCAAAGCTGCATTAAAAACACATTAATATTTGAGTCCTCAGTGCAGTCTTTGTTGTAAGTTTCTTTTTTTGTTTTGTTTATAATGTTAATAAAAGGATACAATGGTGTTCTAATAACAATTTTCTAGACAAATAATACTATTTATAGTCGCGCGCAGGAAGGGGGGCGTGAAATTTTTTCTTCTTCCTAGGGGGGGCGTCACAGAAAATAATTGAGAAGCACTGGGTTAAATGCAGAGAAGAATTTATTGTGAGATCAATAAAGTCACTTCTTCTTCTTCTTCTTCTTGTAGTTGCTATGTTGTGAGTGACTTTAAGCAACTGTTGCACATTGAGATTTGTTTTTCAGTAAAGCACAATATTAATAAAATCTTATTAATATTATTTTTACCACAAGGTGCATCTTGTAAGAATGCCCCGGCGATTGAATGCACAAAAGATAGATACTACCCTGGAAAATTCCTTAAAAAGCAATAAACTTCTCCAACCAGAAAAGTTCCATAGTGCCGGTTTAATAAGACACATTTATTCATATAATTTCTAGATTATATAAAACTTGGGGCCTACTTGAGCTGAAAACAAACTGCACCAAAAGAGAAGTGCTGTCTGTTTTCCCTTATAATCTCAACTATATGTTAAATTATGTATATATATATAACATAATAATCTATATAACAGAATAGATAATAGTTTTATTTAATCTATTCCAACTTATTCTATTGGTCTTGCAAAAACTCTTTCAAACGGTTCCTAGACTGTACAAAGTATCTGTATCACACCATAATACTGACTAACGCAATAATCAGTATCACCATGCACTTCTTTTTTAAAATAATGTATTAAATAAGCAGATTTTTTATTTTCAATAGTAAATATAAACATGTGCTTTTTTGTTTTATAATAATTGAGTCAAAAAGCATATTAAAAGATCTGAATAATATTGATATCTCAATTCTTAACAGCCATATCGTGACATTTTTCAATATCGTGCAGCCCTACTGGATAAGCGTACAAAACAGATGATCTACTATAAAAACCTGAGAGTGTATTTGTAAGGTAAGGTTATAGTGCTTCTAATCAAAACGTGATCAACTTAATGGATGATTTCACACTGTGGACACCCGTGTTATAGTTCCGCTCTCCTCCCACATTGTCCTATTGTGTGGCGGCTTCACGCTTTCATTCAGAAACATACTTTTGAAAACCTTATAGACTCACCGTGGCAGTGTGCGGGTGTCCGGACAGAACGGGCGCTTCACATCCATTTGCTGTTGTCACGGTAACGCCTGGTGATGGGATGTAGCCTATGATAAAACATAATGAATTATTCTACCTTTTTTGTACTTTTCCACAGCTGTCATTGCAGGGTCTAAGTGATTTCTAGATTCATAATGTACGGAGTCATTTGTGTTGTACAGTCTGAATAAAATAATTATATCCATCTGTAACTGTGGGTCGTTGAAAAGGGGAGTTTGAAAAGCAAGGGGGAGCGTGTAATCTTCTAAAATGTAAGCTTGCTCTAAATGCATTGGCTTTTCTTCTGACAAAACCTGCTGCCTTATATTACCTTGTATTATCAATGCACAGCAAACTTCACAGACTGGTACATTAGATAACAGTCTAATGTACCAGTCTAAATGTTATTGGTTAAACTAGCCATTAAAAAGGAATGCGTGATGATAATTTGCAGGAGTTGACACTGTTATGTAATGATTCAGACAGTTTTGCATTTCTAACAGATTGAAGAGCTCTCAGTTGTGAAATGAGTGAATATTCAGCTGGTGGGGTTAAGGCTATTGATAAATATATGAGGTCCTGGTAGCTAACGTCACGTCACATCTGACCTTCAGTGATTGATAACAGGATTAGTGCGAGTTAATGGAACAAGATTTGGCTTAGAAATTTAAGTATACAGTATTTGTTTGTAGAATTCCTCAGTCGTCCAGGTAGAATCCAAAGGAGAAATTAAATTTGTCAATTGGACAAAAGTTTATTTGGTCAAATATGATTTGCAGCTCATCCAAGCTGCTTCTTCAGTTCTGGTCAGACACTGGTGGACACTGCCTATATCTGCCTGAAGGGAGGAGCTAACGACAATGAAATTACTATGAAACTACCACACCGATTTGTCCACTCCCACTGCATTTTAATAGGCCTACCTAACAGAAACTGTAAACAAATAGGTGTGTTAGAGTAATTTCATTGTAGTTAGCTCCTCCCTGCAGACAGATATAAGGCAGTGTCCACCAGCGTCTGACCAGAACTGAAGAAGCAGCTTGGATGAGCTACGAAATGTATTCACCCAAATAAACTTTTGTCCAGTTGACAAATTGAATTTCTCCTTTTGCCATGTTTTATTTATGTTTTTTGTAGTTGCTATGTTGTGAGTGACTTTAAGCAACTGCAGCACTTTGAGATTTGTTTTTCAGTAAAGCACAAAATAAATAAAATCTATTATTATTACCACAAGGTACATCTTGTAATCTTGTTGACAAATTGAATTTCTCCTTTTGCAATACAGTATATGAGTATTTTTTTTAAAGGTGCACTACATATGACTTTTTGGGTAGTAGGTACACCCTTTGTTATTCCCTTGCCTGGAATGTTCCACAGTATGGCATTAAACCTACTCGTGAATGAGGACACCAGGTCAAGTTACAGGTCAGGTCTGTGGAGATGCATCACTGCTCATATGAAGAATGCATAATTTTGTAGGTATTTCTGAGCAACAAGCGCATTTGCATTTTAACAAATGTTAGAGCGGTAAGTTTAATGCTATACTGTGGAATATTCTATAGGCAAAACAATAGCATATCCATGGAGACAAGAAGTTAATGGACTAGAAAAGTTACATTGTGCAAGCACTAAGCCATAGTGCCACCAAGTACTGCTGTATGGAGAATTATTATACTGTCTATGTATCTGTTCATTTAAGAGGGGAAAATCAGTATTGGAGATCAGAACAGTGTGGAACAAGTTTGCCAACTACACTGGTACAGTTTTACTCACAAATATTGTAGAATTTCTCTGTTCTTTCAGCCCAAATTAATTATGTATTTCTGGTGACATATCCAACCCCAGTCAGATCCCTGTGCGCAGCCTACAGACATGTGCTTGTTAGTGGGTAGTAGTATCACAGATAGAGATAGCTTATGATGTGTTTGGTCCGCAGCCAATGAAAAGTGAATGTTAGGGAGAGATGGAAAGAACAACAGGCAGGAGACAGCAGGGCACTGGAGAAGTCTGCTTTATTTCAAAGACAGAGTGAGTGATATATATAGAGAGAAACACAGTAGAAAATGGCTCCTTATCATTATAACAGTCCATACAACCACAAGGGCAGGCAGACAGGAAGAACAGAGCCCCCTACAGACAGGTAGAGGTACTGCAAAACTGGCAGTGGGGCGAGTCAACCATGTTTTTACATTACACACGAAAAAGCCCAAACTATGTTGACCACTAGCCCTGATATTTAAAATGAACAAACTTAAATAAACGTTTGTAGGGTAAAACGTCATAATACCTACACTTTAAGTTGCCTTAATAAAGCATGAACAAAGACCTAATTCAGAATGAAATAGTTCATTATGTGAGATTGATGCTTAGTAACTACTCAATACCCTAACCTTAACCTTAGTTAGGTACTAAGACAGAATCATTCATAATAATCTATTTGTTCATTATGAATAAAGTCTTTGTTCATGCTTTACTAGTTCTAATTAAAGGTCCTGTATTATGTGTGTTATGCCATGTTATAATGTTACCTAATCAAAAACATACCCAGAGCTGTGATTTCCTTAATTCACACATGTTGATGCATTATTAGTCTGTGTACGTCTCTAAGGCTCAAAAATGCTCTGTTTCACCTTGTCATGTCATGAAGCGAGTTTTCAAGTTACCAGCTGCATTTTACCTTTAATTAAGAGCAGACTGACAGTGTATGGAGTTTAAAAACACAGTGGAGAACTTTTTGTGCTGCCACATGACATCTCAAGGTGATCAGAGTTTTCAGTTGGAGAGAAGAAGCAAAGGAGAAATTCAATTCTGTCAAATGGACAAAAGTTTTAAATATAGTCTTATATATCATAGCTCATCAAAGCTGATTCTTCAGTTCTGGTCAGACGCTGGTGGACACTGCCTTAAATCTGCCTGAAGGGAGGAGCTACACAGTATAGTTAGTGTAGTGTTGTCCAGATGACAGAATTGAATTTCTCCTTTGGTATGGATCCTTTCACGACGCCTGATTGATTTCACAAACAGTTTGGGAGAAGAACTCACCCTAAATATGCAGGGTTTAAATGTTAAACATGTATGAATGAAACAAAACACAACTCAACTCAACACAAGTATGTTTTTGATGAGGAAACAAGATTATAAAATAGGAAATAGCATCATTTGGGCCCTTTAAAGTGTAGTTATTATAAAGTGGTACAGTTTGGAGTTCACCTGATGTAGAAACATTAAGTAAGTGCTTCTTGCCTCTACATAAACTTTGGGGTAATATAAAATTGTCTGGAGTTTACTTGTAAATATTTGAATACAAAATTCATGCACACATTTATTATGGCCTACACAGGACACAGAGACAGAAAACAATCAAATTTAGTTGTGCCCTGCCAAATTTTGTGTTATCACAGATTCTTTTACAGTGTTTTGGTTAAACATATTGACAGATAAGGACCAAACAGAATGCAAAATGAATAATATGTGCCAGGAGAAAGTGTGGCATTTGTGGAGAGAGAGCAAGCGTGTTAAAGTCATTGGTACCATGCAGTTCATTCTTCTGGAGATGTCTCGAGGAGCAGCAGCTGGTCAGTGAGTGCAGTGGTCAGCAGAGGGTTAAACTGTTGGACTGGGTTAATGTGAGATTACACACAGCAAAGAAGAGAAGTTAGTCAATCCAAATAAACTCACACATGTGTACAACATTGTACCCATTCTAATCTCAGTTATGCCTATGATTCGAGTGGTGAAAAATTAAATAATTTCTATGATTTTATATACATTTATATTCTATACACGTGGTCAGACCTCTGGCCTGGCTTGAGCCAGTCACACAGCCAGCAGGACTGACTGACAGCAGCAGTGACCAATAACAGCCCTGGGATTTAAAGCTCAAAATAAAAGTGATAATGTGCACTTTTTAACTCTTGATAGTAAAACTTGTTTTAGATCATTCTGATTTTACACAAAATGAAATGTTATTGAAGTAGAGGCTGACAAGAAACATTTGTACTTCAGCCTTGTGTTTTTGAGTTCATTTATAAATTGATATTGAAAGATAAATTTCCATTGAACAGACACTGCTAAATGCTTTATGTTTCATAATGAGCACTGAGCCTAACACCTAACAACACAAGCTTTTTTCATTCGAAACGGATCTAAACTCAGAGGGAGACACTGGCGGCTCTATTTGACATGGTTTTAATGGTGACATACTGTATCATTAGCACCTTTATAAAGTAGGCCTGACTCTGATCATTGCTTTGATGGCAGTGTTTGTTGTTTTAGAGCATATTACTCTTATAATATAATGGTCTTGTATGAATTTCAAAATCCTCACCTAAACACTGAGTGTTAGGTAATCTTAGAAGTGCCCAGGCTGTGTGTTTTTTGTATGGCTGGTAGTGTGTTCTCATTAAGCTGCCATGACTTCCTGTGTTAACAATGCTCAGCATAAGAACAGTTGGCTTTATAGACCATTGGCTCCTGACTGTTCCTTCAGCTCAGAGAGGATCTACTAAAATAGGAGGAAGTGCAGTGGAATAGCTGGAACTGATAGAGGAAGAAAAAGAGAAACAGAAACATTTGAGAAACAGAAGAGGGGGTCTATTGGAAGTGAAGTCAAGTTACTATCAACTAGAATCAAACCTCAGGTTCCCATGGCATCGAAACAATCCAGTGGTCTTCAAAAATAAAATAACTAAAGCTAAAATAAACTCTACAATAAATCTCAATCTGAAGTTATACTATGTTATTCTAACTATGTGGAAGAATAAATAGGCACATAAAGAAACCAAGGCAACAAGTCTCCTCTCCGCTGTGGGCACAGTTTGCATCAGGAGGAAGTGTGTGGAGATCTAACACCTGTGAAGACTCTCCTCCATCCAGATTTTTCAAGATAGTAAGACAATAGCATCTCCTGCTTATCTCCAGATGCTAACATCTTTATACATTACATCTAATTACATGTGATGATGAGTGTTTGATTGTCCTTAGAGCAAAAGTGTTAGTTTAACATCAGAGTGGCTGACTGTCCATAGTCCTGGACCACTGAGAATGGACCTGGTTTAAGCTGTTTGTGCACTGTGCAGCAGAACCACTGCATGGTCCTGTGCACTCAACATGAAAGAAATAGATTGAGCAGACACTAGGCCTGGTGACAAAGATGGAGGTGTGAGTCAAAGGCCAAACAGTAGAGTATAACAGCCACTCAGTCTGAGCAGAGGGAGGCAGGGCTCAGTTAGTAATCATCTAGACAGAGGAGAAGGGCGGGGTCATAATAAAAAGGGAGGGGAGAAGAGTCAGTCACATGAGGATGCAGCACTGGCAGCGTTTCCTCTTGTCTGTACCTGTGGGCGGGGTCAGGCCGGGGGGTGGGGCTGTGGCTTCCTGGTTGGCGTTGGGTGATGAGGCTGAGTCTGGCTCACGCCCCTCTGAGGACAGTTCTGTGCTGACGGCTTCAGACGTGGTGGGACGTCCTGACACCAGATCTGCTGCTGTCCCGTCTATGGCGGAGATATCTGTGACTGTCTTCTCCCGCAGAGACTTCTCATCATCTTCATCGATCAGAACCACTTCCGCTTTCACCGCTCCATCAAAGCCCAGCAGTCTGCGGCTCTCGCTGGTGTCCTCCACATCCTGGTAACCCAGAAACACCATGGTGACCGGGTGATCTGTGGCCACCGGGCCTGGTTGTGCACCTGGCTGAGTAGTGATGGGTGCAGAGCTCGGGGGCATCATGCCCAGTTGGGGCTCCCTCTGCAGGGTGACCTGTGCTGAGGGGCTGGAGGGGATAGAGGGTGGGGCGCAGGAAGGGGGTGACAGGTCATCATCAGCCTGAGGAGGTTTGGCTGGAGCAGGGCTTACGGTCACATGACCCCTCATACTGTCTCCCCTGTGGATGACTGGCCGAGCGGCCTGCTGGATGAGCTGCTCCACCTGGTTGGAGCTCCACCCGTTCTCCATGGTGGTGGTAGACACTGCCCCTGAGGAGGTCACCTCATAGACCACCTTCTTCCCATCATCATAGACTTTGACCCCACGGGTGGCTGCTTCCGAGGGGCTTACACGGCTGGCTGACAGAACGCGCTGCTCCCCGGTGTGAGGGTCACGCTGTACGTTGATCTCCATGGCAAACATTGCTGTTAGGAAGGGACAGGGAGAACAGGGAGGAGGGTGATGGGTGTCACAAGGGTGGGGTGTTAGAAACAGTGGAGGGGGAGGGAAGGACGTGAGGGTTTGGGGAGAGAAAGTGGAGGGAGTGAACCGTGAGGATGAAACACAGTGATCTTTTCAAAAGTTATGAGATTTCAGTAACACCTTTAATCAACCTAAAACATTAATTAAATCTGCTATAAAACATAGATAAAGGGATCCCAAAGCTGTCAATGCAATTTTAACTATGACAGTCATTGACTATATAGAGGTGGTTAAATAAACAGTAGCCTTTCATTCCATTGTCCTGGCAGTCTTTCACATGTGGCACATGTTTATGCTGACTGTACGTCTGTCTCAAAGCTGCCCACAGTTGTGTGGAAATGGCACTTGTCTTTTGGATTTGAACTGAAATTTCAAATGACCTCAGATGAACTCAAGAAATGCACACATTTTCAGTCAGGACTTCTGAAACCTCCCTTTGGCACAGCTCATATACCTACAGGTGGACATTTGTAGTTAGTTGTTAAACGAATTAGTTAACTGGAAAATGTGTTTCCTCAACCGTGGAGATGCTTTTTATAGACGACACCAGCCCTACAGTAGGCCATACAGTGTTAAACTACACTGTACAGTAGGTCTAAATAACTCTCAATTCGTAGATAACAAATATTTCAAACCTCCTCTAGTTTTGGTAAATAAGAATCCCACTTACTCCCATTCGCTCCCTAATAACACATGTCATGTCCTGTAATAATCCATCTTGGATTGTGTCCAGAACTTTCTATAGTGTCCCTGCCCCCCCTCCCATGCGTGCCCCCCTCCTTACCCCTCCTCCCAGGTCCTTACCAGGTCTGGAGGTGGTGTGCTCTCCAGATGCTGGCGGGCCGGTCCGGACAAGCTGCTCTACGCTGGGGTGGCCGCGGTCCGACATGCAGCCTGTAGCATCTAGTGAACCAGAGCAAACCAGCACATGTTCAGAGTCAGGTTAGAGGGACACACATTCACACACATCTACACACAAGTGCACACACATCTACACACAAGGACACACAGGGAGAACAACAGGCACGTCATGCTACAAAAACACACCTACAGACTCCACCCACTGGGACGCTCAGTTTAGTTGCTGAAGACTGGCAGCTAATAACGACAGTTGATATGGTCATACTGCCAAAATTTAAAACAAGAATTATTTATTTTATTTATTTATTGGTTTATTTGACAGCTGTGTATAGTTGACTTAAATATTATGTATATTATAATTATATAATCTGGTGGATTGTCATGTGCTATAGTGTTTTTTTTTAGGTTACATGTGACAACACTGAAAAAAACAAACAAACATATTGTATACTAATTTCAATTTAGTACACTGTTAACATTTCTGGTGCCACCAACTTCATAGAGATGTTATTGCTTTTCCCTGGAACGTTCCACTGTATGGCATTAAATTGATCTATCTCCACGGACATGGAAATAAGAAGATGCCTCCAGGCAAAGTACGAATGCATGTTTTTTAAGACATTTTTCCAAAGCAGGTGGAGAACCACTGAACAGAAAACATATAGTGCTAAGTACATAGTGAAAACGTACTTTATTTCCTTAACCCTCTGAGACCCAAGCATTCATTTCCTGGATGATTTGTATTTATTTTTTTTAAACCTCTTTAAACATGTTTTTCCTAAGCCTCTAATGCAGAAAATAATTTGTTTTTATCTTTTTTTTCTTTTTTGTGAGGAATCTGTGGAAATGTTGCAAAGTTGCAACAGTGGGCTTTAGTGGTTACCAATATTACAACTTCACATTTAATACAAGCCAACTTTGTATTAGTTTTTGCTCACTCCATAAAATCAAAACATATTTTAAAATGTTTGTTTTTTATACAGAACAGCACTATGTGAACATGAGAATGTTTTGAACTTTTTTTTTTTTTTTTTAACTCAAATCTTGTATATAATACAACAATCCTGTATATGAACAAGAACATTAAATGATGTGCTGCAGGACTCTTCTCTTTATCACGTCACTCATCAAATATGAAACTGAAGAAAGCAGTTTTTGTCATCTCTGAAGCACAAGCGGACAGCGCACTCCATGCAAGAAGTGGATGTGTATCCGCTCTTACCTGCACTGACCTCTTTTTTTTTTTTTTAATCTTTATAAGTAAAGTGTCCAATGCTCTCCTTTCGGAGTGTTGTACACTATCTTTTTAGCAATTAGTGGTGCTCATTCCTCATCCACTGAAGGTCTACCTCTCTTTTTTTTTAATCTTTTGTTATTACAAGGTACATATTATGACATCACAATAACATTCGCAAAACACTCAGAAGACACATCGGGGGATGAGGAGTGCAGAGGACCAAAAGGCTCGTTCCAGGTGCAGAAAGGGGGTCTGGGGGGGGGGGGCAAGGGCGATGTAGTGTCCAGGGAAGGTCTAGACAACAGGGTCCAGGGGGGACAGCGGAGGGGGGCAGGGGTCAGAAGTCCAGCCGGGGGGAACCGGTTCGGGAGATGGAGAAAAGCGTATTGTCTGGGGTGAAGGTGTCGCAAAACTCAGTTTCTCTTGCGGAGTGGAGGTGGTGAACGTGGGCGCGAAGGAGCGCCTTGAAGAGGGGCCAGTGCTCTGCTGCGCGGCCGTCATGGAGGTGGTGGTGTCGTGCCACGAAGATAGAATATCTGGCCATGGACAGGACGAGGCGGGCTGCGTCCCAGGTGACCATTGCAGCGTCCGGCCCCCGAGATCGCTGCTGGACAGGTCCAAAGAGGCAGAACCAGAGTCCGGGGTCATCGATTCCATGGGCTGCAGGCGGCGGGAGCCTCAACGCCAGCCTCCGAGCGAGAAGGTCCAGTAGTCGGGTCCAGAACCGCCGCACGACAGGACATCGGGCGGCCAGATGGAGGAGGTCTTCAGGCGCCTCACCGCATACCGGACAGTCACAACCATACCTGTCAGGGTGTATTGCGTGCAACCTGGTGCAGGTGTAGATGATCCTGTGTCTCAATTTAAAGTCAAAATTACTGACTTGGGGTGGGGTGTACCAATTATATACGTGAGCCCAGATGGAGGTAGTGTCACGTGTGGGAAACGTCTGCGACCATTTGTGTTCTGCCGAAGGGCGCTGAGCGACCCCGGCCACCAACAGCCGGTAGAACACTCGCCTTCCTCTTCCCCATCTACCTCACCCGGGTCAGGGGGGCCTGTCTCAAACAGGTCACCCATTTCGTCAGGACAGAGGACTGGATCACACTTGCCTTCCTGAGAATTTCGGCTCTCCGGAACCCAACCCTAGCTCAAATAAACCTGCCCCTGATTTCCTCTATGTCAAACCTTCCTGAGACATCTATAAGCTGTCCTACCTGTTTAATCCCCACTCATTCCAGAACCCCACTGGACATGCTCTCTCGCCTCCCTGGAGAGTCGGAGAGCATGTCAGGGTTGAAACGCAGAGGCATCTGCCCCAGCTGCCACAGGGAACGCGGTGCCGCCACAGTGTATGGCCTCAAACACCTCCCTCTCGAAAGGGGGGAAGCGCTCAAGGGTGACTCGCCGGGGGAGCATGCACAGGTTAAATAAACCCAAATGATCTACCTGAACTGCAAAGAAGTCCTTCCATGCGGCCGTGAAGCCGGTGTCAAGGAACTTCCTGATTACTTTGAGACGCAACGCGCGCTTCTTAACAACCAAATCAATGAGTTTAAGTCCCCCTTGGTTGTACTCACCTATCATGACATTGTGCGCAATCAGCCCACGCTCTCTTCTCCAAATAAACCTGTTCATCTACCTCTCTTGACGGTGTTAGTTTGAATGAGAGAGGCAGAGAGCTGTACCTGGAAGGTCTCCTGTTCAGCACTTCCTTCACAGGGATCAAGAAGATCAAGGATCAAAGATCAAAGATCAATGTCAGCTGTATTGTCAATTCTGCCAAATGTGTTCAACAGTGAATGGAAATTTCGTTTCTCTCTGGCCAGGTAGTGCAAAAAGACAGTGTGCAAAATACAATATAAAGACGAAACAAAACAAAAACTATCTACGACAAGAATCTAAAATCTAAAATCTGAAAGCAGTGCAACAGAATAAATAAATACCTATTTACAGATGTCCAAAAATGTGCAGTGTGCATCAAAAATGTGCAATGGAAGATGCAGCAGTGAAATGATAATGTGCAAATGCGCATAATGTGCAGAATGTGCAGAATGTGCATTGAAAGTAAAGATAAAAATAAATGTGCAGCAGTAGGGGATCTGCAGGGTCTTGCTTGTATTGCAGCCAAGCATTTACCACTGCAATGATGGTGTGCCAAAAGATGTACATGTAAGATGTAGATGTACATTGCACCTCATGTGCAACTTGTACTTGGCTGTGTATTGTACATCTTCACAACTGATGGTCTTCTCACTTCAGTGAAGGACTTGGTGGATTTGTTCTACTGTGCAACTTTGTCGACTGGGTTTGGGCCATCAAAAATGGAGAGAAGTGTGACTGACTGGTTATCATACCACCTCACCGCACAGATGTTGTGTTCTTCCAACACTCTGAAGTCAAAGCTTCCTCTTCCTTGTTTTTTCAGCTCCTTCTCTTCTGCTAACCTGAGGCTTGGCACACGCCCAGGATGAACAGTGCCAGCAAACTGTATGCCACACTCGAGCAGTTTAACAAGCAGAGGCACAGAGGTGAAAAAGTTGTCTGCATACACATTGTAGTTTTGCCCTGTAGGTAGTGCTGATGCGAGCTTCACAAGGATGAAAGACTTCCGCCTTTTAGCGGATCTCCGCTTTTTTTTTTCAGCCGCATGTTTTTTTTTTTTCTGTGCAAATGTGTTAAGAAAGATTTTGGGTGTATATATACGTATAGTTGTGTTTAGTGTCACCAACCGTCCCTTGAAAATTGGAATCGTCCCGTAAAAGTACGCATGTTGTATTAAAAATGTACCGTGCGAGCCCATGTGAGCCGCGGGCGGACTTTTAGATTGGTTAAAATTGATCCAGAAAAGAGAGCTGGATGGTCAGTAGAAGGCAGCTGTGTCATTTGACTTTGGAACATGATATTCCCTCCAATATTAAAAAATTCCCTCCAAAAATGTTGTATGATGCAGTGCAGAGTGTGGGGTGCAGTTTTTGTTACATTCAATCAGTGTGAGGCACTACTAGACAGCTTTAAGTAAATGTTGCCATTCTGCAACTGTGGGTCTCAGAGGGTTAAAGTATTTTAAAGAAAATGCCAATATTTAAAATTAAACAAAAAAGCTATTTAAATAAAAAGATAATAAATAATTAGGCTAACAGAAAATATATAAAAGATGAGAATACGTAAATACCACATATGTACTACCACTAACAGTCTGTATTCATCAAGTCAAAATAAACCCAGAATGAAGCCCGACACAACATTTCACCAATATCTGAGGTGAGTTCTGCTAGTGCCCCATAGTAACCGGCCAGTGCAGTGCTTATGCAGCAGTAGTGGTCCTGCGCACTGTGTATGTGGCTGTATTGAGTGTGCGTTTGTGCGTTTGTGAGCGCGGAGACAAAGCGGAGGGGCTTATGGGGGTTTCTCTGTGAATGGAGCGGGATAAAGACCGCCACAGCGGCTGCAGCGTCATGACCTTGTGTGCTTCAATAGCCTCGCTGAGCAGCAGTTAGCCTGTGTGTGTGTGTGTGTGTGTGTGTGTGAGGGGGGAGAGGGGAGGAGGGGTGCACACTGCAGTCTATGGGTGTCACATATGGGGAGGTGTGGCTTTGGGGTGTCTCTCCTGCCTCAGCGAGACTATTATTCAGCTCGTTCACAAACACGGCCACACATACATGGGGGTGAAGCACTGTTGTATATACAGTATCTACAAATCTACAGCAGTGGTTCTTATTTTCATGTGCTAGAAAAGATTTTGCTGTCAGAGAACCACCAGATTTCAATTCCATCTGGCATGACTGTAGGCCTGCTGCACCAAAATGTTGCCTGTCTGTCTGTCTGTCCCTCGGAGCCACTAATCTACTGTAGCATCTCTCAGTTGTGGAAGACATGCATCTTTTACTTTGGAGTGTTGTGTGTTGCCTCTATGTAATTTTCTTCTCTCTCTTTTTTTTTTTTTTTTACCTGTACAGTTGTATCACCCTTATGTAACAGATAATAATCCCTACAACAACTCAATCTGAAGTAACGGATAAGCTTATGCTCTGTCAATCAGCATATCATTGCACTGACGTTCTTGTCTCCTGTATATAGCTGTTACTTAATATTTGATTTTATATTTTATTATTGTACATATACATTTATTTATAATTATGTCTTATTTGACACCGGTCTCTTGCTGTCTTTTTTGCTATACCAACTATTTTGTTATATATTATATTGTGATATGGGAGCTACTGTACCCAAATAATTTCCCTTGTGGATCAATAATGTTTGTCTAAGACTCCATGTTTGTTTAGAGACAAACTGATCATACGTTGCCCTGATTGGTTCATCTGCCTGTCAATTTATGTAGACAAAACCAAGTTCTGAGTGTTTGTAAAGTATTGGAAAAGTTTGTAGTCTTGGTTGACCAGGCAAGTCCAAGCTAGAACATTACCTTGTATAATTAGGACTGCCATGACTACTTTTACCATAACAAACCATATATTTGCAGAAGTCAAGTGCAATAGTGGCAGATGTTGTACAGTTTGACAAACCCTGAGCTGTTATATGAATAACCTGGTGCAATTCATTTCACATCACATTCATACTTGAAATTATTTATCATGTAATAGACTGTTCCACAACACACTTTCTCTGCACATGTTATCCTATGCTAAGCTGCCATGCTATTTGCTAGATTCGGTCATGCAATAACATGCATTTCAGTCTGATGCTTGTCTATACTACTCACTGACACAGTAGTTATTTAGTTTTCTTAATCAACTGTGATTCATACCTCCATCCTGGTTCATCAGACTCTGAAAAAGAAAACAGAAAAAAAAAATATTTTCAACAGGAATTTAATAATTAACAGAAATGTAAAAGTTTCTGAAATAAGATCAGGTTATACAGATACAAAACAAATTCCCACATCCTAAGAGCCACACAGATATTTGTAGTTTATAGTAGCAGTAGTCCAGCTTTTAAGTATTAATCTGGATAACGATATAATTATTCACTTTCATTTTGCTTTAATAAAATAATAAATCTTGTTTAGCTCACCTTCTGCAGGTCCTCGATGGAGCGCTCTGTCTCTTTTAGCCGCTCCCGTAGAACCTGCTCTTTGGCCGATATCTGAGACTCTTCACTTTCAAGAGCTTCTATTTCAGATTCCAGTCTGAAAACACAATATACGCACAACATAATTAGCATAATACATTTTCCTTTGCATCCATTCAACATACATACATTTACAAACACAATATCTGCTTACTGAGTGTCAAACTATCGATATGGATATGGTCTTTGATAAGGAAATAAAAACTTCTACTTGCTGTCCTGAGCCATGTATTGCATAATTTTTTGAATGTTTACTTCAAACTATCACTAAACTACTAGTACTTCCACCTTAATCTTCAGGTATTATTAAGTTAACACAACCGAATATTGCAAGTTTACACTTTTTACACTCTTTTTGTTGTGCGCTTCGAGTGTTGACTAGAACCATCCACCACATTTCCTAATTAACATTTTAAAAACAATCTCAGAATAAAGACACAGCTAGGTCGTCTTCTGGACTTTTACGATATGGATGTGACAACAATAGTAGGAAGCAAGTTGTGGGAGGAGGACCAGGGCCGCTTCCTCGCTCTCTGCCAGAATCCCAGATCAGAAAGCGCTCCTTCGGGACGCCAGGAATGTGTGCGTCACCGCTCCATATTAAACCTCCTCGCCATAGCATAAACAAGAGGCATTCCCACATCATTCGAACCCGGAGTCATCGTTGGTTATTAGTAAATAAACAAAATATTCTTAGAAAGCGTTTCATCTGAATGGGAAGTAGCAGTGCATTTGTCTTGCAGATGTTACAGTGCATAAATTATGACAGGGTAGACTACTCATTTTCACTAAAACATAATTATATATATATATAAAAAAAAATCTATTTTTGACATTTTTTCAATCATTTTTATTTCCTTTTATTGGACACCGCAGCAGATATAACAAATGTAGAGGTAATTCTATAGCAAAATACAGTACTGCAAAAAAGCCAAAGGTCAAACTTGTCTAATTTATACAATACTTAACAGATTACAAATTATTACAAGATTACAAAGATTTTAAGGAATATTTTAACTGCATTTTGGATGGAATTTTTTGTTGTAGAAGCATTCCGTTTAATAACTCAGCCCTATTTCCTTTATTTTTGTATTTTTTCTCTTAACATTTTTTCTTAACTGCCTCTAAACTATGATAAGTATTGACCAAACCAAGTAATGATTAAAAAAAGAAAAACATGAAAAGATGTCATATGCACTTTAAAATATAAAATTATTTTGCACGAGTTGTTTATATCCAAAACAATGAGCGCGTCCTTGTTGGGAGCGCTCCCAAAAAATAGTGCTTTAAAATGTAAAAAGTAAACAAATTAAACAATGGATTTAAGTACCTCAAATGACCTTTGATGTATTGTCTGGATAAAAATACACACAAAAATTATCAATCAATATGGAATCTTTTATTCTTCCAATGTTAGACAATTCAAGGGTACTTCTATTTAAAACAAAGGTTATTCAAACAAAAGAGCGGCATATTTTTCATTGTTTCAAATTATGCAGGGTGATTTATTTAGAGCTACAATGCCTCGGTTTCCAAAGTGATTTTTTTATTTTTATTTATTTATTTATTTATTTTATGCCAGATGCCCTCCCAGTCTCAAAAACAAGGTGGATATAATGGCAAAAATGTAAAAATTGGTCTCATAATGTATTGGAAGTAACTGGACATTATTTGTTAGACTTAGACCAATTTTATTGATCCACAAGGGAAATTATTTGGATACAGTAGCTCACTCATGACAATATAATATAATAACAGAGAGTAACAAAAATAAAGGGGATATCCTAAATATGCATACCAAATATTATGATTTTTTTTTTAACTTAATACATAACTGTGGCTGTTGCTTGATCATGTAAAAATGGGCAAGGTACAAACCCAAGAAACACCAGCTGAAAATATTGAAAGTTATAGGCATAAGACATATATGTTAAAGATATATGTCTAAAGATAGATAAAGATATTTCTTATGACGCAGTGAAGCGCTCTACCATTCCTCTTAATCCTCCTCTTAATATAACTATTTGAAATATAAATTTGATATGTCTCTATTGTCAGTGTTTCTATTTTTACTACACACTATTGCAAGTCTATATTTGTTAGATTCAAAAATAATTTCTTATATCTGATGCACCCAAAAAGTGAGAAAATTAAATGCATTAATAAAATAGGCTACATTAAAAAAAAAGAAAAAAAGAAAAAAAAAAGCCATCAGTATGTCTCAAGTTTAAAAATTGATTTTTAGAAGATTGAAAGTTATTAGTAAAAATCAGTACAAAGTTATTTATCACATATTGCATATTACATGTTGTGATTAGCTGTTCCCTCTCTGGCATGTTCATACTGTACTTCATGTCCTTTTTTGGTCATGGGAAACAGGTTGTACTGTGTCCTGTTAGCTGCGTGAGGCCTGAGCAGTATATATTTGTAGTAAAATTTAAAAGTGGACACGCTTTTCCCTTATAGCATCATGAGCAAGAATCACTGCACAACGTCAATTACAAATCCTGCTTTGGTCATGCAACTTTACATTAATTAAATACGGTGCTTAGTGCAAGTTGCCGGGATGTTAATGGGAATTATAATAGTAAACTGATGTAGATAGCATTTTTGACAACTACTATAACTACTACCATCACTATACCACTACACCTCTGGATATTTAGATTTTTTGACATGTTATTAAAGATCCCATGACATGGTACTTCTTGATGCTTTTATATGGCTCCTTAAAGGTTCCCTAATACTGTAAATGAATCCTTCTTCAAAATCAACACTCAGTGCATGAGAAACAGAGATAAGATGAGAAAGAGTAATTTTTCTCTCTCTGAACACTCCATAATGGGCGTTGTTGCTTGAATGCAAATGAGGAGAAAAGGGTAGGGGAGCTCACATTAACGTTCAAAAACCTCAGAAAGTGAAAATTTCATGCCATGGGACCTTTAAAATACTATCTCTACTACCAGCACTATACTACTACAACTCTGAATATTTAGAGTTTTTGACATTTTACTAAACTACTATAACTACTACCATCACTATACCACTACACCTCTGGATATTTAGATTTTTTGACATTTTATTAAAATACTATATCTACTACCAGCACTACACTACTACAACTCTGAATATTTAGAGTTTTTGACATTTTATTAAACTACTATAACTACTACCATCACTATACTACAAGTCTGAATATTTAGATTTTTGGACATTTTATTAAACTACTATATCCACTACCATCACTATACTACTACAACTCTGAATATTTAGATTTTTTTGGGGGCATTTTATTACATTTATTTTTATTTATATATTTTTTATACTGCTACGACTACTGCTACTACTTCAACTAGACTACCACTACTACCATTTTGAGATTCTCCTTCATACTGTTACTACTATTTGGAATGTACTACAGTACTTGAGATGCTTTTCCTACTCCTACTACACCTGCCTGCATCCTGTCATGTTATTTTGAAGCTACAGTGAACAACATGAGTCCCTCCAGCTCCTTTCAGCTGCTTGGGCTCTGTTCATTTGGCCACTGCATATGTCTCCCTCTGGTGGTAGTACTCATGTGTACAAGTAGTGAAGTGACAACAGAACAAACATGTGGTTAGTTTATTTTGTTTATTTTATGAGTTGCTTTCACTGTTCTGATACACTATTGGTTTTACACACACAAGTACTGGCTACTTTTCATGCAAATGTCCTTTTTTCTATGTACATTTTCAGTTTCTGGCAGCTTATTTTGTTGTTTAATATATATCGACAGTTAGATTACGACTAATTACATTTTTGTGGAATATAAAAAGAAAATCCAATAATCAGAATCAGGTTGAAATTAATGCATTCAACAGTCAAATATAAAATCATACACAAGGAACACACACACACAAAAAAAGAATACATTGTTTTACTGGAGAACAATAACTTTGCACTATTTATGCCACTCCAAACAAGGACGCCCAAATTGTTTTTGATATAACAACTCGTACAAATTTATTTAATCATTCAAGTGCATATGACAGGTTTTCATGTCTTTCGTATCATTACTTGGTTTGGTGAGATATTACTGATGTATATTTATCATAGTTTTACTATAAAAGATCTGTACTACAAGTAGACTACTTCTTCTACTATCACAGTCATTTTGATTCTACTACTTTGAATGTACTGCACTAGTCTTGAGACTTTTTGTCCTACTCCAGCTACTACTCCTGTCTTACAGCTCCTACAGCTCTGAAAAAATAAATAAAAGACCACTGCATTTTTTTTCTGAAATCAGCATCTCTACATGTATTACAGCCATTCCATTCCAGCGTCTGTTGAATTGCAACACAAACACAAAGCTGAGCTACTTCAGTTCTTGCACCAGGAGTGGAATAAAGTCACCCAAGAACAATGTGAAAGACTTGTGGAGAGCATGCCAAGACGCATGAAAGCTGTGATTAAACATAAGAGTTATTGCACCAAATATTGATTTCTGAACTCTTCTTATGTGTAAACATTAGTATTATGTTGTTTTAAAATGAATTTGATCTTGTTTCTTTGCATTGTTTGAAGTCTGAAAACATGTATCCTTTTGTTATTTTGACCATTTGTCATTTTCTGCAAATAAATGCTCTAAACAATAATATTTTTATTTGGAATTTGGGGGAAATGTTGTCAGTAGTTTATAGACTCAAACTAAAATGTTCCTTTTGCCCAAACACATACCTATAAGTAGTAAAATCTGAAAAACTAATAATTTTGCAGCGGTCTCTTTTTTTTTCTTCCAGAGCTGTAGCTGTAGGTTTACACAACTGCAGACAAATTACTTACGCAAAATTTAAAAGACGTTTTAGTGTCCAAAGAACTTGATTAAACGCTAAATGGTTTTCAAATGTCTACCGAGATGATGAATTATGGGTAATTGAGAAAAGTGCAGGACCTCACGCACTTGTAGCCAGTATCTATTTTCACTGCCCGGAGCGACTTTTATAATGTGGTAACAGGAATGGCGCTGATGTCAGTGTCCCGCCCACTACACACCGCCGTTACCGTGGATACAGCACAGAGGGTAACCACATCATACGGGACATGGAGGAGCAGACAGTGACTTTTTGATATTTAATCAACCTCCAGAAAAGAAAAAAAGAGGATATAGTTTAAGATGGAGATAGAGGACTTAAAGTCATACTGTGGAACATTCCTGGCAAGACAAACACCAACCACTGTAACCCACAAACAGTTACAAGTCTGTGGAGAGGCAAGCCCACTTACAGTATGGATGCATGTGTTCTATGATATTTTTAAGAATCAAAAACACTTTCAACTTTTATTTTAGTCTATTTAGTGGCTGAAATATTACATAATGGGACTTTAATACAGTTTTATATTTAACTTGTAAAATCTAAACCCACAGTATATAATTATAAGAAGAGTAAATACATAAATAAATAAATGGAAATCTTTGTCATCTAATGCGAGCCTGGACTGGTAATCGGGCATACCGGGCATTTTCCCAGTGGGCTGACAGTCCCAGGGGTTAGGTCCCAGGGGCCGATTCAGTTTTGTTTGTTTTTTTAACTTAGAGTCCATCTTCAATATAGACAGTGAACTAAACCAATCAGGATATACACTCAACAAAAATATAAACGCAACACTTTTGTTTTTGCTCCCATTTTTCATGAGATGGACTTAAAGATCTAAAATTCATTCCAGATACACAATATTACCATTTCTCTCAAACATTGTTCACAAATCTGTCTAAATGTGTGATAGTGAGCACTTCTGCTTTGTTGAGACAATCCATCCCACCTCACAGGTGTGCCACATCAAGATGCTGATCTGACATCATGATTAGTGCACAGGTGCGCCTTAGACTGCCCACAATAAAAGGCCACTCTGAAATGTGCATTTTTTTTGCTTTATTGGGGGTCTGGGGACTCAGAACCAGTCAGTATCTGGTGTGACCACCATTTGCCTCATGCAGTGCAACACATCTTCTTCGCATAGAGTTTATCAGATTGTCAATTGTGGCCTGTGGAATGTTGGTCCACTCCTCTTCAATGGCTGTGCGAAGTTGCTGGATATTAGTGGGAGCTGGTACACGCTGTCGTATACGCCGGTCAAGCACATCCCAAACATGCTCATTGGCTGACATGTCCGGTGAGTATGCTGGCCATGCAAGAACTGGGGCATTTTCAGCTTCCAAGAATTGTGTACAGATCCTTGCAACATGGGGCCGTGCATTATCTTGCTGAAACATGAGGTGATGTTCATTGATGTATGGCACAACAATGGGCCTCATGATCTCATCACGGTATCTCTGTGCATTCAAAATGCCATCAATAAAATGCACCTGTGTTCTTCGTCCATAACAGATGCCTGCCCATACCATAACCCTACCACCACCATGGGCCACTCGATCCACAACATTGACATCAGCAAAGCACTCACCCACACGACGCCACACACGCTGTCTGCCCTGAACAATGTAAACCGAGATTCATCCGTGAAGAGAACACCTCTCCAACGTGCCAGACGCCATCAAATGTGAGCATTTGCCCACTCAAGTCTGTTACGGCGACGATCTGGCGTCAGGTTAAGACCCCGATGAGGACGACGAGCATGCAGTTGAGCTTCACTGAGACGGTTTCTGACAGTTTGTGCAGAAATTGTTTGGTTATGCAAACCAATTGTTTCAGCAGCTGTCTGAGTGTCTGGTCTCAGACGATCTTGGAGGTGAACATGCTGGATGTGGAGGTCCTGGGCTGGTGTGGTTACACGTGGTCTGTGGTTGGGAGGCCGGTTGGATGTACTGCCATATTCTCTGAAACGCCTTTGGAGACGGCTTATGGTGGAAAAATGAACATTCAATTCACGAGCAACAGATCTGGTTGACATTCCTGCTGTCAGCATGCCAATTGCACGCTCCCTCAATGCTTGTGACATCTGTGGCATTTTGCTGTGAGACAAAACTGCACATTTCAGAGTGGCCTTTTATTGTGGGCAGTATAAGGCACACCTGTGCACTAATCATGATGTCATATCAGCATCTTGATGTGGCACACCTGTGAGGTGGGATGGATTATCTCAGCAAAGCAGAAGTGCTCACTATCACACATTTAGACAGATTTGTGAACAATGTTTGAGAGAAATGGTAATATTGTGTATCTGGAATGAATTTTAGATCTTTAAGTCCATCTCATGAAAAATGGGAGCAAAAACAAAAGTGTTGCGTTTATATTTTTGTTGAGTGTAGTAGCAGAGGAGAAGTTGCAGGCTAAAAGATTAAAAAATCTCACTATAGGTACTGCAAAATGTTCTAAAATAACAGACATATTCTCTGGAGGGGCTGCTGGAGCCTCCACATCCTCTGCAGCCCAGGATGATGGTGGACACGGAGAGGAGCAGCCAGAGACTGTGGACAGGGAATCTGAGGGAACACGAGGGAACCTGAGCGAACCTGAGGGACAGAGTGACCAGGGAAGTGTAGCACATGCACAGCAGGTAAGCAGGTAGTAATGCTAGGATAATACCAGGACTTGTAGGTGATGGACAGGCATGAAAATCGCTCATCTTTCGGCAAAATTTGCTGTTTTGAAGCCACAACAGGTGACCTACGTGAATCGTGTAGATGTGATGAGTAAAGATTTTTTTTAATCCTTCCACAGGAATTTGGCCTGGGGTGCCAGCCAACGTGCTCCTGACCTTGTGTCCAAGATGCATTTTAAATAAACCGCTGAATGTGTAGTTAGAGTTTGCTGGTGTTTTTTGGGAGCTGGGATTTTTCCTTTAAATGTTACACCCTGGTTTCCCCTCAGCCACGACTTAACAATAGTAAAATACTTTGCTTTGGGGAACACAAACATAAATTAGTCCGTTGTGCCAGGGCGTTTTTTTTTGTCCCAGTCCAGCCCTGATCTAATGTATCTTAATTTACACTTAAGGAAACCAGCGGTTAGAACCAACCATACCACTAGTCTGGTTAACACCTGACCATATCACAAGTGAGATATGGGTCTGGAAACTCGCTTCGAAAAATCCCGTAGCGGAGGTGTGGTTAGCGATTGCCAACGGCCGTTTATTGAGCGTATACGTAAGTCCATAGCCAATCATGTCAGTTGTCAGTTCAAACTACAAGCTTCCGTTTGTCATGTAGTACGCGTCACCGTCTTGCCACACCTCCCCCGCTCTCTGATTGGGGCCCTAAATCTGGGACTCTCGCTTGGACGAGTTTCCAGGCCGCCTTCCAGTTCGAAACGAACGGAAGCGGCCTGGGAATTCCCAGGCTACCATACCACATGAATCAACACTAAAAATTGCTTGCTTCTGATCTTTCAATATATAAGATTTCTCACACATCCAAGCCTAAGTCATTGTTCTATTCGCATTGTCATGTTATGATAAACTGTCCTCCAACGTATCCCACAATACACCATTCCCTCTGCCCTAATTATTCATCCCATGTTCCAGTGACAGGCGGCTGGGAGGAAGATTACAGACTGTGGACAGACATCAGTGGGTGCGACATGTTGCTTATATAATGCATTCAATATAGAAAGTTTGCTTATAATTCTTAAAAGTATTTAGACAGTTGGCCTGAAGTGAACTGAGAGCCAACACAGTACTGTACGAGGATGTAGTCTGAAAGAATAAACTGTAAAATAAATCGCCAACATGGCACCGGGCTTTGACAGTGGCTGTACACTCGGCTGACTGATGTTCCCAAGTTTATTCAAGGACAAGTTTAAGTCTCAGGGGTTTTCCATTCAGAATGTGATTTCATAATATTAGATATTTTTAAAGGCACTCTATGTAACTTCTTCAGTACAAAATCTCTAACTGAATAGATCCACCAATTAGTTATTCTGCTGTAGCTCTAAACTGCCTAAAACACCCAGTCTGGATTTTGGAGGCTCAGCAGGGTTGAGCCTGATTAGTACTTGGATGGAAGACTTTTCCAAGGTGTCAGAGTGGAGCAGCAGTGACTCTAGTGGAAACTGCTGTTGTGTCCTTAGGCAAGACACTTCATCCGCATGAATGTGGTGTGTGGTTGAGTGATTGTGGTGATTAGCAGCTTCTCTTTCGCCAGTTTACCTTGGGGGAGCTGTGATTATGATAAGGGATGCACTGATACTGATACTGATACTGATACTGGTATTGAATATGCACGCAAAACTGAAAAATTTGCTGGATCAAATATTGGTTAAGCCAAAACCCTAGTTGGGTTTAAATGGAGGCAAAAAGACTATTTACAGGCTGATTTTGACCTAGAAAGTTTCACAATGTCTGAATAAAGTTGTTCAGAGTTATTTGCCTCAGACAACCTCCCAGATGACCTCAACGCCTTCTACACCTGCTTTGAAGCCACCACCACCACCACCCCCACAGAGCACAGACACACCTCAACCATTCAACCCCCCTCCTCCCCGCCTGTCGTCACATCAGCCCAGGTACACAAAGCCCTTATCTTGAATTTTGAATCTTTGAAGGATAAATACCAGTTGCATAAAGCAATTGGATCTCTTATGTAAGAGTTTAAAGGAAGAAGGTGACATTTCTGTCCCTTCATTGTATTAGTTAATATCAGGTATCGGCAGATACTTTGAGTCAAAATATCGGTATTGGACTGAAGGCTGGATTGGCACGTTCCTAGTTACGATAGCATACACTGAATAATACACTGTAAAGCATTTAAAAGAGCTTAAAAGACACTATTTAATGCATTATTATTAAACCTGGAATAAAATTAAAATTTACTGTAAATAAGACAAATTTTAGACCTGCTGTGGAAGCTCCATAGACACAGTTGCTCAGTACCTTTTAGGCCTACAGTTCCTTAGTTCCCAGACGAAAGTGCCTTTCCTATGTCTCCTCCTGCTACATTCTGTCACTGCACTGGACACGCTGTATGAAAACCACACAGCTGCCCTACAATGATGACTGCATTTATCCCAGGCAGGACGACAGCCGCCCTATATAACTGCGGCTGTGGCTATGGCTCTGTTCGGTGGCACATAGTAAAAGCCATGGGGCAGGTCCATGTGTTTACTTTGTGCTGCTTTGTAATGATAGGCACATGTGTAAAATGACCAGTGGACCAGCTCTTTGTTTGGGAACTTCTTCACACAACATAATGGCCGCTATTTCCACTCCACTTTCTTCGGCGCAGTGCTAGCCTATAACACGCTGTACAAAGACTGCACTGTGCTGAGACTTGACTTTAATGGATTTCCAGTTTAGAGTTGACTGTGGCTAATGAAGCACAATGACGTTACTGTGAAATATCTTGTCATTTTCTCTCAGTGGAACATGCTGTCAATACACTGTTCAATACAAATGAAAATAAACACATATGAAACAAATAGAAAAAAATGAAATAAAAATGGCAAATATTAAATGCTGCAGCACTAAGTATAGAGATGATGTTGCATTGTTCACTCATTTCAGTAAGCTAATATTGTAATCATATAAAGTGGTCATTTTAAGAGGTTTGAGTTCAGAATATTGATAATGATCCATACAAGAAAAAAAGTCAAGTTGCCAAAAGTTCCAGCAGGCAGTACAGTGAGAGGAGGCAAAGTGGGTTATGTGTCTTGCTCAAGAACACAATAGATAGATAGGTTTATGTGGCTACACTGGTCTACAAATTTTTGGACTTGATCTACTTCCGAGATAAAAGTGGCTAAATCTCATTTATATTGATGAGATGAACTGAAAAGCAACTGATAACTGTGCTGGTTAGATAATGTAAGATAAGATAAGATAAGATAAGAGAAGATCTTTATTGATCTCACACAGGAGAAAGTCACTTGTCACATTACCTCCAGGCAGTTTAGCGCAAAAGAAAGTTTGAACAGAAAGTGCATGCAGACAAATAGTAATAATAATAAAAATAAGTAAAAAGAGAGTATAGAAAATATTGCACGTTTGGACTATATAGTAGAGTTATACAGTCTGATGGCGGTGGGGATGAAGGATCTGTGGTAGCGCTCCTTATTGCAGTGGGGGTGCCTCAGTCGGCTGCTGAAGGAGCTGTTCAGCTCCTCTACAGTCCGGTGCAGAGGGTGGGTGGTGTCATCCATGATGGACGCAAGTTTGGCCAGCAAACCTCTCAGCCACCTCCTCTACAGAGTCCAGAGGACAGCCCAGGACAGAGCTGGCCCTCCTGACCAGCTTATTAAGTCTCTTCCTGTCCTGCTCTGTACTGCTCGGGGCCCAGCAGACGACAGCGTAGAGGAGAGCGGAGGCACAGGGTCATAAAAAGTCTTGAGCAGAGACCTGCACTCTCCAAATATTTTAGTTAAAACTCTAGACATATTAAAATGAATGTAATGGAATGTGCAGACAGGCTTTCAGATAGAACTGGTTGCTTGTAGACACACTGTACCTTCTGATAAACTGATAAACCATTTTTGCCTTAATTTGCATAAATTTCCTATTTTGACCCAATACTATATCATGGAAACTATAGTCAGTCAGCACTTCTGACTTACTTTTTCTTTATTAGTGACCTAAACCAAGAAACTCACTACTTTTGTTTCGAAAGCATTTTGCTTGTAGACCAGTGCTACCAGCAGACCAAACATCCAATCAAATGACAATGCTAACAGACTGAACAAAAACATCCTTAAAGAAAGTAAATAATTTTCATATTGTGACTCATTATTAGCCATTTTAACCCCACGTTTTACATAAAAAATGACAAACACATTACTCACGTAGACATCTGTTCTTTCTCTCTCCTCTTGTTTACACTCTGACTGAGAAGACTCCATAAACTACACCCAGCTCTGTCTCTGTCACTTTCAGCCATTAAAGCTCTCACCTCACCACTGTCGTTACTTTAAACAGCCGTAAACCTGAGACGCACAAATGTCTGTCTGCACTTTCACGGATAACATGATGTGTAAATGTTTAACAACATTTTGTCTATATTTATCCAAACTTCTCACCTTAGTCCAATATTAGTGACTGTAATAGTAACAGTTACTATTATAATCACAAACAAGTAACAATACTCTTAATTTAGTAAAATATTTGTTAATACTTCAGCTTGTTTGGTCACAGTTTGCTATTAATGATCAAAGTTGTACCATGATTTGAGAATTTCAGTTTCTTTTGCTTTACCTCACATTTCATTTTATTATTGCACTGAAAATGTAGAAAATGATGGTACTTTGTCTGTAATATCCCACAGTAGGGTAGAAAGTGCAAAGTTTGGTTTTAACTTTCTCCATGTCCATGAGTCGAGCAGGAGACATGCCACCACAAGAATGTTACATGGCGCTTCCTTAAACCCCTTTTCACTCACTAGTAAATATTGGGATGACAGCTTTTTACTTGACTAATATTAACATTAGCAGTGCTTTTACTAGAGTATAATTTTGTCTTATCTACTCACTTCTGTCCTATCAATAATGGAAAGACTGCAGTTGCACGGGTAATGGGATATTCTGGGCTGTGTCCCGCTGAGTGTAAATTTAGATGCCACACCTTGCTGGAGGAATGCTCTCACTCCCACAGATCAGACTGGCGTGGACCATGAGGGGGAGATTTCTCAACTTTAGTTTCAAGTAGCTGGGGGCATTCCTTTCTCTCCTACTCAATGTGCGCTCAGATCAGTCACCCACCAGAGATGAGCTAAAAGGCCTGAGAAGTTACAAGGACATCTGAGAACCATTCCTCTGCATGTGTGGATAGGTTTGATACAAATGACTTTGTAGTAATGTCCGTCAGCAGATGGAGCGACAGAGAGACTGTAGGCGCAGACTGGCAGGCATCCTTCTGTCCGTCAGACCTCTTCCAAAATATAAAAGAATGACATATATGCCAAGAAGCTATTCTTTTTCCACTATACCAATACAACAGATATTTGATAGCAACTCAAAACTGTACATTTTACTTAATCATGTTAAAATGGTTTCTCTTTTTCATTTAGCCACTTGAAGTTTTGTAGAAAGAGATTTATGCATTAAAAAAAAAAAATCTTTATTCTCCTGCATTCAAGATGCTTCAAAAATTCTCATTTTACCCTCCCTTCTTTACACACACCCCATTACTCTATACTTACCTGTAAAATAAATATAATGATCACGGGTGTCATAGGTCATAACTATATAACAGATAAAATAATAATATAGTCCCACCTCTAGATTTCAATATGTTTATAGTGCCATAAATGTATAGGAACATTTGTAAAAATAAATTGTGAAAATGTTAAAAATGTCTAAAAGAACCCCAAGCACTTCTGTAGATTTACATAAATATTGGTTGAAATCAAAATGACTTCACCTTTGACCTCATTTGCAAACAGTGAAATCTGATCAAGCTTCCATCAAACCCCAGCCCTCGGAGTACTCATCTATGTGGTTTTAATTGTTTATGTAACCAAAACCGCGCATATTTTCTATCAAAGCACTCGGCACAGCGCGTCCATTCAGTCGCAGCTAAATGAATTGAGTTCTCCACAATCAAAAACTGTCCACTGCCCCACAATGTCCGCTCTTTGACCATTCACCGCACTCCTGTTTACACCAGGCGCTTATGTTATTCTGAGACCATATGTTGTTGATGTTTCTAGGTCCAGGCGATAAGCTACAGTAGCTGGAGGGTAACAGAGTGTCTTTCATGGCGACATTTTGATGGATGAGGAGGTGGTGGCTGACTCACTGATGGCAAAAAAAAACCCAACGCTGGATACAATTTACTATCACTGCTCACTGGTGTGCATCCACTGGTCAGATTATTTCAGGCAAGTCCATTTTAACTGCAGGAAAATGCAAAGTGGATTGGTATTATTGTAATTTTCTTTATAATGTGGCTAGTACCTCACAGCAAGAAGGTTCTGGCTCCTTTCTGTGCAGACTGCGGTTTCCCCCATCAATAAAACAGGCACAATAGCTTGTTGATAACAACCAGCTCATAAAGTTTAAAGCGGGACTAAACTGCACCCAAAACACATTTCAAAGTGGTGCCAGGAGGATTAAAGAAAAGTATGACAGGGAGGAGGGGTCGGGTTGGCACATATGTAAGGCGCTTTGTGTTAAAAAAATGTATGAAAAGCGCTTTATAAATAATGTTTCATTGATTGATTGATATGAGGAACAGTGTGATGGGTCTAACAGACATCCACACTTCAAACTCTGTGGATTAATTAGGGCAGTCGTCTGTGATGTCATCAGCTACTTGAAATTGCAGATTGCAAATTGTGTCCTGGCCACTAGAGCCAGGACGCATTGATATTATTATTATTATTATTATAATTATTATTATTATTATTATTATTATTATTATTATTATTATTATTTATATATTTATTTTTTAGCAAATATACATAGATATACATGCACTAACATAATCAAAAAAAATATTCAAATATTATTTACTAGGGATGCAAAGATACAGTTTTCCCACGATTCGATACATATCTCGTTACAGGAGTCATAATATCACGATATCCAATTTGATTTTGATACGTTTTAAGATGTAATTTTTTCTGCTAATGAGTATACTACATTAAAGGTCCCATGGCATGAAATTTTCACTTTCTGAGGTTTTTGAACATTAATGTGAGGTCCCCTACCCTGTTTAGCCCCCCCCCCCATGGTTAAAAGTTGTGAAATGTCTAAACTGAGCATTTGCGATCCTTTTCTGCGTTACAAAAAATCGGAGCTCAAACGGGCGATTTTGAACAAGGCACCTTATTGACGTCAGATCGAAAAAAGAAATGCAAATGCAGTTCCACCCCCGTCTGTCTGTACTCAGCGTCTCTGTAAATCACGCCCAGAGAGTTTGGACTGCGAATGCGCTAGGCAATGTGAAATGCGTTTTTTATTTGCCTGGAGGCACGTCCGAGTGTTTCTAGGCTCGGAAGTCCTTTATCTGAGCCTCTGGACCTTTGAACAGCAGTGGTTTAATTTTATTTTCTGTGGAAATGTGTTTATTTTTCAATGGAACGCTTCAAATCTCTCCCCCCGTGCAAAAACACGGAAATGGATCAGCTGAGAGCTACAGCGGAGAGTTTGGCCACGCCCCACCCTCTACTATTGGCCATCTATTTTCTCCTCATTTGCATTCAAGCAACAACGCCCATTATGGCCTGTTCAGAGAGAAAAAAAAATACTCTCTCATCTTATCTCTGTTTCTCATGCACTGAGTCTTGATTTTGAAGAAGGATTCATTTACAGTATTAGGGAACCATTAAGGAGCCATATAAAAGCATCAAGAAGTTCCATGTCATGGGATCTTTAACACTATGATATTAATGAAACATTACATACAATACAATACAATACATTACAGCAGAACTACTGTACAGTTGTAGTTTATATGTGAAGTGTCTCAGTTCATTTGGTTCAATGATTTACAGCATTTTTATTCAGTGAAAATAAGAACAGTGCTTTCTCAGGCTATTTTATATTTATGATATAGTCTACTCTTAATATAGACTGCTATGGGAGCTACACGATCAGACTTTACTCTTTTTGATAATGATTTGATGATTTCTTTTCTTTTAGTCCTGAGTTCGTCTCTCCTCGCTCTGCGTTCACACAGGCTCCTGTGTCGGCGCTGCTCTGCCTCATCTCCAGCAGCAACAGCAGAGACAGACAGTAGCTCCTCCAACACTGCCCTGCTCTTTTTACTCACACTGCGCTCTCCCATATACTTTCTGAACACTCAAACTGTTATATTCTGAGGAAAACTTATGACATAGAGACTGAGAAAAAGATTGCGTATATTGCCAAAAGCAATTCTAAAGTATATAAAAGTTTATATGTTTGTCATTCCTGGGTCTATCAACATACAGTAAAATCAAAAGTAAATGAAAGATAAATTCCACCTCTGTTAGAATATTTAAGCTGTAAGTCCCTATGGAGCTGTTTTCTTGTTGCATCTGAGAAGGATGCCGCGATAACAGTTTCTCTTTCGGACCAAAATAAATGACAACACAGCACGCATGGAGGGGCACGTAGATATCGTGTATCAAATCGTGAGACCAGTATCGAACAATTCAATATTATATCAAATATTGTTGCATCCCTACTATTTACACAGTTAAGTAGCAAAAAAGTGTTTATATTTAGTGTTAATTCCGCTTTAAAGGTGCACTGTCGCCTTTTGGTTAGGGATCTGTCACTTTTTTTTCTGTGTTTTTTTTCTCTACCTAGAATGCTCCACAGTATAGCTTTAAACAGCCCTAACTTTTATTTCTTATTTTATAGGTGGTTTTATAGCTCAAAAATACCTAGAAAAACAAGTATTCTGTCTGTGAGCGGTTTAAAGGTTTACTGTCAAACATCTCAGACAAAGCAATGACATCTCCATGAAGAAAATAATTTGACAGACTCTCCACCAGAAAAGATACAATCACTATACTCGTTGTTGTCTCTTTGGGCAAGACACTTCACCCACTTATGGATCTCTTTTTAGTAACAGTGGCAGTAATTGGAGAGGCCATTGGCACAGATTAGCAGCCACGTCTTTCTAAGTAAGCCAGGATGCAGCTCTGTCTATAATAACCATTTACTTGTGTCCAAAAACATCATGGTTACGTCACGAGACTCAAACTTTCCCACAATGCATCACTAGAACACTCACTTACACACAATTACCATGCTTTGTGGGGACATTACATTGACTTTCATTCATTTCCTGGATCCTGTAGTGATTGTATTGTCCCTGCAATGCGATAAATACACACCCACACACAAAGCTTAGAGTCTGCCAGTAATACCATGAGCTGGCACTTTATTTGGAAGACCCATGAGCTCACCTTCATCAGGGAATAAGTGACTATCAGAGCAGTGCATGATGAGAATCAGGAAGCTCCTCCCGGACAACAAAGCTAACCCTAACACTGAGTCACACCACTGTCCCTTTCACTTTTCTTCAGCCTCGGAAATCACACCCTAATTTCACTTCCCTGTTGTTTTAATCCGTAATCACCTGCCTTGCCTTAAAACACCTACAGTATTTCTTAAAGTTCTTCTGTTAGAAGATTTTGGCGTGAATTAAATATTAAATAATCATTATGCACTATGTATCTTCTCTGGTTAGGCGTCTGTCACCTGCTTATCTCCATGATATCTTATTGCTTTGGAATGTTCCACAATATGGCATTAAATTTCTCCTCAATGCTGCCAAGTTATAGGTCAGATCTGTGAAGAGAGTGCATGTTTGTCAAGATAGTTAAGTCCACCCAAAGAAATGACATCTTTATGGAAACAAGTCATCCAAATTTAACTAAACATTCTAGATCAGCCCAAAACAATGTCCAATTTCAAATTAATCCAATAAAATCCACTCATAATAATACATTTTATTTTGTTTTTTCTGGAAGAGACCCCAAATTTCAGAAAATGTTTACGCTATGAAAAACTTGCTACTGGTTTGTTTAGATTTCCTGCAGACTGGTTTCTAATTTAACCCAGCTACTTTTGAAATGAATTCCAAGAAAGTGCGCATAACTTTGACAAAACAGATCATTTTTCCTACTAATGCAAAAAAGTACAGTACTGGAAAAAGTGTGTATTGAGGCACTTGTCTTTAAATTAGCCTACCATGCTCAACTCACTAACCCACTTAAATAACCACTTCAGCATCCAGTGGCTAATATGCAATGCAGATGTGTAGCTGTTGTGGTGCACATCTGTTTTGCATCTCTCTCTTGACGTCACAAGCTAATCTAATGGGCTCTGGGTCTAAACAATGGACAAAGCAGCGTGCCGAGTGGTGGAGCCCACCTTTGGATGATGTCCTCTAGCCTCTTCCCCTGCTCTTCGTCCAGCTCCAGCTGTTTCCTCCGGGCCTCCTCTTCCTCCACCACGGTTCCCTGAAGCAGCCATCTCTCCCGCATAGCTTTGGACTGAAGAAAGAAAACAAACATAATATTAGTTTGCAGTAATGGTATAGATTACAGCCCACAAGTTTCTGTTGTTACATATAAAAGTGGTCACATGTGAAGGGGCATAAATGTAGAAAAGAAGCCCCAGTGGTTACAGAGATAGAATGGTTCTTATAAAGATGAAACAAATATAATAAAGGCACGATAGCTCCAAAGTTATATTAAATGCAGTGCAGGTGTAATAGCTCACTAAAGGTCATGTTTTTCATTATTTTACCTCTATGGGGTATTAACTGCTAACACATAACATACAGTTCTGGGAAAAAATAAGAGACCACTGCAAAGTTATCAGTTTTTCTGATTTTACTAGCCTACTTATAAGTATGTGTTTGGGCAAAAGGAATATTTTTGTTTGAGTCTCTAAACTACTGACAACATTTCCCCCAAATTCCAAAAAAATATATTATCGTTTAGAGCATTTATTTGCAGAAAATGACAAATGGTCAAAATAACAAAAAAGATACAGTGGTACCTCACCTTACGAAAGACCCAACAAATGAAAATTCCAAGTTACGAAACGCTTTGACGTAAAATTTTGGTCTCTAGATACGAAAGAAAATTCAAATTGCGAAAAGTGAAATCTCAAAAATTCAAATAATGCGCGCTCAGATGCACGCCCCGAAACATAAATACACTTTATCAACACACACGGGGTTAGGTTCCAGAAATAACCCGCAACAAGAGAAATCCCCGAAGTAGGACAACTTTATATTTTACAATTATTCTACATGTTTTAAGGCTCTAAATGCCTCACCACACACATTATACACTTTTCTCAGACTGGAATTAAACTTTTCTCACATTTCTCTCTCGTTTAAACACTCAAACTTTCATAGATTTTCAACAAAATGTATTAAATAGTGAAGCGTGGGGGGAGACACGGCTCCGGAAGCCCCGCGCTGCGCAAGGAGCACCTCACCGCGCGAAGAGCACCTCACCTCACCGGGGAGCACCGCTAGTCCTGGTCTGCACGACCAGCACCGGGTCTGCGAGCACGAGATAGAACCGCGGCGCCCGGACCGCGTCCTCTGGAGCCCGAGCCACAAACCAGCCGCACGAAACCAGCAAAGAGCGGCACGTGGTGGTTTAATCCTGGTTTAGTCCAGGTCCAGTCCAGGTTTAGACCTGGTTTAGAAATGGTCTAGACCTGGTTTAGTTCTGGTCTAGACCTGGTTTATTCCACGTTTAGTCCTGGCTTTACAGTCTCTTAGCCAATCAGGACGCAGAACAAAAAGTTACACTATAAAAACAACGTTACACTATAAAAAAAAACAACCTTGGAACGAATCAGGCCTTTTCCATTGAAATGGCTACTCAACTTACGAAACATTCACGTTACGAAACCACTTCTGGAACAAATTAATTTCGTAAGGTGAGGTACCACTGTACATGTTTTCAGATCTCAAACAAGATCAAATTCATTTTAAAACAACATAATACTAATGTTTACACTTAAGAATAGTTCAGAAATCGATATTTGGTGCAGTTTTTGTTCTAACTTTCTTAAACTGCCTGGAGCTAATGTGGCAAGTGAATTTCTCCTGTGTGAGATCAATAAAGTTGTATCTTATCTTAATAACCCTTATTTTTAATCACAGCTTTCATGCGTCTTGGCATGCTCTCCACAAGTCTTTCACATTGTTCTTGGGTGACTTTATTCCACTCCTGGTGCAAGAACTGAAGTAGCTCAGCTTTGTGTTTGTGTTGGAATTCAACAGACGCTGGGATGGAATGGCTGTAATACATGTAGAGATGCTGATTTCAGAAAAAAAATGTGCTGTGGTCTCTTATTTTTTTCCAGAGCTGTATTTAGATCACCATGTTAACTTTTATTGCTTTGAAAATGCTATATTCGCCCAAAAACATACGATGCTCTTAGTCCCCCTTCCTATTGCTCTCCACATCAGTCGCTCCCCCTTCAGAGCGCTATCACACTACAATCAGTATCCTGCTTTTGTATATTTATGGAAAAATTGTGCGAGCTTCTGGGTTGAGCATCATACTGTTAGCCGAGTTTGGGAGCCACTCACGCACACATGGATGACATTTAAAACCTCTTCAAGCGTGTTTTTGATGAGGAAACAACAAAGTCAATTTAGCATAATACCCCCTATTTAATGAATGTCAAATTAAGTTAATACATGTTTAACAGCTGTTTTAAAAGTGCTGACAAAAGCTGTAACAAAACAGCAAAGGTATTAATCTGTAAGAATGGTGAACAAAGAGGTAGAAGGAGTATCATTACGGAAAACAATGATTTATATATTTGGTAACATGTACTTACACTGTACTTTATTACATCTAGTACACATCTATTACAGCTATTAAACCTATTTTTTCCTTACACATCACCAGGACTTAACATTACCAGTGGCAACACATGTAATTACAGAGAAAATGTGTGCAGGAATCTAATCTAATCAAAGTCTTTTATTATTTCATTTACAGCTCTGGAAATAAGTGACCACTGCAAAATGATCAGTTTTTCAGATTTTTCTACTTATAAGTATGTGTTTGGGCAAAAGGACAATTTTTGTTCCATTTGTGTTTTCAAACCTCAAACAATGCAAAGAAACAAGATCAAATTAATTTTAAAACAACATAATACTAATGTTTACCCTTAAGAAGAGTTGAGAAATCAATATTTGGTGCAATAACCCTTATTTTTAATCACAGCTTTCATGCGTCTTGGCATGCTCTCCACAAGTCTTTCACATTGTTCTTGGGTGACTTTATTCCATTCCTGGTGCAAGAACTGAAGTAGCTCAGCTTTGTGTTTGTGTTGGAATTCAACAGACGCTGGAATGGAATGGCTGTAATACATGTAGAGATGCTGATTTCACAAAAAAACGCAGTGGTCTCTTATTTTTTTCCAGAGCTGTATGTGTTTGAACATCTATGACAGCCCAGCCCTGGAGGACAGAAAATAAGTCTCCCTTTGTAGCCTGTTTGTGGTATTTTTAGCACTCGTTAGCAGCCAGATGAGTTCTATTACAACGGGAGACAGGGCATTTAGAAGAAGAGTGCCAAGTGACTACAGGAGACAAATAAACACACAGGCCCTAATGCACAGTATTTACACAGCACACATGGACTCACTGTGCTCAACAATAGGCCCTTGTGTTACAGTTGGATGTAATGAAGGTCTGGTGTAAATGTTGATGATGAAGAATGACAATTTGTAAGTAGTAATGAGTTTTCAAAAAGATTTTCTGTTCATTCTTAAGTAAACTGGTAAAAGTAGTAGTAGTAGCAGTAGCAGTAGCACTGGTCAAAATGTAAGTGATAAGATGATAAGATGAGAACCTGATTGCTATTGTGTCCTTTGGCAAGACATTATACATTATACAAACACACAGATACTGCTTAATCCAATGGTTGTATCTGACTGGAAGCTCACTCTCATTGCTCGGATTTGGTCTTGATTTAGTCTTAGCACGGCATTTACTGGCAGCAGTGGAAATTATCCATGGAGAAAAACGGCATGCTAATATAAGCATGCAGTTGTAGTGAACGCAATTTGACGGCAAAATTGTTCAGAACTAGTCTGGTTAACACCTGACCATATCACAAGTGAGATATGGGTCTGGAAACTCGCTTCGAAAAATCCCGTAGCGGAGGTGTGGTTAGCGATTGCCAACGGCCGTTTATTGGGCGTTATGAATGTCTATCATTGAGCGTATACGTAAGTCCATAGCCAATCATGTCAGTTGTCAGTTCAAACTACAAGCTTCCGTTTGTCATGTAGTACGCGTCACCGTCTTGCCACACCTCCCCCGCTCTCTGATTGGGGCCCTAAATCTGGTACTCTCGCTTGGACGAGTTTCCAGGCCGCCTTCCAGTTCGAAACGAACGGAAGCGGCCTGGGAATTCCCAGGCTAGTTCAGAACTAGACTGATGAAGATTGATGGATTTCAAAACTGCTTAGGAGTTCTACCTAAAGATAGACGATATTTGCTCTGCTTAGCGTGCTGGCTATCGGCCATCTCCAGCAAAGGCCGATATTTTATTTGGCTCAACCAGCTGCCAAAATGTGCATGAATAATATATATGCATAAAGCTTTATTTGAACACTCCCAAAGACCAAAGAGGGTACTGCATAAATGTGACTCCACTGCTCTCTTAGCCAGTTTGTAGTAAAAGAATGCCATAGATGCTACCAAAATTCTACCTATGATGTAACAAATCAGGGAAAATTCAAACATTTTTGAGTACAATCATTAGTGGAGACAGTGTTAGGATAAAAAGGGCTTCTGGGTAATTAGAGGTGTGGCTGAGGTGAGTCGTAGTTTGCTGGAGATGAGCAGTAGAAGGCTGAAGCTTGATCCTGCTCCTGAACTTCAGTCAATCATATTAACTCCATATTAATTAAACGAGCGTGAATGCTGCAAAATACAACCCCAGGTATTTTTTTCTGATGGGAGAACAATATTTTAACAATTGTTACAAGCTAAACAAAGTGAATTTTCCATGAATCCTTAAAAGGAGTTGGGAACAATTACCATTCTGAGCTGAAAATGATGTAGATGAAAAACCAGATAATACTTATGCAACTTCTGAAAATGTATACAGTAACACTTTGCAACTTGCCAAAACATTCCAACTCAACTCACTATAAAACAGAATCTTTCCTTCCATATAAACCGATCAAACCCCTCTTCTCTCTCTGTTTTTGCAGATGGATACCAGATCCCCATGCTAGCTTACAGTAATACCTCCGTTATGTGACCACAGCACAGCCCAGAAGGATAGCTCAGCCTCACCTTTAGCTGTTTAATGCCAGAATTCTGCCTTGCCTGGCTCTCTTCATATAAACGATCACCAAAGTACACAGTCTTCCACTGCCTGGATGTCTCTGTACACTTTCTTACTCAAATATATCCATCTGATCTGAAGCTTTCACCAGCTGCTGTTAGAATGAGCCATCTGCCCCTTCTGTTTGTGGAAGAGTGCCACTCATATTAGACACAGGTCAGCAGCATGGGATGGTTAGTTTTCTAATGGGAAAGACAGAGAGGACAGCTGATTATAACATTGATGGAGTTCTCTTAACAGCTATGCGGTTGGAGGATGGAAGTTAGACATGTGAGACTGGTAATTTAGTGACCACAATTGCATATGGTCAGAATGCAATAATGTCCAAAAGGCAGCGCTTTACGTATGTTAAACTGTATATGTTCTGTTTTCTTTTGCTTGGTAAAGTAAATGAGTGTAAATGAAAATAAAGTAGTTTTTTTTTTGTGTGTGTTAATGATAGTTTATATATTTATCAAAAGTATGGTTACCTGATGAATACAGCTTTGCATAAGTATGTTTGTTTCAACAATTACAGCAAATGGGATTTCAGAGGCAGATCCACAGGAGGGGTGGCCTGTAGCCGGTATGACAGTTGTTTTATATTTTGCACACATTTTGAAATTAAACTGTTCAGGTTAAAGATCCCATGACATGGTACTTCTTTATGCTTTTATATGGCTCCTTAATGGTTTCCTAATACTGTAAATGAATCCTTCTTCAAAATCATCACTCAGTGCATGAGAAACAGAGATAAGATGAGAAAGAGTATTTTTTCTCCCTCAGTACAGGTCATAATGGGAGTTGTTGCTTGAATGCAAATGAGGAGAAAAAAGCTGGCCAATAGTAGAGGGTGGGGGCGTGGCCAAACGCTCCGGTCTCCGCTGTAGCTCACAGCTGATCCATTTCCTTGTTTTTGCATGGGGGAGAGATTTGAAGAGTTCCATTGAAAAATAAACACATTTCCACATAAAATAAAATTAAACCACTGCTGTTCAAAGGTCCAGAGGCTCAGATAAAGGACTTCCGAGCCTAGAAACACTCGGACGTGCCTCCAGGCAAATAAAAAAACACATTTCGCATTGCCTAGCGCATTCGTGGTCCAAACTCTCTAGGCGTGATTTACAGAGACGCTGAGTACATGCATGGAACTGCATTTGCATTTCTTTTTTCGATCTGACGTCAATAAGGTGCCTTGTTCAAACTCGCCCGTTTGAGCTACGATTTTTTGTAACGCAGGAAAGGATCGCAAATGCTCAATTTAGACATTTCGCAACTTTTAACCATGGGGGGGGGGAGGTGTAAACAGGGTAGGGGAGCTCACATTAACGTTCAAAAACCTCAGAAAGTGAAAATTTCATGCCATGGGACCTTTAAATTCAGAGATTTGAAATAGTTTATTAACTTACATGCATGACAAAACTAGTAGCTAGTAGCTACTAAAGGCTAGTGGTTAGTTCTAAAGGCTCACTATGTCATTTTCTAGGGGAGGGGGGCAGCCATTTGTTTGTCTCCATGGAGATATTACTGCTTAGCTTGGAATGCTACATAGCATGGCATTAACTTTTGAATGTCCATGGAGACAAGTAACTGATCCCACCAGGCCAAATTGCAGGTTAGGTTGTAACTTGGAGCAATATAAACACTAAATGCAAGACAGATAATCCCATACTGTAACATTTCAGCCAAAGCAATAACATGTCCATGGAGACAAGCAGGTGGTGGACTTCCCACAAGAACAGTTACACAGTGCAGCTTTAAGAATACTTGTGAACATTATGGATATTATGTTCTCCCATTAGTTGTACATTTAAAACTGCAGCTTCATCAAGACTCGGCAATGGCCTTGCGCTGACTGACCAACAGCTAAAACCCACTGGAACACAACATGAAAGAAACTTCTAATTCCAGTTCAGTGCAGTTAAATAGGCATAGATAAACAGCAGTGGTCTAATTGTCTTTCCTCTGAGAAGCGCTGTGCTCTTTGCTCTCTCTCACGCTGTTTTACAGACTTTCCACTTCCTCGGAGCGCTGACACATAACCACTGTGTGCTGCTGCTGCGACGGAGGAGGAAGAGGAGGAGGAGGAGGAGGAAAAGAGGGGAAATAATGCTGGCTCCTGTAAGTTGCATACAGAATTTACTCACGTTACTATAGTGACAACTTAAGTCATCTTTCCACATCAAATAACAAACTCTAAGGCAAGGTTTCTGCAGCATGAAGTGTGTAGCTAGATTTGTAGGCTTGTTTACATGTTTTAATCCCCATGGGAAAAGCCATTATGATAGCCACAACAGCTAATCAGCGCCAGCAGCCTCTCTGACCACATTTACTGACGGGGCAGCAGTGGTTTTAATGGGGATCTTACCACAGATAGAAAAGGTGGGGGAAGTGTCTTGCTCAAGGATACAGCAGCGGGATCTAACTACTACTCTAACTATGGATTCAAGATACACGCTCTAACCACCGTTCCAGTGCAGCCCCAGTTATATTTTTCTGTAATATACAATGGTCACATTTTTATATAGCACAAAGCGCTTCAGATCAAGGAACCAATCACCCATTCACACACGCATTCACACACGCAGACACTGGGGGCGAGGAGGGTTAAGTGTCTTGCCCAAGGACACAACAGCAGCATTCATCCCTATCTGTGGGAGCTGGAATCGTACCAACCAACCTGTGGGTCAGTGGATCTGACCGCTCAACCACTGATGTTTCTTATGCCAAGAGCGGGATTTGAACCGCCAACCTTTGGATCAGTGGACAAACGCTCAACCAAGTGAGCTACTGCCGCCCTGTCACTCAGTTATACTTGTCAAAGCAAAACTACATGAGGTATTGGACATGTGACTAAAGTACATATTTTATTTAGCCCACACAAAATGCAGGATGATTAGGATTATGATACGGTATGAAGATAGACAATATTTACGCTTTGTAGCTGATACTTATCTAACCAGCTGCCTAAATATGCATGACTATATTTTATTTAATCCAAAGAGGGTACTGCAAAAATGTGACTATACTGCTCTTTTATCCAGTTTGTAGTAATATAGGGTTGTGGTTGAGTTTGGACTAAAGTCAATTTACCAAAATAGGCCCTACATATCAGCCCCAAAATATTGGCTTATCAGCACAACCGGTATCAGACATGAAAATAAAATAAAATAAAATTGGCATACAAACATATAAACAACAATGATATGATGAGGTTATGATTCCAAATAAATAATAAATGGTAAAAGCTATATTTCCATTGAAAAAACTCAACAACTTCTAAAATTCAAAAACACATTATTAGTATTAGTATTCGGTTTTCCCCTTGTATATTTACATGTATCTGTGTCAGATTAGTGCCTGTAAGCCTGCAGACCCACCACCCAGAGGTCCTTATCATCACCCATTTCCTGTCCCAGGCCGCACTGAGCACGGCCTCTGGAGAGCTCACTACAAAGACGGAGTACTGCCAGCTCGTACTGTGCCACTCAGGCGTAATGCTCATTATATGGGAGTGTCAGAGCAGGCTGATTACATCTAACCACACTGCAGTTTTCAGAGTTCTAACCAAGACTGAAGGTGCACTATGAAATATTTCTTACATAGTGGGGGGTCGGCTACCTGCTTGTTTCAAAGGAGATGTCGTTGCTTTGCTTTGAATGTCCCACAGTAGGATTCAATAATCTGGGTAAAAATATCAACAGGAATTTTTCGGACAAGCACTGTGAACAGTTTTAATAATGGGATTCTGTTCAAAGTTCACTGGCGTTCAGAAGAATTGACGAAAATATGAAACATGAACTGATAATGTAATAACAATATCACATTTTAGAACATGCTGCAATTTCATTTAGTTTGTGATCAGTGTAGCAGCCCTATTCTGCAATCAAACCTCTATTTTGCTGTTATTCATTTGTGTTTTTATTACTCAAAAATACCCAACTATGTAAGGAGCAGGGTCACCTCTCTACAAATCTCGCTGTTAATGCCATACAGTGGAATACTGTAGACAAACAGCTCCCAGTCTTTTTCAGCTGATTCATGGTTTAGCATTTGTAATTAGAATCACCAGAAAGACTAAGATTACAGCTACAATAGATTGTAACTGAGAGAATTATACATTTTTAAGTTATTGTTTTTTTTCTTTCCTCATGTCTCTGCTTTTATTTAGAACTTATCATGCGAGAATCAAGCCCTTGCCTGGTCCCAAATCCTAAATATTTTCTGCAGAATATCAATGCCCAGATGCTTTCTTTTCATCTTTTCAATAACAGTTCTAACCCATTTTCTGTCTGCTTATTGACAGCAAAAGGCACCTGCAAACAACTATATGGCTATCTAAAAGTAGAAAAAAAAGAAAAAAAAAGAAAAGAAAGAAAAGAAATCTGTCATGTGTGGAATTGTCATGACAAATTCAACAAAAATAAAATCTATCACAATAAGACACTGAAGGCTTTGATAAACTACCTCTAGTGTAGACCCAAATAAAACATATAAGCCTAACACTATACCTTTTTTGGTCTGCTTCCTGCTTGTCTACAGCTCTGGGAAAAAAATAAGAGATCACTTCAATTTTTTTCTAAAATCAGCATCTCTACATGTATTACAGCCATTCCATTCCAGCGTCTGTTGAATTCCAACACAAACACAAAGCTGAGCTACTTCAGTTCTTGCACCAGGAGTGGAATAAAGTCACCCAAGAACAATGTGAAAGACTTGTGGAGAGCATGCCAAGACACATGAAAGCTGTGATTAAAAATAAGGGTTATTGCACCAAATATTGATTTCTGAACTCTTCTTAGGTGTAAACATTAGTATTATGTAGTTTTAAAATGAATTTGATCTTGTTTCTTTACATTGTTTGAGCTCTGAAAACATGTATCTTTTTTGTTAGTTTGACCATTTGTCATTTTCTGCAAATAAATGCTCTAAATGATAATATTTTTATTTGGAATTTGGGGGAAATGTTGTCAGTAGTTTATAGACTCAAACAAAAATGTTCCTTTTGCCCAAACACATACCTATAAGTAGTAAAATCAGAAAAACAGATAATTTTGCAGTGGTCTCTTATTTTTTTTCCAGAGCTGTACATGAAGGTTGGTATGGCTGGAATGTGCCACAATATGGCATTAAATCGATGCATCTACATTTATTCAATTAAAGGACTTTTTAAAAATTATTATTATTGTTAAAGGGATATGCCACCCCCAGGTCAAACTTGGGCATCTCCCCACAGTCCAGAGACTAAAATAAGTGACGGAAAGCGTTTTCCTGGTCACCCAGCCATTGTCCGAGTCTGTCAGCACTGACCGCCGCGCGCAGCTGCAGCTACTCCGCGTTAGACTGGAGTCTAACGTCGCCAGAGAAAGATTTCGGCCAAAAGGAATTAATTTGCTCGATGCGTTTCCCAATTACTTTCTGTGTAGTGCGCATTCATATCGAGTGCAAATAAATGTGCAAATCAACACGGAGAGCTTGACTTGGTCATTTTGGGGTGGGAACTATTTTACAATGCGGAAAAACATAGCCTAAGCACACAGGGGAATCCCTGTTACGCACGACGTTGGGAGTTCCCCTGTTACACAGCGTGGTGTGTGCTTCGGCTCTTATTTTAGTCTCTGGACTGTGGGGAGATGCCCAAGTTTGACCTGGGGGTGGCATATGCCTTTAAAGCTTTTAGTCTTGCATCATCACCTGCTTGTCACCATGGAGAAAAATTATAAAGAGGGGGTATTACACTTCTATGGGGTATTAACTGTTAACACATTACATATTTAGATGACATAAAATATTTACTTTTTGTTTAATACATTTCACTTTCATTTTTGATGCTCCGAGTCACCATTTCCTTTGCTCCCTGCGAAATCACAACCCCTCAGGGCTCTATAGCAACACAATTGGCATGCATTTCCCTAATGAAACTACTGTGTTTGTGAAAAACTGGTGTATTGTTTTTTATCAAGTTTTGGTATTTATACGGGAAATTGTCTTGTGGGGGTTTGGGTGATGTAGGCTGAGTTTTGGACAGAATCATACTGCGAACTGTAAGGAGAGTTCGAACAGAGGCCAGGAGAGATTGTAGATTACTCATGCCTGCATAAAACCTCTTCAGAGATGTTTTGATGTTACAAAACATGGTCAAAAAGTTAATTTTGCGTAATACTCCCTCTTTAATGCCATACTGTAGAACATTCCAAAACTACATCTTCAGGGAAACAGCCGGAAAAGCGACAAAGGGCACATTTACGGTAAATGTAAGTACAACAATGCATTTTTCTTGGTTCACATGGCTTTTATTGTCAACTTAATATTTCTATAAATGGGTGTTAGTCTTCGGAAAATACCAGCCACTAAATCTCAGACTTTTTCAATAAAGCACACATACATGCCAATGGTTCCAATTAGAGAATGGAATGTATTTTTATAGGTGGAACTGGGCTGGTTACCATCACCATCAATACATGTGGTACAATCAGGGTCAACAGAACATGTGAATACGCCCAACATCTGCGCTAGGTTTAATAAGAGCACAGCTGTAAAATACTTCTGCCCCTTGGTTAATGATTATAGGGGAAAATATTAATAATCGGACTTGTTCAGTAGCGCTCTAGGCCTTTACATTAATTGGTCAAGGGAGTCTTAAGGCCGCCACACACTACAGGATTTATTTTTTTATTTTTTTATCTTAAATGATTTTTAAGCTCACGCTACAGAAGGAGAATCTTATGAGACTTAAAATCTCTGATCGCAAAGACTTCTATGGGATATGGCTGCGTACCACAGACTATAAAGTTGTGAGCGCCTGTCTACAATAAAACGACTCTTAAAAAACACTGCACTTCTAGTTTCGATATAAGTCAAAATTGTTTTGTTATTAGGGCTGTCAGTTTAATTCGTTAATTTGTTTAATTAGTTAATTAATTACACTGCAACTTATAAAAATTAATGCAATTATGAGTGGCATTTCCATGCACATGCATTTTAAATTTGGCGTGCGGCAAATTGCTGCCAGGGCCTTTCAATGGCAAGTTTATTTATTTAAAAAAATGAAGACGGGACGATCAACAAGAACGCGGTGATTTGTAGCTTTTGTCAAAAATAATTTTCCGATCACCGAAGTTGCTCCAGCCTGACGGATCATTTGAACGACAAACATGTTCAGACAAGTTCCATTGTTACTGGTGATAGAGCGAGCGTGAGCGCACTTCAGCAAACCAACAAACCAACAAACCACACTCGCAGAATTTGTTAAATGAATGAGCAAAGCGACCACAGAAAAACTGAAAAAACTCAATCGCTGCCTCTGTCTCTCTCTCTCTCTCTCAATCTCTCTTGCTCTCTCTCTTTCTTGGTCGGTCTCTCTCTCACACGAGATTAAAATGCGATTAATTAGACTGATTAAAGGTCGCATGGCATGAAATTTTCACTTTCTGAGGTTTTTGAACGTTAATGTGAGCTCCCTTACCCTATTTAGGGCCCCCTCCATGGTTAAAAGTTGTGAAATGTCTAAACTGAGCATTTGCGATCCTTTTCTGCGTTACAAAAAATCGGAGCTCAAACAGGCGAGTTTGAACAAGGCACCTTATTGACGTCAGATCGAAAAAAGAAATGCAAATGCAGTTCCACCCCCGTCTGTCTGTACTCAGCGTCTCTGTAAATCACGCCCAGAGAGTTTGGACTGCGAATGCGCTAGGCAATGCGAAATGCGTTTTTTTATTTGCCTGGAGGCACGTCCGAGTGTTTCTAGGCTCGGAAGTCCTTTATCTGAGCCTCTGGACCTTTGAACAGCAGTGGTTTAATTTTATTTTATGTGGAAATGTGTTTTTATTTTTCAATGGAACGCTTCAAATCTCTCCCCCCTTGCAAAAACAAGGAAATGGATCAGCTGTGAGCTACAGCGGAGACCGGAGCATTTGGCCACGCCCCCACCCTCTACTATTGGCCAGCTTTTTTCTCCTCATTTGCACTCAAGCAACAACGCCCATTATGACCTGTTCTGAGGGAGAAAAAATACTCTTTCTCATCTTATCTCTGTTTCTCATGCACTGAGTGTTGATTTTGAAGAAGGATTCATTTACAGTATTAGGGAACCATTAAGGAGCCATATAAAAGCATCAAGAAGTACCATGTCATGGGATCTTTAATTAATACTGTAATTAGATTAATTTTTTTAATCGCCTGACAGCACTTGTTATTATTTGTGAAATATGGTGCAATACTTCAGATACATGATTTTTAAAACATAAAAGATTGGCAATAAAGTACACAAGTAGCATCACTATTGATAATCTGCAGCTTCACCCCGATCCGTGCGCTGCGTGGATGTAAACAGACACACGTGAGGAAATACGCTTGCCTTTTTACTTTTATAGAATGCCTCAAACTGTATTAATAGCGTGGTTTTGTGGACTGCGTGTCATTATTTGCAGAGGACAATTTCTATGGATAATGTGGATGAGATGCTGCACTTTAAACTTAAAAGTAATAAAGTCTTCTCATTATTTGTATCTTGCGCCTCTGCGTCCGTCACACCCTCTGCCCCTGACGCTCTGTTTTATCGGCTTTTAATGTAGCGTTGTTGATGTTTGGTGGTTATGATCTGACAAAGCAGCTCAGAGTCACACTCACACTACACATGAGGAGCACAGCGGCTTCAAAATCGCACACGAAGACACAAAGTCTTGTCACGCCTCCCCAAACTCGGGTAAATTCTTATGTACTGTGTGGTGGCCTTTTGTCGACCAAGATGTGTAGGCCGTTAGTCGACTAATCATTTTATTTAGATAATAAGGGCTTATATGAGACAAGAGTAGAAAGGAGTTGGTGGTTATCTGAAGTTTTGGTATTTTTTGGTATTTAAAAGTCAAATCTTGATTCACAAATTGAATCTGTCTTTACATTGTTTCCTAATACTTTTTTTGTATAAATAGTTGTTTTTGCATTAAGACCTGTGCAACTGGAGTCTATCTATATAAAGATACGTAATACTTTTGAATTGTTTTGCCACGCTCACTTTTTAGCCAACTAATCGATCGGAACAATAGTCAACCAAGAATTTCTTTAGTCAACTACAGCCCTCATGCTCATAATAGAGCCTGATCTCAAATCATTCAGACAAAGTTGGCAATTAGTGACAGTTATGCAGACAAAATTCAAAATACATTAGCTTTTATGTCGTCTTTTACTTTGTTTGATTTTTTTTTTTTTTTTTTTTGCCAAACTTTAAGAAGCTTTGAATTGTCTAATTAAGTTAAGTTTTAGGCTTAAGCCTTTATTGGTCTCACACACAATGACACACAGTGACACACGGGAGAAATTTGACTTCTGCATTTGACCCATCCTTTTCAGGAGCAGTGAGCAGCCATCTTTTTTTCAGCGCCCGGGGGGCAGTACCGTGAAGGGTCTTGCCCAAGGACCCCCACTGGTTAGCTCATTGCCCGGGGGGGATTTGAACCCACAACCCCCAGGGGGAAAGTCCATGACTTACCAGTTGAGCTAACCAGCCGGTCACAACAATGTAATGTCTACATACAAACTTCTTCTCCATTAAATATAGTGAAATTTGACTGCTAATGTTCTGTGATTGTACAATTAAGACATAATAATAATAATAATAATAATAAAAAACAGAGTCATTACACAATCTACAGCTAATTTTGTTCACATTAAAATCTAGATTATAAAAATGGTAAAGGCTGCAGTGATTTAGGTAGTATTAATTGCAGAGAAAATAAACCGTTCAGTCTCCATGGGATGTTATCGTTTTCAAATCTGCTAATGCTCCAGTTTGGACCTCTACACATGTTTGTTAACAAATACATGAGGTTGTGTTTGTTTAGCAGTTCATATTTCAGTCTGTTCACAAACGTTAATGCTCCTGGATATGTTTAATATTCAGAGTGGAAAAAACAAAACAAAACAGTGCCAAGATTGTTCAGCACACGAACTAAATAGTTTGAAATGTTCACTTAAAAGGAGCACTATGTCCCTTTTTTTGGAATTCCCCACAGTATGACATTAAACTTATCAAGCTTGTGTTTATTCAGTTACATATGTTTTTATTGCTCATACCTTAAGATATATGTATATGACCTGAAACTTGACTTGCTGGTGCCACCTATTGTATCCATGATAGGGATGCAGCAATACCAACACTGGTATTGAATATTGGTGCCGGTACTAAAAAATAGCTAGATCATCTATCGGTTCCATGATATGTGACCGGCCATGGAAAAAACAGTCACAAGTCAAGGAGGTGTTTTGAGTTATTCACAGATTCTGAAAGTGTAGATTATATGCTTTCCAACAATGCCTTACACATGGAAATCTGAGAACATCTGAAGAATTTGTGGTTATTTGAAAGCAGCACATAACAAAACAACAAGCTGAGAAAAGCCACGTTAAAGATTCTCTAAGTCCAGGCCTTCTTGACTCATTTGCATGACATTAAAATAAGCCCTCCCCCATCACTGACATCACTGTGGTGTGGTATTTCAGGGCAGGTCAGAATTAGAAGGTACTTTGTTAAAATGGAAATGCTTTTATAACAAAAAGCCCATATAATCATTAAATAATTCAATAATACGCAGGATGATATGTTAAGTCAAAGTCACCTGTGTTGTCAATTTAATACAATAGAATATGAAATGTATTATACAATGTAAAATGAAAAATAGAGAAAGAATAAAGATGAAAGTAAAAAATACATTTAAAAAATTAGCAGTATAGGCTTAATGATCTTCATGTGGGAAAAGGCTGACTTACATAAATACATTTTCATACATCTATCTCCATTTTATCTAATAAATAAATGTTAATTATAATCTTAAAATAAGCCAAGCAAACTGTACTGCACTTAAATACTTTATGCCCCGTTTTTGGACCCTCACCCACAGTTTGAGAACTTTTTTTTTTTTTTTTTTTTTTTTAAACCTGTTTTTTCAACTTCCTGTTTAGCCGGTAATCTGGTTGGGGCTTTAATTAGATGACTATTTACAGGCTGATTTTGGCCAAGAATATCTCAATATGTTTGAACTTTTATTCATGCTAATCTGTTCAATAGTGATTTGAAGGATAAATAACAGTTGCATATTTTGCCATTTTCTGCCCATACACTAGTATCGGTTAATACTGGAAATCGCCAGATACTCATTTGCATCAGAACTGAAATAGCGAGATATACAGCTCTGGAAAAAAAAAATAAGACCACTGCAAAATGATCAGTTTTTCTGATTTTACTACTTACTTATAGGTATGTGTTTGGGCAAAAGGAACATTTTTGTTTGAGCCTATAAACTACTGACAGCATTTCCCCCAAATTCCAAATAAAAATATTATCATTTAGAGCATTTATTTGCAGAAATTGACAAATGGTCAAAATAACAAAAAAGATACATGTTTTCAGACCTCAAAGAATGCAAAGAAACAAGATCAAATTACTTTTAAAACAGCATAATACTAATGTTTACACTTACGAAGAGTTCAGAAATCAATATTTGGTGCAATAACCCTTATTTTTAATCACAGCTTTCATGCGTCTCTCCACAAGTCTTTCACATTGTTCTTGGGTGACTTTATTCCACTCCTGGTGCAAGAACTGAAGTAGTTCAGCTTTGTGTTTGTGTTGGAATTCAACAGACACTGGAATGGAATGGCTGTAATACATGTAGAGATGCTGATTTCAGAAAAAAAATGCAATGGTCTCTTATTTTTTTCCAGAGCTGTATATACCCCTAATGATGATAAATAAGTTTAATGCCATACTCTGGAACATTCCAGGCAAGGCAACAGTATATCCATGGAGACAAGCAGACAGCAGACTCGCACCAGAAAAGTTACATAGTGCACCTTTAAATAATATGCTAGTGTTTTGAAGAATAAAATGCTATGATGTTACTACCTCCTAACTTGGCTTAAGCAATTTCACATTCACTTTCAGTAATACTTTCTTTCCACCTGACAGAATCTAAACAAAATCCTTCTCACTTTGTTTTACTTAAACTTTTAAATCCCCCCTTCCTGTATGCTGTTGACATTTCCAAATTGGCCACATTCTCAGCCTTATAAACATCTCCCTGATTATTAGCGCATCGGGCCTGTGTTTACTGAAATTAAAAGGCGTCTCTGCGGGAGCGCCTGGCAGTCATTACCCAGGGTTCACTTTGTGTGCACTGGGTTCTGATGTTTTTTTTTTCCTGAAATAGCCAAACTGTGAGATCTCTCTCTTTCTGTACCATTCAGCCAAAACAAATTGTACTCGACCAAGCATGTATCATCCATTTGTGTTCGTTTTACCTGTCAGTACATTTGAAGTCCAGTTTAATGGTGTAAAAATAGCAATATACTATTGAAAATGAAATAATGAAGACCAGTTTATAACATTTATATAGCACACATTTATAATACACTTGCTGTTACCTCAGTGATATCTCAAGTTAAAGTATTTCTGTATCTTGTGAGCAGCTATAAATATGAAGAACAATAACACAAAACTTTAAATGTATAATGTGTCATAATTATAAATCCTTTACAGCTTATGTATTACTAGTTACACTGGATGGATAGCGGGTTAAATATTTCATAGTCGTACAAATTAAGGATACATTTTGGACCCAAAAATAAATGTTGTCATCTTTTAGCAATTTAAAGGTCCCATGGCATGAAATTTTCACTTTCTGAGGTTTTTGAATGTTAATGTGAGCTCCCCTACCCTGTTTAGCCCCCCCATGGCTAAAAGTTGTGAAATGTGTAAACTGAGCATTTGCGATCCTTTTCTGTGTCAGAAAAAAATTCTGAACAAGGGAAGTTTCTGACGTCACACTCCAGGAAAAATGCAAATGAATTTCCACCGCCTGTCTGTGTTTCTACCCACACTCTCTGAACGCACGCCCAGAGAGTTTGGACCACGAACGAGCTCTGCAATGCGAGATGCGTTTTTTTATTTGCCTGGAGGCAAGTGAGAGTGTTTCCAGGCTCGGATGTCCTTTATCTGAGCCTCCAAACCTCTGAAACAGCAGTGGTTTAATTTTATTTTCTGTGAAAATGTGTTTTTTTCATTGAAATGCCTCTCCTATCTTCCTTCACGCATAAAATGCGGAAGTGGAGCCAGCACACCAGCGCACCGCTAATCCAAGAAAAAGCGGCGCATTTGGCCACACCCCCACCCGCTGCACTGGCCTGTCTGTATCCTCCTCATTTGCATTCAAGCAACAACGCCCAGAATAAAGTGTTTGAGAGAGATATTTATGACTCTGACTGTGTTCATGGGGCTATCTCATGCACTGAGTCTTGATTTTGAAGAAGGATTCATTTACAGTATTACAGAACCACTAAGGCGCCATATAAAAGCATCAAGAAGTACCATGTCATGGGATCTTTAAGAAACAGTTTTTTCTGGATTAGTCCTGGTTCAGTCCTGGTTTAGTCCTGGGCTAGTCCTGGTTCAGTCCTGGTCAGTCCTGGTTCAGTCCTGGTTCAATCCTGGTTCAGTCCTGGTTTAGCCCTGGTTCAGTCCTGGTTTAGCCCTGGTTCAGTCCTGGTTCAGTCCTGGTTCAGTCCTGATTCAGTCCTGGTTGAACTTTCTGTTGGCTAAATCAATAATTCTGTGAAGCCCTGTGAGGCGACTGCTGCTGCTACAAAAATAAACTGAACTGAAGCAGCCAACATGAATAAGACATGTATTCTTATGCTATTGTAAAGGAACCCACAGTTAGTCTTTCTATCGGCTCCTTATGCTGGGGTCAAGGTCCAGTGTGGTCAGATACTGGGTTAGGTATAACAAATAGGCACTGGACTGTAGAAAAAACGTGTTGTAGAGTTGGTTTGTACTTCAACCTAAAATGACCAATGATTTATCTTATCAACGCTCAAGAAGCGACTTGACTGACTGTTAATGTTTGCATGCCCAGTGTTTTTTTGTTTGTTTTTGTTTTTTTGTGTGTGATGAGTGTGGAGAGAGGGGTGGGTTGTGGAAGATTTTTGTCCATTTTTTGTTTTTGTTATGTCTAAATTTAAAACTGAGAAAAAAGAAAGGCAAAATAAAGTCTCAGATAATTTGAGGAAAACCTTGTCCACGCAGAGTTCACAACAGGATTATATCTTTGCAAATTTATGACACTTAACTGAGATGTATTCCTTTTAGCAACTCAACCAACAACATGGGCCCCCATATGTTCCCATACTTTGCAAAGATGTATTTGCTTGTTAAAAAGACACAAACTGAAGCTTCAAAATAGATCATCTGACAGTGTAAACAGTTATCTGAAGTGGTCCAGTGGCTCCAAAAGCAGAACGAGAAATAGCACTACAAAAATAGAAGTCATGTGTAAATAAGTGTTCAGAATCTGTGTCACGTTTAGCCAACAAAACGAATAGTCCCAGGAGTATTTCTAAAACTCTCACTTGAACTCATCTTTTTAGCATATTTGTATAAGTGAATCAAAACTAAACCCAAACATGAGCAAACGCCAACCTTGACATGTTGTAGCTGCAGCACCAGGTCATCCAGCTGGTGTCTTTTGTCTTCAATTTCTGCTTGTCGTTTTCGCTTTTCCTGTAAAGAAAGGACGGAAACATACAATTACATTTGGTAATACTTTCTTCATCTTTTCTTCATCATCTGCAAATTTTGATGAAACATTCCAGGCATTAATGCAGTTATGTCATTTTGGATTCTATACAAATATCCTGTAATATAATAATGGCAAACCAAGCTTGTAAATGCAATATTTCATGTCATATGCAGAGATACCAAATTGAAATAAGGAGGAAAATACACAGCTGCATCCTACGATTTCTGGAAAAAACACAATGTGCACTTAGCTAATTGTTAAAAAGACTGTATTATATTTTAATTATGAAAACCATGAAGGAACAACAACTGTGATGTCCTATTTTATCCAGTTAACTATATTGTTGGATGAGAAACCAACAATTGGGGCAGTTGTTTCTCTATCATGATGCAAAACAGTAGTGAATGAAGGGACTAGGTGGAGTAGATGGAGCTAACAGTACAAACTGAAATGTGTTCCCCACTTGTGGTTCAACATCTTGTACAAGACCTTTAAACTGGTCCACCCAAAGGACAAAACACAGAGCCACAAACAAAGCAATGTGGTCTACTCCATTCAGTGTAGTGAAGACTGCAGTGAGCGCTACACGGGAGAAACAAAACAATCACTTCACAAGAGGCTGTATCCAACACAGACGGAAGAGCCAGAGTGGGCCTCAGTCTGCTGTACATCTCCACCTAGAAGCCACAGGCCACTCCTTTGAGGACAGTGAGGTACAGATCTTGGCCAGAGAAAAGAACTGGTTTGAGAGGGGAGATAAAAAGGCTATTTTTGGCAAGAAAGAGAATCCTTCCTTGAACAGAAATGGAGGTCTCAGACATCATTTGTCTCCCATTTATAACTTTGTCCTCAAACCTAAATCAAATCAAAACAAACAAAGAAAACAATAGGGCAGCAGGTCATGTCCAGAGGTGTGAAAACACCATTATGGCCCTGAATGGTTCTGCTAACCAGACCCCACACTTCACTCCCACTGCATATTTAATAGGCTTACCTAACTAATAGAAACTGTATACAAGTAGGTGTAGTAATCTTAGAGTAATTTCATTGTAGTGAGCTCCTTCCTTCAGACAGATATAGGCAGTGTCCACCAGCACCTGACCAGAACTGAAGAAACAGCTTGGATGAGCTGTGAAATGTATTCGACCAAATAAACTTTTGTCCAGCTGACAAAATTGAATATCTCCTTTTCCCAAGACTTTTAAAGGCACACACAAAGATGCCTATGGAAAAATTGCTATATTAAACATGTATTTATTTTAATTGATTGAATATTGATAGTCCTTAGAGCTGTTTATGTTACTTAGGATAAGACAAATCCAGACATAATTTGTAGAGGCAGAATGATCTGAATAAATTATATATTTATTATTTGTATTATTTGTTTATGCTTATCAATAAATGACTGATAAATAGCTAGAGAGAAAGATATGTATGAGATAGGCTGAGTGGGTGAGTGAAGGAGGGAAGCAGATTATTAAAAGTGTCATAGGTCAGGGTTTATCAGTCCATTGAAGGGGCTATGGGTACACAGACTATCTCCAGAACACCATCTGGGCCCTGAACCTTCAAGACCAAACTCGGGGTGAAACGGAGGTGACGAGACAGCCCCTAATAGCGTTACAAGGAGATGACTGATGATGAGACAAGGCATTTTGAAGGATGGCGAGGCTCGAAATGAAAAGCATTCGTGAGTGAAGAACCAGGCAGTTATCTTTGACAGAATGCCTGAGAATGCAAACACAACAGTGGAGCTCAGAACTGAGGTTAAGGCCATGAGATAGTGGAATGCTTTTCTCACCGGGATATGTGGGACGTTTCCTGCTGGCTAAATTTAACCTCAGAGAAAGGAAAAACCTAGAAATGACCTAGTAAATAGAGTAATGTTGAAAGACACTGTTGTAAAGACAAAGATAAAAAAAAGTTGGTTTGAAAGTTAGTAAGAGTAATATGGTAATAATAATAGTAGCACTGTGTTACAAGTGGGTAAAGTAGCCACAGTTATACTCAAGCAAAAGTATGGTGGTGACTACTGTTCCCAAAGAAAAAAAAAAAACAAGAGATTTGTCAAGTAGTAAAAATGTATTTGGGGAAATGTCCACTAAAGTACGACTAACCAATCTGGACATCTGATGTATACATTTAACTTTATGTGACATAAAGCCACACTTTACAACGTTTCTGGTGGGGGTTGCCTCAGTGGAGATGCTCTTGAATTTCTGAAGTTATCTTTTTCAACAGGGTCACCTCGCTACAGGTCTGACCTGTAACTTGACCTGCTCCGTCACCTGCTTGTATCCACAGAGATAAAAATAAGCTAAATGTCATACTGTTGAAAATTTTAGGGACAGTAATAAATAGGTAGTGGCCCTTTCACCAGAAAAGTTACATAGTGGACCTTTAAATAATCCACAAAATCTGGTATTTTCAAGGGAAAAACTAAATCTGAAAGAGCAGTGCAAGAAACACAAACGTTCAAATCATTTAATCTCATCAACATAAATTTGGATTTATGGATTTACTCACAGAGGATTTACTCACGGTGGAAAATGTCTGAATCTGCATATTAAAGCCATAAACTAAAATTTGTTCTTACAGTTTTCTTAATCTTAAATTTACTCAGAAAACAATTACACTGCAAAAAGCTTGTCCAAAATTTAAGATAAAAACACTTAAATCTACCAGTAAATGACTTAAAAGTAGTGAAATTATCTGTCCGTGCAGCAAGATAATTTTACTTTGACATGTTCTCTTAAAATAAACTACCTCTACACGAGAATTAAGCAGTTTCTGAACTAGTAAGAAGATAATAAATCTAGAAACAAGATGTATAACCTGATAGAAGTTTTAAAATCTTCACCAGATCAGAGAAATGTCCAGTGTAGATAAGAGAAAACTGACTCCAACAGACTTTATCAGCCCCAGCAGCAGAAGAGCATGTTGGCAATCTGTTAGCAGGCTGTGAAAACATCTGATCCAAATGTGCCCTCAGCTCTGTGTTCTCCCGGCTGCACATTGAGTTCACGCTCAGCAGCCGCAGCCGTCTTTCCCAGGGACAGTGAAGTACACATGGGTACATGGGCACCAGATGCCAGGGACTGTTACTGCGGCCTGGGAAGTGTAAGAGCAAAGTCCAGGCTGCAAATAAAACGGGATTGAAGCTGTTTGACTCGACACACGGATTAATTTTTACGGTCTTAAAATTTAAAAAAACAAACGTGATTTATTTTAAATGATTCGGAGTGATTCAAACTTTCCTAATGTATATCTGGCTTCCTCATTATTCACCAAGATGAGTTTATAAGCACTTTCAGAGGCCAGAGAGGAGATTTGCAGTCACGGTAATGCACTCTTAAAGGTCCCATGGCATGAAATGTTCACTTTCTGAGGTTTTTGAACGTTAATGTGAGCTCCCCTACCCTGTTTAGGCCCCCCCCCCCCATGGTTAAAAGTTGTGAAATGTCTAAACTGAGCATTTGCGATCTTTTCTGCGTTACAAAAAATCGGAGCTCAAACGGGCGAGTTTGAATAAGGCACCTTATTGACCTCAGATCGAAAAAAGAAATGCAAATGCAGTTCCACCCCCGTCTGTCTGTACTCAGCGTCTCAGTAAATCACGCCCAGAGAGTTTGGACTGCGAATGCGCTAGGCAATGCGAAATGCGTTTTTTTATTTGCCTGGAGGCACGTCCAAGTGTTTCTAGGCTCGGAAGTCCTTTATCTGAGCCTCTGGACCTTTGAACAGTCGTGGTTTAATTTTATTTTATGTGGAAATGTGTTTATTTTTCAATGGAACGCTTCAAATCTCTCCCCCGTGCAAAAACAAGGAAATGGATCAGCTGTGGGCTCTGAGCTCTGAGCGGAGAGTTTGGCCACGCCCCCACCCTCTACTATTGGCCATCTCTTTTCTCCTCATTTGCATTCAAGCAACAACGCCCAGAATAAAGAGTTTGAGAGAGAGATTTATGACTCTTTCTCATCTTATCTCTGTTTCTCATGCACTGAGTGTTGATTTTGAAGAAGGATTCATTTACAGTATTAGGGAACCATTAAGGAGCCATATAAAAGCATCAAGAAGTACCATGTCATGGGATCTTTAACAACTACCATGCTCCTCATGCTCAGAGAATTAAACACTATATATTTAGATGCAGACAGCATACAGCAGTCTCATTTCTACCTCTCTTTACAATTCAATACAATTAATCAGTACTGGGGGAAAACACATTTTGCTCAACTACATGGAAAGAATTGGGTATGATTAGTTTGTTAGAATGTAGATGCACTTTAAAAATTGCAGACTTAAAAAAATGCATGAGTTAAACTGACTTGAACTCAATACATACTTGTATATCTTTGGAAAACCACTCTAGAAATGAATGTAAAATTGTCAATAACAAGTCGATGACAGCTAGAACTTTTCTGTTCTAGCTGTCGTTGAGGGCAGACGTGTTTCTTTTTCCTCCCTTATCAGCTGCCTGCTCTATGTCTGCGTGCCTCTCTTGTCTTCGTCTAAGTTCCTCCTGTTGGAGTAGATTTTCGAAATAATATTTTATGGAATTGATAAGCTGGTCCCTCAACGCAAATTGGCACGCACGAAGAAATGTGGATTTGGGAGAGCCAACTTTTCAGACTTTTCCGGACGGAACCTCACTTATTGGATTTTTGATGGCTGGACCTCTGATTGGCCTGGGGATGTTTCTGGCTGTCTCAACTGTCCCTGCTTGGCCAGAGGGAAACGAAATTTCGATTCACTATCGTGTAGTTGTGTACATATGGTTTTTCGACAATAAAGCTAACTATGAACTATGAACCAAATAAGTCAAGAAATCTTAGGAAAAATTCAGTATGTGAGATGATTGTCCGTGTAAATTTACATTTGAATACATAATGTGCAATAACAATCTTGAGGGAAAAAGGTAAAACAAGTAGATGAAAGCCTATATGAGGATTGCTCTGCTGCCCACTATTAAAAAGTACAGAGCATTTAAGTCAATAATATAAAGGCTTGATACAAAAGCCAGCTATTATTACAATGATCTCTAACTAAAACAGATAGCAATGATAACTCAACAGCTAATTCACTTTTGGATAATTGATACAAATGAATTCAACAGCAGAGGTCTCACTATAAGCTAAATCATGTAATATTCAAGTCTATTCAAGTCTATCCAAGTCCTCTGCATATCTCTATTTGAGATGGGGACCAGTTAACAGTCATAATAAATAGCATCTTATCATGTCATCATACCGACCTCCCTTCAAATTTTTTAGTTATGAAGCACCAAAGATAGAAAGACATTGGAAACAGTAGTTAATTTGTTACCAGGACTAACAGCTAAACTAAACTGTTACTTTAATCCCTCTAAGATTGAATGGCCGCACCTGTTGTATAAGCAATAAGATACAGTGGTCCCTTGCTCTATCGCGGTTCACTGTTCGCGGCCTCGCTGTTTCGCTGATTTTTTTTTTTTTTCAAATTTTTTTTTTTTTCAATTTTTTTTTATAGTGTAACATTTTTTTTTATAGTGTCACATTGTGTTCTGCATCCTGATTGGCTAAGAGACTAGACCAGGACTAAACCTGGATTAAACCAGGTCTAGACCAGAACTAAACCGGGACTAGACCAGGTCTAAACCAGGCTTAAGCCACCACGTGCTGCTCTTTGCTGGTTTCGTGCGGCTGTTTTGTGGCTCGGGCTGAGAGCATCCGGTCCGGGTGTGGCGGTTCTATCTCGTGCTCGCAGCCCCGGTGTATGCACGGCGTCGCGCCGGTCACGTTTCTCTGTCACAGATTTGTCCACGATGAGGGGTGCACGTGTGGAGCTTCTCCAAGGGGTTGGTGCGCGTCGCATCGCATCCAGGGACGTGGCGGTGCTCCTCGTGCGTCCGGCGGGGCTTCCGGGGCCGTGTCTCCCCCAACGCGTCACTATTAATACATTTTGTTGAAAATCTATGAAAGTGTTTAAACGAGAACAAATGTGAGAAAAGGTTAATTCCAGTCTGAGAAAAGCGTATAACGTGTGTGGTGAGGCATTTACAGCCTTAAAACATGTAGAATAATTGTAAAATATAAAGTTGTCCTACTTCGCGGATTTCTCTTATAGCGGGTTATTTCTGGAACCTAACCCCCGCGATAAACGAGGGATTACTGTAATACTAAAATAGTAGTTGAAAATATGCACAAGTGGAAGGTCACTTATTGTGGAATGGAAGCTTTATTTGTCATTGTTATACAACACGATGAGATTGGAAATGGACGGGTCACTTTTTCCCCCTGTCAGGACAAAGACGGACCTTAAAGCAGCCGACATGGTGTGCTAACATCCCAACTCTCTCATCAGCGATAGCAGGACATGAACAGAACAGAAAATGCAGATAGAATCAATACAATAGTCACATACACATACGACAATACAGTGGAACGGTTTGACATGAAGTATCTTTTTGTTTGGAGTACATTACATGAGGGGGTGGGAGGGCAAGAGTGCAGAGAGAATACAGATAAATATTAACAAGTCAGAAGAAACAACAGCAGCAATAAAAGAAAAGAAAAGAAAAGAAAGAAATCAAAATTCATGTTCGTCAGTATGGCCCCTTACAAATTGTTGAGATTTTCTAATGCAGCTATATTCTATCCAATGCAGGTGTACTGTAGACTACACTTCTTTTAACATAATAGTTGTTTTGTATTGTTAAACTGACTTCTAAAGTGCTGATATTTCCATTGTCTCTATACACAAGAGCCAACCTCCTCCTCAGTCAAATATGTTGACATTCTGCCTGAGTGAAGACTCCCCCTCTTCCTCTCTTCGGTCTGTCTTTGGCCCCACTTGGCCTGACGGTCTGGGCTCAGAGAGGCACTTCTGTCATCACCACAGCGACATGTGGCAGCCCCGGCTTTATGAGAAGTGTGGATCAGACAGGCTCTGACAGCACATAGTGAAAATCAGCCTGCTGCTTTTTATCAACTGTAAACACATTCAGATCATATACTATGTCCCTCTTTTATACTCCCTGTACTAGTAACGTCTACAGGTATGGTAGATATTTAAGAGCCTTTAAATTGCTGCAGGCTTTTGCTGGTTGCTATAATTGCCTGAAGCTCTGTTCCAATTTGGCAGGCCTTAGGTAGTCCATGTGTCTTGCTGGGAGATGGAAAATTGATGATATTTTAATTATTGTATAGAGAGATTATGTTAATTTGGAATATCGAGTGTTTCCTAAAGTTGATAAAAATTACATTAAAAGAACAGAATTGTGGTGTAATGCTAGTTTTACTCTTATTTTTTAATGTACATGAGTGTTTGTTTTTTTCCATTCAACTTATGTTAAACTGTTTTGGATAATATATTCAGTGTTCATTTTCACCTCTTCCATTACTTCTTGGATAATCTAACAGGTAATTTAACAAAGTCAGCAAATACTGTACATAAGCACCTTTGCAGAAGTATAAATCTGCAGAGGTGGCAGAGGTTGAGGTGACCTGCTGTAGAAGAGTAACAGATCAGTAAATTGTGCACATGCCAACACGCCCAGTCTACTAAGGCCACACAGGAGATCAGCTTCCACTTTACTGCTACAACGATGCAGATATTTCCAGGAGAGAATACCATAAAAACAGCTACAGGAAAGTAATGAATTGCCTTCAGGACCAGATATTACTGTGCTGTAATATTAATATTTTATCTTGTTAAATGTTTTATCAATTCCGGAGTGGTGTTACTGAACCCTCGTCTGATTGTGAACACGAGTAGCACGCCCCTGAATGCCTGTCATGCCTCAGTCCTGCATCAGAGCAGGTGGTGGACACGGAGGTTAACTACTAGCACACACACAAACACAGACACACACAGTAAATCGTTAAATATTTGTCACAATTTGAGTCAACAAAAAGAACAACTGTTACGCAAGTGCAGACGACCTGGTGATTCATTGATTTATCTGTAACTGGCAACTGTTTTTAAAGATCCCATGACATGGTACTTCTTGATGCTTTTATATGGTGCCTTAATGGTTCCCTAATACTGTAAATGAATCTTTCTTCAAAATCAACACTCAGTGCATGAGAAACAGAGATAAGCTGAGAAAGAGTAATTTTTCTCACTCTGAACACTCCATAATGGGCGTTGTTGCTTGAATGCAAATGAGGAGAAAAGAGCTGGCCAATAGTAGAGGGTGGGGGCGTGGCCAAACGCTCCGCTCTCGCTCTGAGCCTCAGCTGATCCATTTCCTTGTTTTTGCACGGGGGGAGAGATTTGAAGCGTTCCATTGAAAAATAAACACATTTCCACATAAAATAAAATTAAACCACTGCTGTTCAAAGGTCCAGAGGCTCAGATAAAGGACTTCCGAGCCTAGAAACACTCGGACGTGCCTCCAGGCAAATAAAAAAACGCATTTTGCATTGACTAGCGCAATCGCAGTCCAAACTCTCTGGGCGTGATTTACAGAGACGCTGAGTAGAGACAGACGGGGGTGGAACTGCATTTGCATTTCTTTTTTCGATCTGACGTCAATAAGGTGCCTTGTTCAAAATCGCCCGTTTGAGCTCCGATTTTTTGTAATGCAGAAAAGGATAGCAAATGCTCAGTTTAGACATTTCGCAACTTTTAACCATGGGGGGGGCTAAACAGGGTAGGGGAGCTCACATTAACGTTCAAAAACCTCAGAAAGTGAAAATTTCATGCCATGGGACCTTTAAAGAAAAATCCAAAGTACTGTAATTACGTATTCCCACACAACATTCTAGGAACATTTAAATGACAGCCATAAACACCTGTCTGCAAGGCTAAGTTAGGTGCATTAGTTTTATCTTTGAGCTCAGGTCCACTCCACATGCCACAGTGTCCTGTCTGACAGCTGCCGCTAATTTTGGACTCCGTGTAAAGCTCTGGCATGTCCCTACCCCCTGCTCTGGACAGGACACACCCCTGCACCCCCTCCTGTGGCAGAACATTCTCTCAGCCAAATTTGCAAACTTTTTAGCCATCTCATGCCAAGTCCAAAAAACAAGGTCAAATCAACACACAACAGCAATGAAAACTTATACAAAATTAAGGAATGTTATAAAATATCTCATACAACACCCATGTCCGTTGATTTGATGGAAACACATTCAAATCTATTTAATAAACTGATTACATTTATAATATGATTTAATATGAACTAACATGAATTGCAAAAATATCACAGATTTCTGTCAAACCAATGAGCAAAGCACTAAAAGAAGTTTGACTTCTTCTGAATGACAGACGACCAGTGAGAAATAAACAAGTCTGAGTTTGGCCTGAGATGCAGCGGAGGAGATTGTGACCAGACTGTGATCTTCTATTCAGCGAGAACCAGTGCCAGGCTAACTGGAGACACTACTTTCAAATATTTGTGTATATTTATAGACATCTATTAGTGAAAAAAGTTGTTCACAGTGGCTGTTGCTAAAGCATGTGGTGGCAGGATGGCTGAGTGGCTAGCACTCTAACCTCACAGCAAGAACATTCTGGATGAGACTCCTGGGCCTATCTGTGAAGTGGGTGCATGTTTCTCACTGTTTGGGTGGGTTCCCAATCAATCTGAAACATGCACAATATGTAAAATCCTCCAACTAAGGAAGTCCTGACCAAGATCAAGATCTGAACATGGGTCTCCAGACACGGCACTGCAATGTCCACTGCTCCTGACAGCAATGAGTCAAATGTAGAAGACAGATTTCACTACAAGGACAATAAAAAGTAAGAATTTCATTGTACAGGGAAATGTGTTTCTTTACTGTGCATATGACAATAAAAGCTTTGAATCTCTTTGAATCTTTGAGTAAAAGCTAGCAATTAGTGGATTTCCAAATTATTTCCCAAGTATTAGTTGTTGCAAGATTTAATTGCTAAATATTCTTATACATTTTTCTGCATTTGCTTTAATCATGTTGTTAAAATTGATTTAAGAGGAGCATAATACATCCCACGAACACAATGTGCTAGTTCAAGTGGAAACCCTTTAGAATGAAGTAACCGCACTGATTGAAGAGAAGAGCACTTTGCGATACTTGTGCTCCTCGAGGCTCGCCAATAAGTCGGAGTGGCAGAATGTAACAACTGCTGCAACTGGATGCAGTTGTCCCAGCCCCCACACGCTATTTACTGCTAACCCAGACCATTAGCCTGGCCCTCACTCGCAAATCAGCATGTCAAGGTCTATAGCTCCACCCCCCCCCCCCTCACCACCCAAGACACTTCCCCCTGTTAGTCCTCCTTAAGTGGATCCAGATCAACACCAAAGCCCCCCGAACGCACCGGAGTTTACAGATTACCACTGTGAGCCCAACCAAAGGAAGTCCATCTACTGACAGCCCCCACAGCCCATAGTTTCATATCCCCCTTGCGGGATGGGGGGATGCATTGGCTGGTCCAAAAGTATTTGAGAGGAAAGGAAGGGAAAGGATGAACATAGGTAAAAGTGACTGAACGTAAAAATCTGGTGAGAAAAAATAAATCTGAATATCTAATATCAAATATTGTGAGCATAAAGATTCTGTCACTTGTACATTTACTCATAGTAGTTAAAATCACCAAAACTGTTTACTCAAATAGTAGAGTAGTTCAATAAAGAAATAGTTCAAGTATGTGTATGCTGCTAGAAAAGTACGCTGGAAAGTCTTAATTTAAGTTAATTTATTTAAAGAGTTACTAAGTTAATGTAACTGAGTAAATGTAATTGCGTACTTCTGGTTTTACGGATTATCTAACTTTCTGTTGGTTAAATCAACAGTTTTGTGAAGCCCTGTGAGGCTGCTGCTGAGATTTTGAGCTCTACAAAAATAAACTCAATTGAACTTGACAAATACTTAAAATACTTTCCAGTCTTCCCCTAGAAAAGAAAAACAGAAAAAATTGGCACAGTGACCCAAGAGCCAACTGAACTTCCAAACTGCATATAGGCACTTATGGGGGCCCCAAGAACACAATGCAACTACCGTAATTTCTAGACTACTGAGCGCCCCAGAATATAAGCCACATCAAATAAATTTTAAAAGAAAAAAAATTTACATATTAGGCTGCATTTATCAAATAATCTGTCTGTATACAGCTCTGGAAATAAATAAGAGAAATCAGCATCTCTACATGTATTACAGCCATTCCATTCCAGCATCTGTTGAATTCCAACACAAACACAAAGCTGAGCTACTTCAGTTCTTACACCAGGAGTGGAATAAAGTCACCCAAGAACAATGTGAAAGACTTGTGGAGAGCATGCCAAGACGCATGAAAGCTGTGATTCAAAATAAGGGTTATTGTACCAAATATTGATTTCTGAACTCTTGTGTAAACATTAGTATTATGTTGTTTTAAAATGAATTTGATCTTGTTTCTTTGCATTGTTTGAGGTCTGAAAACATGTATCTTTTTTGTTATTTTGTCATTTTCTGCAAATAATGCTCTAAACGATAATATTTTTATTTGGAATTTGGGGTAAATGTTATCAGTAGTTTATAGACTCAAACAAAAATGTTCCTTTTGCCCAAACACATACCTATAAGTAGTAAAATCAGAAAAACTGATAATTTTGCAGTGGTCTTTTATTTTGTTCCAGAACTGTATATGCCGCATTATTGTATAAGACATGGTTCTAAGTGTGAAGAAAAAAGTAGGGGCTTATAGTCCAGAAATTACGGTATGCAGCAAGATCTATGGTATCTATTGTAGATAAACTATGAATCTGTTTAAATAAGATGAATGCATTCAAAACAACCACAGTAGCACAGCACAAAAAACATGCAAAGACAGTTTTGACAATTTGATCAGAACAAGCAATATAACGTTTTGCTTTTGTCAGAGTGGTCCACAGCCCACCAGAAGAGTAACTGCAATATTTGAAGTACCATAATTCCCTCCACAACAAACCATCCTGTCTTATTCATAAACCATTCATAAACCTGCTAACCCTGCCGTTTAGATTTGTACGATCATATTATGAAAAGTGATTCTGGTATTAGTTTGTCAGTTCAGTTTTTTTCTTTCAATTCTTCTGACCATGTTTAAAATATGAACTTTGAACAGAATCCTAATACTAAAATACAAATCGCAAATCTAATCGCAATGCTTGTCAGTACACTTAGATCTTTTTCCCAGTGCCATGTTATCCCACGCTCTGTCCTTGTGGACCCCTGTTTGCCCGTGCGAGGGGGCCGAACCATCGTGCAACTAACTGACATCATCTGAGTAAACATGTCAGGGACGCTTCAAGGCCATCAGCAGTGGTACATTCAAACACACACGCTCTTATGCATTTCCTCTTGCTGCTTGTGGTTGGGAGGCCGCACGAGTAACAGCTAATTACGAAGATGATGTTTTAACGGTGGAACACACACTGAGAGGGATTGGGGGAACCCTATAATTGTGTAATTACATGTTAATAAGTCAGCGATTACAGGTCAGGGCTTAAGCGCATGACATCACAGCTAATGCGGCCAATTAGAGAAAGGCATCGCCCGAAGCAAACTTTAATGGTGGAACTGCGGGACAGTTGAGTAATCACTTCTTGGCCTGAGGAACTGGAAAAAGTGTCTTCCTTTGTTGGTGAGTGATTCATGATCGGAGTAAACTTGCTGTGGAAGTAAAATTTTCAGTTTTGTTTTGAGTAATCTTAATTCCCACCATTCCACCAACTATGGAATCACACCTAACATGATTTGGTTATTTAGTCTGGATGTATACTTGGGCTGCATCCCATTACTTTGTTTTACCCCTTTTTCTATGTCTTTGTCTTGCCCCTCGATAACGATCTGAGCCAGCTAGGGGTACGAATGTTTCCCTAAGAAATGGGACGCCACTCGATTGCGGTTTGCGTCATCATCCCTTACCTCTACTTGGTTGCTACGTCTACAGAGGCGACAACAATTGACGCAAACAAACGTAAACAAATGTCAAGGATTATCGGGTACCTCAGCTCGACAAAAAAAAAAAAAAGCTTGTTTATACATGAAAGTTTGATGAAAACGATAACGTCGGCTAAACAGACATCACTACAATTAAAACCACAACAACAGCTCACTAAAAGTAACGTAGAACATAAGCGCCATAATTGTAAACCATGCTAAACTGTTAATCGATAATTACAACTGCTGAAAATACATTTATGAGACTCCTTGGCTGGTCAATGTGACGCTGCCATCCTGATCCCAAAACCTGCCTAAGCTTGTAGGCGTACCCCTTCGTTCCAAGTCTGGTCGAGAGCTTACTTTGCTTCAAGGGGTATGGAGCCCTCGGTCGTGGCCGGAGCCCTTGATCAAAATTAGAATCGGGACACCCCTTGCGCACACATGAACGCGCAAAACCAAGGGGTAGGGGTAAGATGAAGGGGTAAGACAGAGAAATGGGACACAGCCTTAGTTTGGGCCTGTCCTGGTCCTGTTTAGTCTTGGTCTTGCCCATGTTTAGTTCCAGGTTAGTCCAAGTTTTGATGTGGTCTAAGTACAAAAACAATAATTACTATATTATGACAGGCCTAAGTAAACTATATGGACTTAAAGTGTAAAAGGGTAAAGTCATACAGGTAAAGATGGCACTTCCTACTCTGTTTCCAGATTTGGAAAATATCAACAAATCTAAACAGCAAAACAACAACACAACAATTTCTTGGGGGTAAGTTCTTTTTATTTTTTTTAAGCATACATGCATTTGGACAAGAAAGTTAGAGCTGCAAAATGTGCATTCTACTTGGAGGTGAAAGGAATCACTTGCTGTGAGCTCTTTCTTTTCTGTCACTGTTCAAAGATGTCTTAATTACCCACTTTAAACCCTAACTGTTGCTACATAAAGTATATATTTGCAAGATGACAATTTTATTTTAAAGGCTGCCACAAAAAGCCGTTCTGAATCGCACTTAATCAATGAGGACGCTTATAAAATGGACCTAAAACTGCCTCTATTTCAAACTGCACTTCTGGTCAGTATAATCCCTGGCACAGATAGAAAAAAAAAAGATGTGATATATTGATCCCAGCTGCTGGATAAAGGGGTGGCTCAGATCTGGAGACTTGGCACTGACTTTTGAGGAAGTGTCCAATTTGGCAGAAGATGTGGACATTGATTGGAGTATTGATAGAAGCAGACACTCTGTAATGACAGTAGAAGCACTGCCTGATTAGACTCGATCAAATGTATGATGTGGATTCTTTTAATGTACTAAACCCTACTAGTACTTCAGGCAGTTGGAAAAGCAGCCTGCCCAGACTGCAGATGGACTATAGATCAGTTATTACATCTTTTATTATCTTATTTATCTTATTATCTTACTATTTTTTTAATAACAATCTTTTTTTGTTCGTCTTACATGTTATTGTAAACAAATACAATGGCCTCCAGTGTTTCATTCCCGAACATACTGGATGTTACAGACTTTGCCATTGCCACTTAATACAAAAATAGACCAATTTCTTGGTCTAAAGACTGAACTCTGCTCCAAGCCACATGCTTTTACTGACAGATGATTGGCTAGAGATTCAGGATTTAAAAAACCCAAGCTCAAATTTCATTCATAGCATTGCTCTACTGTAACATGTTGTTCGAATTAGCAACTGTAACTTTGCCTACCAGTTATTGTACATAATAATAGTTGTTATAAAATGCTACATCATTTCTTATGAGTTCCAGTCATCTGGATTATCTCAGGATCTTGTGGAGGCTATAGACTTTGGTGTAACAGACTAAACTACATACCTTTTTTTTTTTTTAAGTATACCATACAACTGTCTATAGGACAAAAAGACAACATTGTAAATAAGAATTTGTTATTAAGGTCCACCTGGTAAATATGTGGGTGATTCTCCAACTACAGTCAAATTTGGTCATGATATTTTTCAGAAAATACAACACATTTTTAGAAATATTTTGATCACACTTCATCACAATGTGTAGATGGTTATAATCAGTGGTTGTAAATTACATAAATATTACATAAATAATAAAAAACAATAACAATAAATAAAGTGATGGAAATTAGCATTTCTTTTAGAAATGCTAAAAGAAGGTGTTCTTTTTTATGAAAAAAAAATACTAATATATCTTTCAAGCACATGATATTTTTTCATTAAAGGAAGGAATTTCTGTGCCATTTGTCAATGAAGTTACTGTTGAATCAAATTTAATTTCAGTCTTATGAGGGACTGAGAGTCCAAAACCTGGCCAAGGGACAAAGGACTTATAGCAAAAACACTTTATATAAAACTATATTTTATATAATAAAAATACAAATTTATCTATCATTTTTTTGTAAGTTCATCTTTGTGTCTAGTAAGTGCAGCATGAATAAAAAATGACAAACGTGTTTTTGTTTTTCTTATTTCTGCCTGGGACACAAATTCTTTGATAGTTGGAGAATCACCCATATACACAACATACAATTAAGCATTTAGCCAGGATGCTCTGAATCCTACTACTATAGTGCACTCTCTACGTAGTTCCCAAGTCGGTTATCATAAAACATCTGAAATCTCCATAATACCAACAAACTAGTGATTGCCATGTCAAGCGCTCTTTTAACTTGATGGATGCAGAGACCTCAACCTCAAAGCCTTGGTCAAAACCTATTAATTAATACACAGCCTCACCACATCCTATACATTTAACTTACCCCGCACACTTAGCCCAAATAGCTGTCTTCCTTCCATTTACTTGCAATGGGATATCAGCCCAAAAACAACACACTGAGAGAGCATTTTATCTGGCCTGTGAGACATTTTTGGAATCTTTTTGCTGTTGTACTGTTTACTCTGGATCCACTGAAGTGCCCGTCCATGCGTGTGTCTTCTCGGCACTCAGCTGACTCAGATACATATCAGGATACTGCGGGGTAATAGTGAAACTAATCTGTTTAAGTAGTCAGAGAGGCCGGGCAGTTTGTCTTGTTCATCCTAAGTGCACTGTTTAGGCTGGACTGTGAGTAAAGTGGGTCGGACGATTTATTTTTATTTGACATTACATCTCATTGACTGTGCTAGAATGTGATATTGCTTTTAATATGCTTTGATAGTGTACGGAAACATCAGTGTGTTTGTTTTGTAGTTGGATGTTACAATATTTTTGAATTAATCATATGTATAATTTCTCAGGATACACAATCTATTCTAAGGAAATATACATTTTGGTACCTTCACTTTTTTCATATTGTACTGGTATACTTTTAAATAGTGTCCAACCCTAGACTTAAACTAATTATTACTGTATACCACATACGGTGCACAGATTTTTAGTGTTTTTTTTTCCCTGTTCAAGTCCTGGGTTACTTTGATTAGCCCTGGATTACTCCTGGTTTAGACTTGAGTCAGTTCTTGTGCTGATTCAGTAATTGAGACTTGTTTTAGACTGGCTAAAATTTGTGAAAATGTTCATAAAATAATTCAAATAGTTAATAGCTAATAGGTTTGGCTTTCTGGGGAGAAAATCTGTGTGCACAATTATTGGGCAACTATTAATGTTATATGTTATAATGTTATATTATTACGCAACTAAATTAAAAATTATTACTAACTAAAATGTACATTTTCCATTCTCACTTGTTTATTTTCCTCTGTCAGAATAGTAAACCACTGTTAGCACGTTTCTTGCAACACTGTTGACTATTTGCAACAAAATGTTTGATGGTTCTGTGATTACACCCCAATATCTTTGCCATTTTAACAGTGCTGCATCCCTCTGAAAGACTTTTCAGTGTCAATTAAATCTCCATTTTGCCTGAAGAGAAGAAGTTGCCCAATAATTCTGACCATCTTGATATAGGGCAGGGGTCTTCAACCTTTTTCAGGCCAGGGACCCCCAAACAGATGGCGAACTGGGCCAGGGACCCCCTACTATATATACGGCATAGAATTGTGTTTTATATTAAATTGAGCTTAGTGTCATGTATAAACATTGCTACTCTGTTATGGTACATCCAATACAAGGAAATAATACACAGGTCAATACTGTAATTTCATGTTTTTTATTTTAAAGATGGGCCAGATAGGCCCTACGGGGTGGATGTGCTATTGCAATTTTTAAATACAACTTGCACATAACACAAGCCTATTAAGATCATTCACTGATTCAACCAAAAAACAAGTGCAAGGGAGAGAGTGGCTGTGCTTCTGGTTGATATGAGTGATCCGGTGCCTAGCTACCATATGTTGCTGAATGCATGCATAGCATGATGCGTTTGCCTTTATTTCTCCATTCGCCATGTACGCATTAATGTGCATTTTAAGACATCAAAGAGGGTGGAGGGACAAGGGAGAAATTGATTGGGGAAAAATTAAAAAATATATTGTTTTTAAAAATATTAAAATATAAAATTATATTATTTTAAAGTGAAATCAAAAGATTTCGCGACCCCCCTGCAGTACCTCCGCGACCCCCCTAGGGGTCGTGACCCCCCTGTTGAAGACCTCTGATATAGGGTATTGATCTCCTTAGGCCACACCCTCCCTCGTTTGACAAATACACATGACCTGATCTGCTTAAATCCAATGAGAATTCAAATTTATACAGCTTTAAGTTGTAGAATATGCATAAAAATCAAGATATGGTCAAAATACCCACTACACACACAGTCATTTTGTGGACAATTATTAGGCAAGTGGATATTTTGACTATATCATGATTTTTATGTTGCCTGGAAATCCAGATGGATATCTCTCTATATTTGTCATACAGATCCATATCAGTGATGAGTCTGGATTTTTCCAGGCAATTTTTTATGCATATTCTCCAACTCCAAGCTTTATAAACTTGAATTCTTAAATACAACTTGCCCAATAATTATGTACACAGTGTGCAAGTCAAAGAGTGTGGATTTATGGGGGCAGTATGTAACTTTTTATTTTATTTATTTATTTATGTATTTATTTAGTTTATTTAAAAGACAGGGGCAGTGCACAGTATACATTAACCTTAACAGGGAGGGATGCATTGTGCAAGGTTGTAGCACTAGAGCTAATTTCCACCTGTGCATGTTTTTTAGGTGTTCCACAGTTTGACATTAAACAGCTCTACCTTACATTTATTCAGTGACAGGTGGTTTTATAGCTCAAAAATAAAGAGAAAAACAGTCATTCTGTCTGTGATTGTGGTTGGCTCTCCACACATCTGACCTGTAACGTGGTCTGGTTTGGTCTCTGTGAAGAACGATAGGTTTGATACTATGAAACATTCCAGACAAAGTAACAACATCTCCATGAAGAAAAGTATTTGACAGATCCTCCACCAAAAAGTTACACAATGCACCTTTAAGAAAACTGAATGAGTGCAATATCAAATCTTCCGTATGACAATAATCCGGGGTTTGCGGTATTCCGATTCTAAAAACATACATATAAAAAGTGAGTGAAATTTCATCATGTGGTGCCCATTCCGTCCCCCCATGAGAACTTTCCACTCTGTAGCTCCCCTTAAGTGCCTGGTATCACTGCCATTTTTCAACGTGGCCAAAATAGTTTCTCCATCTGCCACTGCTGTTCCCCCACTTGTGTTCAAATGCGTAAGCGCGTACTTGTGTGCACGCATGTGTGTGTGGTATGCTGTGGTTCCTCGCTGGCGCCAAATTTAGTCCAAGGCAGCAAACCCTGGTCTCACTGTTGCACTGGAGTTGCCCCACATGAGCCAAACTAGTTAAACTTTGGTAACACAACTACACCTAAACAGCCTAAATAAAGCATGAAGAATATATTCATAATGAACAAATAGTTTATTAAGAATGATTCAAGTTTAGTAACAACTTTAAGGCATTGTACCTGATTTCTAACATCCTCAAAATGTGAAAAACAGTCCTCACTTTCTAGCATTCTAGCATACTAATTAATTATTCACCGTGATCAGCTTTTAAGTGCTTTTCACGTCTTTCAGAGACCAGAACGGATGATGGTTTTGCCATCATGGTAAAGCTAACAACTAGCATGCTAACCGCATACTTCCTGATTATTGGCCAGTAAAACTCTATTGACCAAAAAGATGCTTATACAATATACAGTGGTACCTCACCTTACGAAATTAATTCGTTCCAGAAGTTGTTTCGTAACGTGAATTTTTCGTAAGTTGAGTAGCTATTTCAATGGGTATTTCAACGGGTCTCGTGCTCGCAGCCCTGCGCCGGGTCACATGTGTCAGCGCGCACGCTTCTCCGCCCTCCCCCTTCCCCCCACGCTTCACTATTAATACATTTTGTTGAAAATTTATGAAAGTTTGAGTGTTTAAACAGAGACAAATGTGAGAAAAGTTTAAATCCAGTCTGAGAAAAGCGTATAATGTGTGTGGCTGAGCGCGCATCTGAGCGCGCATTATTTGAATTTTTGAGATTTCGCGTTTCGTAACTTGAATTCTTTCGTATCTAGAGACCAAAATTTAACGAGAAGGCGTTTCGTAACTTGGAATTTTCGTTTCTTGGGTCTTTCGTAAGGTGAGGTACCACTGTATCTGTATCTGGGGCAAGACACATTTTGCTTAAATACAATGGGTATAAATAACCATTTGAAGAGTTTAGCCTTCATTAATACCCTGCCTTTACCCTAAATTCTCACCCCAACCCCTTAATTAACCAGTTACTAAACCTGAATCATTTAGCTGTTAATAAGGTATCTGTTGTTAAGTCTTTGTTTATGCTTTCTTAAAGGGATAGTGCGTTTTTTTATGTGAATCAGAATCTGTATGGCTTCCTCTTCAACAGTGTCCTGAGATTAACACTGACTTACCCATGACAGCGTGATCTGGGCCCAGCTCTCCTCCGGTTCCGTAGCTCTTGAACGTAGTTCTGGTAAGTTAGCCAGGACAGTTAATAAAGCTTGTTTTTCTTCTCAAAACATTTGTCCAAAAAGTGATATATTTGCGTATTAGCTGTATTAGCCTGTTCACTTGTAAACATCCGTACCGCATCCGCCGTAAACATCCGCTTACAAGGCTAATAAGCTAATCTGCGCGCAGTGATACGAGTCGAGAGAAAATAACCCCAATGCGAATTAGGCTGCTGAATTTTTAGCGGACAACTGTTTGTGACGCAAATGTATCACTTTTTGGACAAATGTTGTTTTGAGAAGAAAAAACAAGCTTTATTAACTGTCCTGGCTAACTTACCGGAACTACGTTCACGAGCTACGGAACCGGAGCAGAACTGGGTCTAGATCACGCCGTCATGGGTAAGTCAGTGTTAATCTCAGGACACTGTTGAAGGGGAAGCCATACAGATTCACATCAAAAATTCTGCACTATCCCTTTCAGGGTGAATGAAGTGTGTTTAAGAAAAAGATTCCTCCTTCAGCGAAAGCTATCAAAACACAGACCACCGACCGTCAGACAACATCGGAAAAAAAGGTGCACCTAAAAACCTCAAGACAGCTGCGAGAGGAGGAAAAATAGATCCTTTTCTGCTAACTTTCCGATGTTGGTTTATGGTTTGAAAAAAAAATGGAAGCTGCGTGAACAGGGAGCCACGGCAGAAACAGTCGAGTGGCGAGGGTACTTTACAAGCGTTGTACAGAAGTGACTTTGTTCCATGTGACGCCAGCAGGAGGAGGAGGTGGTGATGTCATTAAGCAGGAGGGAGCGCGAGGAGAAGTCCAATTCAATTACAAAGTGTTTGCGATGTGCCACGTTCTCATCAGAAAGCTATTACTGGGTCTAAAATTAGCAGTGAATGGCACCAATGGGTTATTTAAAACTATAATGTACTTTGAAGTATCAGCGCGGTAGTAGTGCTGTTGACTTCAAAGTGACACAAATACTCCAAATCAATTTAGTAAACAACAGTAAATATGAGCATGTTTGAATTTAAGATGAAATGTGTAATAAGGCACTATTACAAAAACCTTGTAGCCTAAATTATTCAAATATGTACTATCAGTTTCCAGAACTCACAGAATGCGTAACTGCATTAATCGTCACATTTAAAGCTGCAGTACGTAACTTTTTTATGAAGCGTCAGCCACTTGCAGGTTTCTACGGAGATGTTTTTGCTTTGGCTAGAATATTCCATGTTAAAACACTGTCTATCTCCAAGTTACAAGTCAGATCTGTGGAGAGGCAATCCCGCTAACAATAGGAATGTTTTGGCATTTTTTTGGCAATAAAAGATCCTCTAATTGAGATAAATGTAAAGTGGATATGCATTATACCAGACTGTACTTCAATAACACAAATAATCTCCATGGAGACAAGCAGGTGGCAGTAGTCCAGTTTAAAATCATCTTAAAATTAGCTAAATCACTTTTTTAAGATTTTGTTTTGGTAGAAACAGTAAAAAGTTCCAAAATTCCCAGTGAATTTTGAGCTCCTGCTGACGTCACAGCACACAGTAGGGATGGGCGATACCAGTTATTTTTGTTTCGATACGATACCAAGTAATACCAGGGTTAGAATCGCGATATCGATACCGATACCGATACTTTCATACATTTTTTAATACTACAGAAAAACACTAACCTGGCTCTAACTAGATACCTTGGCTTCACAAAGTTCCACCAGGGGGCTTAGCTCCACACATTCTAACACCAGATATCTGAAAAAAAATCTTTGATGAAATGAAAATGGCAATGCAGACATCAAATGTGACCACTAGACTTTTGTTTGTGCTGCTTGTATTGCACGTTGTATTTTTATGTATTTGCCTGCCTAGGGACTACGGATGAAAACTAGCTTTGTAGCTAAAATTCTGCATATTTACATTTGTTTTATACTTATGTTCATTAATGTGCATTGTCCCTATCAAATAAATAAATAAATAAAATAAAATAAATAAATCTACTGTAAGTTGGGCACTTGCAGCCTATGAAAAAAGACAACAAATGAAGTATCACTATTCTCACTCTCACATACACTACTCTTAGTCTTCTACATGCTTGATGGTTACCTGGGTACATTCTCCCTCTCTCAAACACCTCGACAACTGACCTCTGTCGTACTGCTGTTGCTGCTGTGCTGGAGGGAGCTGCCTGACTCGCCTCCTGTCGTTGTTTGGTCAGTAGCATTTCATCATGCTGAGGTTTATGATTTATGATAAAGTGTTTATTTAAAATTTGTGGTATTGCCACAATATCGGATCATTTTTGGCACACTGCACTTCGCAACATTGTCGTCCACGGTGTGGAAGTAACTCCACACCACACTTCACTTGCGGTCTCCCATGGCCCCGCGCCGCTTTGACTGAAATCTCACAGCAGTGAGTCTATCGCGGGATGACGTACTACCCCACGTTTGGTGAGAACGCGGAAGGAAAAGTAGTGCCTGACAAGTGGCAATGGTTGAATAATGAACAAAACACATATGAATTTGAACTAAATAAACTGAAAGTTAAGTCAGTAAGAAAACATGACTTGGTATCGATATTTTAATACCAGGATCGATGCATATTAAATACTCCATCAGGATCGATATATCGATACTTTGGTATCGATCCGCCCATCACTAGCACACAGTCAAAGTTGAGCAAACTTGAACTTTGTTTTTTAGTGATGCAACAGCGCTTGGCAGCTGCTACTTGTGCCTGAATATTCAAGTCTATGGAAATGGCATAAATTGACACCTCTGAAGCAAAGTGCGAGGTTCAGTTTGGAGACGTTCTGTTCAGCTAACGAGATGATAAAAATACTTATATTGCACAGGGGAATTTAAAGGTAACAGGTCACTTTTTGTAGGTGGATGCTTGTCTCCACAAATATGTTATTGCTTTGCCTGAAAAGACCCACATTACGGCATTAAACTACATCTACATAGCAAAAAGCAGGAGGGGCCACCGGGGCAAGTCTGAAGTCAGATCTGTGGAGAGGTGTGCTCACAACAACGATGACTGTTTATCGTGGATTTTTTGAGTCATAGAAGAAAAGACATGCAACTGACAAAAAAAGTTGGACTGATAAAGTTTTACGTCTGTTATGGAGCAATTCAGGCCAAACAAGAAGATCTCCATGGGGATAAGCAAGTGGCGGAAAGTTACATAGTGCAGCTTTAATCAGAACAGCAGATAAGATGATAAAAGACAGATTTGCACTTACCGCTAGGGCCTGCAGCCGCTCTTTGTGAAGCTGAGCCTCCTCACACGACATCCTGAGGGGAGAGGAGCGAGGGGACAAGGGGGAGAGAGACAGAGGACACGCCGTGAGACAGATCCAAATAGGACACAGTCAAGACAATATCCAGTCAGGTCAGTAATCCTTATTGTACGGAGTGAATGCAGAGCCTGCTTCACACTGAATGACCATGTGCCTCACTTGGGCTCTCTCTTACCCACTGTGTTCACGGGTCCCACCTCCTGATCCAAGCCCGGCCCCCTCGCAGTCTTTTTTAGGCATGGGACGTGTGGGACAGAACAGCTGGGAGGAGCAGCTGAGAGAGAGAGGATGGACAGAGTGTGCAGCAAAATGAAAAAAGCAGAAATAGGGGAAAGGGGAGGCCGTAGAGGAGTTCGTTACAGGATTTGGAAACAGGTTTTCACTACAGACATTGTAAAGACAAAGCTCCACGGGGAGTATTTAACCTGGATATTTTTAGATTTGATTTATCATTTTTGTAAAGGAAAAGTTGCTGACAAACAGAATACACGCTGCATACTGCAAGTAACTGGTAAAGATCACAATAGCTTGTAACAGATCACAAAAGAATTTAAATTGAAATTTGAGAAAGTGCAATTGGAGAAGGTGCAATTATTAAAGGCTGCAATTATTCTTTTTTTTATATATATATAGAATAGAATGTTCATGAGCTCTGGGTAATGACCGAAAGGACAAGCTCGTGGATACAAGCGGCCGAAATGAGTTTCCTCCGAAGAGTGGCTGGGCGCTCCCTTAGAGATAGGGTGAGGAGCTTAGTTACAAGGGAGGGAGTCGGAGTAGAGCCGCTGCTCCTCCATGTCGAGACGACCCAGCTGAGGTGGCTCGGGCATCTGTTCCCGATGCCTCTTGGACCCCTTCCATGCATGTCCCACTGGGAGGAGGCCCCGGGGAAGACCCAGGACACGCTGGAGGGAATGTGTCTCTCGGCTGGCCTGGGAACGCCTTGGGGTCCCCCCGGACGAGCTGGAGGAAGTGTTCAGGATGAAGGAAGTGTGGGAGTTCCCATACTTTAGATTTTGCCCCCCGACCTAGCCCCAGATAAACGGAAGAAAATGGATGGATGGGTGTTTTCTCCAAAGAACAGAATATTCTCTCTTTGTACAGAAAAATCTTAGTTTAGACTTCAAATTCATGGGTTTCTTATATTAGTTTATCAGTTCATATTTCAGTCTTTTCTCAAACACTCCTGGAGTTGTTGACAATGTGATCTGACAATCTGAACAGAATCCTACTTTTTATACATAAATCACAATTAATATATATATTTTGGACTTTTTACCTCAAAATTGTACAGCCCTCATCTTTATGTAAAAAGATATCAACTTAACTTCAAGCCACAAGCCATAACAAACCATTAGTCTAAAAAAAAGTGATATGACAATAGATTTTTTTGGAAGTTTCATATATTCTATTGATGAATTCCATGTTTTAAGAATGAGTTACCCAGTAGCCCATAACATGTGTTTCCTGGAGTTTGCAAAAGCAGTACACAAATTTTAATTTTTCTAATAATTGGCCTCAACTAAATTGACAATACTGCTACCATTACTCACAACCATTCCAGCAACAATTCAAACCAGCTGCAGAAAGTAAACTGTTTTAGATTCCTTTAATGTATTGTCTGATAAGCAAATCCTCAGCCTCAACACTGGATAGCAACTTTTTATTTTCCCTTCAAAATCTGTGTAAACTTAGCACCGACAAAACCAAAAATCAACATTATTCTCTAACATATGCAGTCATCTCCAGCCAGACTCCCTGTGGCTAACACCTACCACTGCAGCTATGTGCTATCCAAACATGCCCAGTGTGCTACAATGTAAGGCATTTCAACCTGCTGGACCTCAAACTCCCGGAGACCAGGCCTGGATGAAGCTGATACTGATACTTAGGGTCTATTTCTGGGACAGCATTGATCCAGGTGGCTATATTTACTCAACGTAAACAGGACGGAAAAGAAAGGACTTGTGGGGTCAGACCAGGCCACGATGTGTTTATGGGTTGTATCAGACGACACAAGCGGTCATTGATACCTACAACTTCGTATTTTACTGTCAAGCATTTTATTTCAAACTACATTTCATTTTTCATTGTGGTGTATGAGATCTGGCCGCAATATGTATCCTCTTGCAGATGTGAATAGTAAATATTTCAACTTCCTTTCCAAAAAATACCACAAGTGTTACTATTTGGGAACCAGATACTGTCCAAACATATGGAAGCAGTTATTATAAACGTTTATACGACCAACAAAGCATTTAGGTTGTAATGTTTAGCCTACTATATCGCTACAACGTCTTTTGCAATATTTATTTTCCTTCTTGACAAGGCCTTGGTTCATATGTTGGTTTCACGATCAAAAGGATTTCTGTATAGCAGGGCTGCAACCTACGTTTTTAATGGATGACTAATTATTTTATTAAGATTATAAAGAATTACAAGTAAAACAACTGAGAATGCATGTATGAATTTATCAGTTTTTGGAGTGACTGGACAGGTTTCACTTTGGAAAGTTTGGTTTATTAGTACTTCTTTGTGTATAAACTATACTAGGTTTTGGCACTTACTAGTGCTTAATCTGTGCATGATGTTCATTTAGTTTATCATGAATTCCTTTAGCCCTTGTGCCCAGTGGTGTTTATTCCCGTGCCCACATCCCCCGATGTGTCTTCTGAGTGCTTTGCGAATGTTATTGTGGTGTTAAAATATGTACCTTGTAATAATAAAAGATTAAAAAAAAAAATCCTTTAGTCATCCACAGCACTAGTATTTAATAATCAACTATTCTATTATCAGCATTTTTGACACTTAAAGGACACTGACACTGCTGCTTAAATGACACCATTTGAGCTTTATTACGCTACACATTGCGTGTTTTACTGTACTTAAGCTACAGGTATATGGGATGTTTTAGTCTTTGTGTTTATTGTCTTGTTTATCAGATATTTTATGTTCACTGTGGGCCTAGGGAGCGCTGCCATTTCAAATCCTGTGTGTGCAACCTGTACATATAATTTTTGACAATAAAGCTGACTTTGAACTTTTGAACTTTGATTACTTGACATTGTTCACTCCATTGTTATATTGATCTAAAAGGAAAATGGAAATGGGCCATTGGCTTCTGTTCTAAACTGGAGATTGTCTCTTTAAATGGATTAGATTTTCATTCTAGTAATTCTTTTAGTTTTAGTTACAATAGTTGAGAACATACATACAGATTACACATTTTCTCCTGTACATTGTTAATAGTTTTCATCACAAGTCATAGACAAAAGAACAATGCTACTTTTACTACTTATAGGTATGTGTTTGGGCAAAAGGAACATTTTTGTTTGAGTCTATAAACTACTGACAACATTTCCCCCAAATTCCAAATAAAAATATTATCATTTAGAGCATTTATTTGCAGAAAATGACAAATGGTCAAAATAACAAAAAAGATACATGTTTTCAGACCTCAAACAATGCAAAGAAACAAGATCAAATTCATTTTAAAACAACATAACACTAATGTTTACACTTCAAAAATCAATATTTGGTGCAATAACCCTTATTTTTAATCACAGCTTTCATGCGTCTTGGCATGCTCTCCACAAGTCTTTCACATTGTTCTTGGGTGACTTTATTCCACTCCTGGTGCAAGAACTGAAGTAGCTCAGCTTTGTGTTTGTGTTGGAATTCAACAGACGCTGGAATGGAATGGCTGTAATACATGTAGAGATGCTGATTTCAGAAAAAAATGAAATGGTCTCTTATTTTTTTCCAGAGCTGTAGATTACACGTTTTCTCCTCTACATTGTTAATAGTTTTCATCACAATCCAAAAATATGCAATCAAAGTCATAGACAAAAGAACAATGCGTGTATAAATATAGACACTTGTCAATGTCCCTGATGACAAAGCGCTTGCTAGAGTTTGTTAGTCAAAAAAAGTAACTGGACTAATAAATAATGATAAACAGTATACAAAATTACCTCCTTAAAACAGTCTTGTCTAGTAAATCCAGACTAAAATCATCTATAGGATTTGCAGTCTGGTCACCACTACTTCCTCCATGATTCAGACTTGTTTATTTCAGTGACACGGAAGTAAACAAGCCCACTGGTCATTCATTTAGAACAAAAATATGCATTTTTTTCTTTCTTTTTCAACTCAGCCATGTTCGTTTTAATAAAGATAGATTGGGCATTTCTCAGACTGGCTAATCCGCCATCTGCACTCGAAGAGATATAAGCAGTGCCCAGACCATGCGTCATAGTATAGTAAAGGAAAAGTGTGTAGTTTTGGCTGGCGAGTCAGGGGATTTTATACTATCAATGAGTCATGCCTTCTTACTAGAAAAATTAGCTGGTCAGTGCCGTTGACATGAGGCCTATTCACAACTTTTCTCAGCTGAATTTTTGCAGTATAATCAAGAGTAATATAATACTTTGATTGCTGCAAATAAAACTTAAGCACACAACTGCAACTTCACATGACCTACATCAATCTAACTAATGTCCTTACAGTCTTCCCTTACTCCTCAAGGTCTCCTTTTGACCTTGTCCCCACCTGTCCCTCATCTGTATTTCTCTCCTTGTCCTCTGTCCTCCTGCCCTCCTCTCAAGTCTCATTCTCATCCCTCCTTCCAGAAGCACACGTCCATATAAGGAGAAATGGTAGCAGCAGCAGTGGAGGCCAGCTCTTGAGGGAATACACAAGCATGTAACACACACTCTCTCACTCCTCTGTCTGATCCAGCAGCAGTAAAAAGTGTGGCAGAAACAAGTTCAGCTGGAGACCTGCACAGACACACCAGCTGCAACACAAACCCAATAAATAAGATATGACTCCGCCTGCCTGAGCTAGGCTAACAGCTGCAGACTGAAGAACGGAGAGTGAGAGAATTTCATTAAACCACTACGACGAGTTTACTGGCTTATTATTATAAAGTGTGAGCAATACTGAAATATCCATAGATAATATTACAAATATTGTTTATGATTGAGTTTTATACATCTGGGATGACTCCTGCTGAAAGTGATCGAGACCTACAGATTTTTGTGAAGAATCCAGTTGAGAGAAAAGCACATATATATTTTTTGTCCAAAAATGAACAAAGCGCTTCCCTCTGTATGTTTCTCACAAACAAAAAGTCAGTGTTTTTACTAAAATAGGCCAAAGTATGTTTGTCGCAGTCACCATGTTTGCTTTTGTTTACTTGGGAGCTTTGCCTTTGGCTTCTGCCCAAACCATAGCGCTGCTCTGCAACTGGTCCACTCTTCGGCCCACCTGTGGACAGGCCCAACCACACCAGCGGAAGCCTGCCAAGAGGAATTCCGAGAGCCATAATCCATAAGATAGCATTTGGACCTTTCACCTAAAAAGTTACATAGTGCACTTTTACAATAAACCTAACCTACGCACAGTTGGTACAAATCTCATCCCTTTAAATACATTTGGCTGCAAAGTTAGCAGCACTTGCGCAGAAAGCTGCATAATTACACATTAGACTTAACATTTACTCTTTGCAGAGCCAAGGTTGCACTATAAAAACTGCACTATTTCCCTCATCATTTGCTGGCCCTCTGTAAACCTGGCTTTAATGTGGCCGTGTGTACTTTATAGTCCCTGGCCTGTGGTTTCAGTATGCTGTATTAGTGCAGGATTTGGCTCTGCAGCTGTTGGACTCCACAGTTAACCACTGCTAAAAACTTAACACAAGTTTGACCTGGACTGCAGCCAGTTTGTATTCAGACACTTCACAACTGCTTGATGACATATTAAATTATACACTGACTTCATTTAGAATGCGACTTTGGGGCGAGCACTTGTCAAAAGTGGCAGCCAAATGAGAAATGTTCCAACACGTCTGAAAGTATAGTGACAGATCAAAATAACATACAAAAAGGGAGAATGGGAAAAACATAATGGACTAAATAACTATTTCACAGAACATTAGCATTATGATTAGCAAAGGGATTGAGGTGGGGTATTAACTGCTCACACAAAACATCATTAAATAATAAAGCTACCTTTTAGTGTTTTGACAATGCTATATTCAAACGACATGATTAATGAGTTTCATTTTGATTATGGATACTCTAAGTCTTCTCTCTCTTTTCTCCCCTCGTTAACACTGGTACAAATTTTTTGAGTCAATCTGCTTCTGAGATAAAAGTGTTTAAATCTCATTTATATTGATAAAAGTAGCTGAAAATCAATTGATAACTGTGCTGGTTTACATCAAAATCACATCTGTTTATACAATAGATTTAGGCATTTTTGCTTAAAAATAATATATTTTGAAAATATTTAACTTGCACTTCTTTATCCATCAAGAAATAAACAAGAAATATCTTAAGACATCAGGTGCACACAATTTTGAGGCATCTCTCTTGAATCAAAAAAATCAAAAAATATTTTATGTTAAAACTCTAGACATATTAAAATGAATGTATTGGAATGTGCAGACAGGGTTTCAGATAGAACTGGTTGCTTGTAGACACACTGTACCTTCTGACAAACTACAGTTTTTGCCTTATTTTGCATAAATTTCCTATTTTGACCCAATACCTTTGACTAATCTTGGATAGCCAATCAGCACTTCTGATTTACTTTTTCTTTATTAGTGCCCTAAACCAAGAAAAAAATCACTACTGTTGTTCTGGAATCATTTTGCTTGTAGACCAGTGGAATTTACTTCCCCTTCAGAGCGCTATCACATCATAATCAACTTGCATTCCACTATTGAAACTACTGCTCATCGAATCAGGTTTGTCAAGTTGTAGAGTATTGTTTTGTATCCTGTTTTTGTAAATTTATGGAAAATTGCCAAATGAAGCATGGGTGGCGGAGATTTGGATAAGAATGTATTGGTAACAATAAGGAGGGTTCGAATAAGGTCAGGGAGAGATTGCTATAGAATACACAAAATATGGATTACAAAAAACTCTTCAGAGTGAACAACATTATAACACAAAAGTTCTGTCAATTTTGCACAATACCCCGTCTTTAAGACAAGTGCCACTACTATTAAAAGTAATATTAGTATTTTAGAATTGAGCAAATATGAATGCGTATGTGAGCAGGAGGTTGAGGGTTCAATTCCCTGGTCTATTGTCACATAACCTCTATGGGAAATTCTATGTTTACTAGAGTTGAACATCTGTTTTATCACTGAGTTAGCAGGCAATTGTTAACTTTGTTGTTGTAACCCATTTTCTGAAATAAAATGCTCTGTGCTATGTTTTGGGTTGATACTAAAATGGAATAAAAATAGTAGTGGTGGTACTTCTTGATCAAGTATAAGTAAAAATGAGACTGGACTCCTATGGACTACGGATTCAAATCATATACTGTACCTCAAGTACCAAAAGTTACAACCACAAATCTGCATTTCCCCACATCTATTTCAATCAAAACACAAACACGAAATTAAAGTTTCATTTTTCTTCCCCCACTAACCGCCTTCCCCATTAACCTCTCCACTCTCCTTACAGACAACAGCATCATTGTTCCTCGGCACAGCCACGACGACGTGATGACCTCACTGCACAGCTAGCCAGGCTCCACCCCCCTCCATCCACCCCTGCCCAGCGGTAATGGCCTCCAGATGTTGAAGCACTCCACTGCTGGCGAACTAAAACAGTATACAGAGAAAACATGAGCAAATATGGACAAAGTAAGTACAGAAGGGGATTGTTTAATCATGCCAGGGGATAATTCTCCTCTTTCTGACAAAAATCTGTGCGCCTAATTGTTCGGTGCCCTTTGAGAGGCATGAGCTATGGAGTGAGAGTGGGAAGATCAGCCAAGCATTTTTCAGCCAAACTTTGATCTCATTCATATTTCATACATCACAGAAAGAGGTCGAAGTAGGTTTGGGTGTTAGAATGCATGCACACAAAGTAGTCTCCTAGTTTTGAATGTTCTTTTCATTATTTAGACCAGATTTTTTTGTCTTCCACACACAAAAATGTACTTTGCTACTATTTCCTGCTTAAGATAAGATGATTGTCCGACACTGAAATCTGAGTGTTGCAACACAAAGTTCAAGAACAGTAGGAGAAAAGAGATACGCAATCAAATATCAAGATAATGAACTATTAAAATATACTTAAATCTAACACAATAAAAAAAAAAAAAAGAGACCACTGCAAAATTATGATTTTCTCTGATTTTACTACTTATAGGTATGTGTTTGGGCAAAAGGAACATTTTTGTTTGAGTCTATAAACTACTGACAACATTTCCCCCAAATTCCAAATAAAAATATTATCATTTAGAGCTTTTATTTACAGAAAATGACAAATGGTCAAAATAACAAAAAAGATACATGTTTTCAGACCTCAGATAATGCAAAGAAACAAGATTAAATTCATTTTAAAACAATCACGCACCACGCTGCGCAACAGGGGAACTCCCTTCTTGGTGCGTAACTGGGATTCCCCTGGCAGCGTGCTGTGTGCTTCGGCTTTCTTTTTCCACACTGAAAAATAGTTCCCACCCAAAATGACCAAGTCAAGCTCTCCGTGTTGATTTGCACATTTATTTGCACTCGATATGAATGCGCACTACACAGAAAGTAATTGGGAAACGCATCGAGCAAATTAATTCCTTTTGGCCGAAATCTTTCTCTGGCGCCGTTAGACTCCAGTCTAACGCGGAGTAGCTGCAGATACTGCGGCGGTCAGTGCTGACAGACTCAGACAATGGCTGGGTGACCAGGAAAACGCTTTCCACCACTTATTTTAGTCTCTGGACTGTGGGGAGATGCCCAAGTTTGACCTGGGGGTGGCATATCCCTTTAAGAAGAGTTCAGAAATCAATATTTGGTGCAATAACCCTTATTTTTAATCACTGCTTTCATGCGTCTTGGCATGCTCTCCACAAGTCTTTCACATTGATCTTGGGTGACTTTATTCCACTCCTGGTGCAAGAACTGAAGTAGCTCAGCTTTGTGTTTGTGTTGGAATTCAACAGACACTGGAATAGAATGGCTGTAATACATGGAGAGATGCTGATTTCAGAAAAAAAATGCAGTGGTCTCTTATTTTTTTCCAGAGCTGTATACAACAGGGGGCTATTGCTATCTGATTCTTAGCGATTAGTTGCTATTTTTTTCTGTTGTGGGGAAGCAGTGGCTCAGTGAGTAAAGACATCACCAGCCAGTCCTTCTACATTCTGTTCATATCCAGAAGGGACTGAAATCAGACAACAGAGTATCTCTCAAATGCAAAATTCTCATATCATTCAGAACAAAATATATAACTTCTTTGACCTGAGATAGAGTTTGTTGCTTCAGGTGTTGATTGTGCAAAAATCCATGCTGTTTCTCAGTCCTTTATGTTGTTTTTTCCCCCTTTTTTACGTGTAAGTTGCCAAGTTTGTTTTTGGCGCGAACAGACCATGCGTGGATCTGACTGTTTAATCAGATCCGCCTGTCAGTCACGCCCTCTGGAATCAGGGAGACAGGATACAGCTCCAGATCCACACGTCTTTGTACAGTTTCGTCAAAGCATGTAGTTACCGGTTTGCCTAGTAAATACAGGACTGGTGGTTCATTCCTGCTTTTTCTGCCGCCAGGAAGAGTCAGCTCCTGTGGCTGTAAAAGTAGTAATGGTTGTCACTACTGAGTGTCAGCTAGAATGGAGTAAATTGCCACTGACATTCACATTTAAGCACATTTTTACAAACGTATATCAAAGCCGTGCTACACTCGCAGAATCATCAAGGCCAAAACCACAAGCTGTGAGTCACTCTACACTCTGCTTTCTAGAAATATTTATGAAATAAGAGACCTAAACAAGCCGCTTTCTGCAGTCCGTCATGTTCTAAACAGCGTTTCTCAAAGTGTGGAACATGAACCAATGGTTTATACGAGCTTGTTGTGGTGGTATTTTAGACCCTCTGCAGTTTGAGTGTTTGTTTTATTTAGATCTCTCATTTTCGACCTAGTTTAGTCCCATTTTAGATCTGGTGGTTGTCAGAAGGTTAAACATTTTCTTAGGTGACTCTTGGAGTGAAACATTTGAGAACTTCTAAACTGTCACCAGGGCTCTCAAGTTTTGAGCGGAGTCGTGCGCGAGACTGCGTAATTTCTGAGGAGCGGGGGGGTCGAGTGAACAATTTTTCCTGAGGAGCGTGCGGGAACGAGTGAATTTTTCGCTGAAAACGCGCGGTGCCTGCATTATCTAACCGATTTTCTGGGCACAGAAGCGCTGTGCGCTGCGCTTGAATTGCGTAACTAAATTTTAGCGTGAGAAATACCATGTGTGGCGTGTGAGCGTGTGAACACGTCGAATTGCGTGTGTCACACTCTAAATGAGTGAGACTTGAGAGCCCTGCTGTCACTAAAGCAGATCCAGATTTTGAAAAATCAGATACTAATCAATGCTAAAACTAGTAATAAAACTACTTACTTATTTGAGCAAGTAGCAGTATTGAAAGAGTTAAATTCACAGGACTGAAACAAACCTTTCCTGAATAGCTTTAGAATGATTTTGAACTAGTCTTTGTGTAAAACCATGTGGACTAGTAGAGCATACCTGGAGGACTAAGGGATTACACAGATGACCACATGTTAAGAAAAAATAAAGCGAAAATGACATTCTGTTGTCTAAAGAAAGAATGGGTTTTATTATCAATCTGTTTTGAGTATCGAGTGTCTTCCTTAGTATCGAAATCGAGCTTGAAATTTTAGTAGTTTAGTAGTAGTCTGTCCAATTAACATCTGACCAAATGGTCCGGACCACCAGGTCAGCAGTCAGTGGCCAATGTACCCAAACGTAAAACATCACTGCATTTTCTGTTAACGATCTCGAATGGAACAAACTTCCCACTGAGCTCAAATTTTGCAAAGACTTCAAACAATTTTGCATAGGAGTCAATCAACATTTCCTAAGAATACAAACCTGTCAGCATTAAGACAAACCTGAGAAGGGGAAGGGGAATCCATTTTAACTAATGAAAATGTACCTTTGATGAAATGTTTTATGAAATGCATTGTTTTATGCTATGTCTCATGTTTTGTCAAATAAATAAATAAAGAAAGTTTCTACGCCAGGGGTGCTCACACTTTTTCAGCATGTGAGCTACTTATAAAATGACCAAGTCAAAATGATCTACCTACTACAAAAATGCAAATCATTTATTTATTCATAAATATGCAGCGGTACCTCACCTTACGAAAGACCCAACAAACGAAAATTACAAGTTACGAAACACCTTCACGTTAAATTTTGGTCTCTAGATACGAAAGAAATCTCAAAAATTCAAATAATGCACGCTCAGCCACACACACTATACGCTTTTCTCAGACTGGATTTAAACTTTTCTCACGTTTGTCTCTCGTTTAAACACTCAAACTTTCATAGATTTTCAACAAAATGTATTAATAGTGAAGTGTGGGGGGAAGGGGGAGGGGGGAGAAGACTGCGTGCGGACACGTGTGTGATAGCGCAGCATGATCCGGTGTACTCATGAGACCTGTGCTCAAACCGTGCCTCCTCTAGACCAAATCAAATCAAACAATATTTATAAAGTGCTTTTCATACAAAATTGTAGCACAAAGCTACAAGCAGGTCTAAACCAGATCTAAACCAGGATTAAACCAGGATTAAACCACTGCGGCTCTTACCTGCGTTCGTTGCGCTCGGACTGCGCGCGGTCCCGATGGAAGGCACATCTCCTCCCCTCCTCGCTGCTCGCCTCATCCGTGACTCGTGAGGTACACCGGCAGAGCTAGCACCAAACCAGGAAATAGACCCGCACGCGGTGGTTTAATCCTGGTGTCCACTCCTGGTTTAGTTCAGGTTTAGTCCTGGTCCAGTCCAGGTATAGACCTTGTTTAGACCTGGTTTAGTTGTTAGTCCTGGGTCTACAGTCTCTTAGCCAATCAGGACGTAGAACACAGTGTTACACTATAAAAAAAAGTTACACTATAAAAAAAAAAACTTGGAATGGGGCCTTGGAACGAATCAGGCTTTTTCCATTGAAATAGCTACTCAACTTACGAAAAATTCACGCTACGAAACCACTTCTGGAACGAATTAATTTCGTAAGGTGAGGTACCACTGTATTGAGAATTCTTTACATGTACAATACATGTTGATGTACCTTGCATAACTTCATGTACATTCTGTACATTTTTTGTCATTATGTTACTCTGATACGTGCTCTTCTAATCAGCGCGCATTGAGGAGGGAGCCTGTGAGCTATATGCAAGAGGAGCAAGAACGTGAGGCGGACGCTCAGGTAGGATGTTTTAAAAAGTTTAACCTGCTCTTTGATACACGCTGGTACGCAAAGGTACACGCTGTTGCGGACAAACTGCGTGTGCTGGTGGCGTGCGAGGTGCAGTGAGAAGCCCCGCGCAGCCCCGCGCAGCCCCGCGCAGTCCCGCACAATGGTAAAAGTTTATTGCTGACGACAGCGGCTGTCATGAAATATGATCGCACTCATCTCGATACCAAGACCGGTGTCGAGTACAACAATACGATCAATCCACACTACCTTGGCGATCAACTGGTAGATTGCGATCGACGTATTGGGCACCCCTGATCTACGCCGTACTGTAAAACCTATATTTTGCCATTTCCTAAAAAAAAACTTGCACTTGTGCCATATTCATGACACTGATAAACAACTCTTCTAACCATAGACAAAAAAAAAGTAGTAGGGTGAACTGCACACACTCTGGAGTATATTCCAGGGAAACTAGCCTGAAAGTCATAAATTACAGAGTAGAGAATGGTCCATCTGCTTCTGTGTCTCCTACTTCGAATCTGCTGACTCAGGGAAAGACTCGGGGAGAGAGTGCATGGGCGAGTGATTAACGGGAGCCTATAACACAACAAGAATAGATTAGAGCAACAAACGAAGTCAGCTTGATATGGTCGGGTCTTGCCTTAGTAATACAGAAGACCATGGGCAGAAATTGTGTCATCTTTCCTCGGCTGCACAGTGCTGGAGGCATTATGAGACAGATCCATCAGTGAAATTACATATTGACCGCTTTAAGCAAGCCACAATACAAGTTGCTTATCGCACACACCAGCTAACCGCTACCCACAGTTATTTGCAATCTCTGGAGGCCTTTTTGGAGAAGAGCAGACTCGAGTTTAACACAATAAACCAGCGTAATAAATGTGTCTTGTTCATCTCATTTCCGGTTTTTAAATCCCTTCTTAAAACTCATTTTTTTAGATTGGCTTTTAACTCAGTGTGAGTAGTTGACTTTTATCATGTTCTGTTTTTAATGTTACTGTGTGTCATGTTTTGTGTTTTAACCTGTGTACAGCACTTTGGTCGACTGTGTTGTTTTTAAAGTGCTTTATAAATAAAGTTGGATTGGATTGGATTGGATCTATATCTTACATAAGTCACGGATGGGCTAACACATTTAAAGGTGCATTATGTAACTTTCCTGTATGTCACTTCATTGTCTGCATGAAGATAATAAAGCTTTGCATAGAATGTTCCTCAGTAGAGCATTAACCATCAGGCCAAGTTGTAGATCAACCCTGCTTACAGTAAGAATGCATGTTTTTCAATGCAAGTTTTATTTTGAGCTATATAAATATGTGTAGTTGAATAAATGCAAAATACTGGTTTAATGTCATACTGTGGAACATTCCAAAGCATGGATACAAGCAGGCATTCTGAAAAAAAGCTTGGCCAAACTTTAAGATAAACCCTTAAATCTACCAGTAAATGACTTAAAAGTAGTGAAATTATCTGTCCATGCAGCAAGATAATTTTACATGACAAGTTATTTTAAAATAAACTCCCTCTAGACGAGAATGAAGCACTCTCTGGTCTAGTAAATAGATAATAAATCTGAAAACAAGATGAATAGTCTGATATAAGTTTTAGAATCTTGGCCAGATCAGAGAAATTTGCAGTGTAGCAGCAGAAAAGTTAAACTGACAACTGACGGTCGATCAATCAATCAGTGACACATTCAAAACATTTATACGGGGGGTCAAGTGTCCTGCACAAGGACGGCAGTCTGCACTGGGTGGAGATGAGATTGCCAACTATCAGGTTTGTGGACGAAAGCTAAAATAAACCACTGCCATCCAATTTTCTTTGTTTTTGTTAATTAAATTCAAGTGAACTCTGGTCATCTTTGCCATTATTTACTGCCCCTCGCCTAAATCTGCATTCTGTAATCTGCAGCATTCTTGCACAGGGAGTTAATTAATTACCTTGGCAATACTCCTACCTCAACACGCAGCAGGCATGCAGGTTTTGGATGTAATAAAACAATGTCAATGCTGTTTATTCTTCTCTTACTGTTAGAGGCAGAAGATGGAAAATTACTATGGTAAATGGCATCTATTTTTTCCATAATTTCAAAACTTGCTCATTGGATGTTAATACTTTTAGCGGGAAGAAAATAATCCTGCACTCCATCTTACTAGCAAAATGTAAAATTTATTAAGACATGCATCGTTTTGGCACTAGGCCTTCATCAGGCAAAATAGGTATTAGCTATTTTGCCTGATACCTAGTGCTGAAACGTTGTCTGTCTTAATACATCTTACATTTTGCAAGTAAGACGGAGTGTGGGATTATTTTCGTCTTGTATGTTCTGGGGCTGCTTCCTCTCCTCCAACGCACCAGTTTGAAGAAATTGAAGTGCGAAGTTCTCATTCTTGTAATATTTTTTGCCGGCAAAAAAAAAACAAAACACAGCGTTGACTGTTTTATTTATCTAAAAATAATCAAGCCAACTAATTTCAACATCACTATAATATTCAGACAAATTGTTTTGAAGCCTGATTTGAAAATAGGTAAGATAATAATCGTATTAATAATAATAAGCATGTTATGCATTGCTGTAGCCCGCACACGTGTTTGCTCTTAGGGCCTAATGACACTAACACGTGCTTGGTGAGATGGCAATTTATAATGTTCTGCTGTAGTTTCAAACATTACAGTAGTCTGCAATGTGTCTGCTAATTGCCTTTACCTAGCAATGCCAAAAAAAGCCTAGCCTAAACTTAAGGAATGCAATAAAACTGTGAATAATACTTTTTACCTGCAGTTGTATGCCAAATCAAAATAGTGTAAACTCACCTTTTTGTGCACATTTCTCTTGTGTTGTGTTTTGAAGGTCTAATACTAAATACTAATACTAAAACCTTTCTTCCATATGGGCTGCATTACATCTGTGAAAGTGAAACTAAGCCCCCCCACATGTGCCTGATGATGGATGGAGATGAGAAGGATTGAGGATAATTCAAAAAAATGAAAATTCCGTTCATGTTTCTAATGATTTCAAAATAACTTGCACTTAAGCCGAATGACAGCTGAGAGATTAGTGGCAAGCACAGCCTCACAGTAATAACGTTTGATTCCCGGGCCGGTATGAAATTTTAATGTTGTACCACCTTATATTGACGGGTTCCAGTGGGTTAGGTCTCCACTCCACTGCCCATGAACCCAAAACACGCAGTAGAGGGTAACAGTAACTACATTTCTACATACAGCTCTGGAAAAAAATAAGACTTAAAATGATCAGTTTTTCTGATTTTACTACTTACAGGTATGTGTTTGGGCAAAAGGAACGTTTCCCCCAAATTCCAAATAAAAATATTATTGTTTAGAGCATTTATTTGCAGAAAATGACAAATGGTCAAAATAACAAAACCTCAAACATTGCAAAGAAATGAGAATAAATTCATTTTAAAACAACATAATACTAATGTTTACACTTAAGAAGAGTTCAGAAATCAATATTTGGTGCAATAACCCTTATTTTTAATCACAGCTTTCATGCGTCTTGGCATGCTCTACACAAGTCTTTCACATTGTTCTTGGGTGACTTTATGCAGAGGTCTCTTATTTTTTTCCAGAGCTGCATAGCTTCAGCAGTAGCCAGCGGTCTCCTTATCAAGATCCTGCTCCACAGTTCAGATTGCCCAGAGCACTGGTTAAATATGGGTCAAATTAAATGTAAATGACAAAAAAGGTTACAATTCTACACGCTCTAACCTAAATGCATGTGAATTTTTTAAATATTTTTTTTCATATTTTCATTATTGTAGACCTAATCAGAAAGCTGCCCAAATCTAATGGCCTAATAGTTTATTAACTTATCATTTTAATACATCTTATTTATTTAAATATTTGTATGCCCTGGCAATAGGGTGACCACCGGCATGAAACAGGAAAGGAGGACACTTGTGTCCAAAAAGGAGGACAAAGGCCCTAAAGTGAGGACACCTTGTTTTTTTGTTTTTTTTTTCTTTTCCCTCGGGGACATTCTGCATTTCGGATGTCGCGCACAGGAATTCCAAGTACGGTATTACTAGTTGCAATAGAATAATATTTTGTTTTTAGGGAACAAGGAGCAGACCACCCGGCTCATTGAGCTGAGGCGGGACCTGTTCCATCTCGCAGATGGCCATGCGGTCCACGGACTGCACTCAGGGCTGAGCGAGTATGCACCGCCTCGACTGCAGACTGAGACCACGCTCCGAACCGTGCACTTTCTGAATTGGGAAACGGCGAACATCGCAGAGTAGCAAGTGTAAATAATGGGTGGGGATTTATGACGATTTATGCAACGAAAGGAGGACAAAACGTAAAAAAGGAGGACACCTGACAGACGGCCGGACAGACAGCTCTAAAACCGGACTGTCCGGACGAAATCCGGACGAATGGTCACCCTACCTGGCAACCTTTTCACACAAAAAGTGTCTTGTGATTTCTTTATGCTAAGTACAGTACAGTACAGTATACTCCACTGCATAAAATATATTAAGACGCCATACAAACTAATAAGAAATTGATTTGAAGTGGTGAGCACATTTTTATAGACCCGATAATACTGCAACTTGCAGAGCAGCTAAATGTTAATATTTAAATTGCTAAGTGCTTCCTGAAACAGTGGCTCTTGGGAAATCTCCTTAGGCTATGGACTCAGCAGTGGCCTGACCTCTCTGGGTTCCATGCCAATCTGCTCCTGCGCTGTTTTCCTGGCATGCCTTTGTACTGAACAATAGATTACAAATGGACCAATTCTGCAGCACGGCTAACTGCCCCAGACAATGAACCAATCTTGCAGACATTGCACATACAACGAGAATGAACTTACACGGTTATGCAAATCTAGTAACACACATCAAAAAAAGACACAGTGAGTAACATTGCAGCAGCACCAGTAAGTAAATTAATAGTCTCTGCATCTTATAGAGTGAGGGTCTGCATTGCGAGCGTGGCATGCGGTAGGAAGGAGGGAGGAGTGTACAGTGTGTGCCGCGTGTCTCCTCTCTCAAGTCATGACTGAGCAGCCAGCCTCGCCGTGACGAACAGCCGTTCCCATGACAACCCCGGCTGTCAGATGGAGCAGAGATGGAGCCCGGAATGATGGCTATAAATAGGCTAATAGTGGACGAGGTGAATGGGATAAAGATGGACTTACGGAGCGGTTGCCGTGCCGTTCCTTTGGAGAGGTGTGTCAGCCATGGCCGAAGCTCTCCTCTCTCCCTCTCTCCCTCTCCCTTCTGCGACCACTCCTCCTCTCCTCTCTGTCCTCCGCTGTCCTTCTTTCCTCCACCTGCCTCCTCCCCTCCTCCTCCTCTTCCTCCTCCTCTTCTTCTTCCCTTGCGCGGTGTTTCAATCTGTCACAGCAACACGTCTTCTTGCGCGGGTCGCTGGAAATAGTGGTTACTTCAGCGGGACTTATTGGCTACAGTTGTGATGTCAAAAAAGTGCGAGGAAGGAAGTGAGGACAGGAACGAGGAAGCAAGTGATGGTGAGAGAGAGTGAAGGTGAAGTGAGGAGGTAGGACACGAGGAGAGGAGACAGGGATGCAGCCTTATGAGAGATGTATGATAGGAGTCGTTGCTACAGAGGGAATAGCCCCGTTCCCTTGGGGAGCAGAGAGAGTGTATTTAAAGAGGCACACAGGATAACCTTATAGCACACTGTAAAAGAAGAGGGGATTCTTGCAACAGGATATAAAGGGCGTGCACGGAAAAGGGATAATGAACTTGGGAGATGTTTAGGGCAAATGGAAAATTGAGTGAAAACAGTGTCAGTTAAAGCCAATCAGATGTTCACAAGTTTACTAAGGTTGTGTTCATATTCATATTCATATTCACCACATTAAAACAAAACTAAACCCAAAACTAAACTAGATCAAAACTAAACAAGGACTAGAACGAGATTAAAACTGACTCAATTTAGGACAGGAAAATGACAAGTGTGAATGCACCCTAAGTGTGCAGATTACAATTTGGAAAAATTTCACATTTTACAGGCAAAAAATGTTTCCAAGAACCTTTTCCCCATATATAATATCATATTCTGTCCCTGTTTCACTATCACTGTGCCATATGATATCAGCAAAATTCTCCAATTACATATACAGATTTCAACGTGTCCAATACATAATACTGACAATACTCCCTACAACTGTATATAGCTGGAATTGTACATCTTATTTGATATTGTATTTTATACTTTATTACTACTTTTCTATTTAATTCTGCTTTGTACATATACATTATTATCATTATTTTTTTATTTTTATAGTTATTTCTCATCTGACAGTAGTCTATTGTTCTTTGGTTGCTATTCCATCCATTTTTTTTACCCTCTATTATATATTATATATTATATTTGATGAGTGAGCTACTGTACCCAAAACAATTTCCCTAAGTCTAAGTCTAAGTGTGTAGAATCCCTCAGTCGTCCAGGTAGAATCCATGGCAAAAGGAGAAAATCTATTTGTCAACTGGACAAAAGTTTATTTTGATCCAGTACATTATAGGCCTACCTAACAGAAAATGTAAACAAGTAGGTGTGGTAGTTTCAGAGTATTTTCATTGTAGTTAGCTCCTCCCTTCAGGCAGATAAGCAGTGTCCACCAGCGTCTGACCAGAACTGAAGAAGCAGCTTGGATGACCTGCAGAAAATATTCAACCACATAAACTTTTGTCCTGGAGACAAATTGAATTTCTCCTTTTGCTATAGAGTTCAACCAAAATGGCTTCTATGTTAAACAAATAATTTGATTTAAAGTGAAATATTCAGACAAATCAAAGCAGATTCATTCCCATAGATTTTTTTCAAAGGCTAGAGTTTTGATTTGAGGATTGAACATATTTTCTCCTAGATGTCACTTTATCTAAAGCTAAATAATAACAATAGTATAGTGAAGTATTCTGATGACAGAGTAATATTCTACCAGACAGTTATCTCCAGTGTCCTCTTCAACCCTGTGGTCTGCTGGGGAGGA